>CAHIKZ030000509.1:77500-677500 GCA_903632075.3 Acanthosepion pharaonis | reverse complement strand
TTATAAAAGTTTAAACAACTTCTCTGTTTAACTTGAAAAGTTTATCAAACATTTCAAGTAATGTTGAAGTTATGTACGTATTGATAAATTATCAGATAAATAACGAGAATTTAACTCAGTTCATTGATGTGTTAAGAGTTTTGCACATTGATGTTTATGTGATTGCTCTAAGAAGAAAAGAAAAAAGGCCTTTACTGAAGAATTATCTAACTATTAAGATATAAAGGAAACTGAATTTCTCATTTTAACTTTTCCAAATGTCAATATTTCAAATGTTGTTTTTGCTATTGGACGGCATTAAGAACATTGAGTTTTCACTAACTTCATTGAAAATCATTTTTACTTCTATTGTGACAGCTGTCATGTCAGTGGACATATATATATATATATATATATATATATATATTCTTTTAAGTTGTCAAAATTGGCTTCTTTTAGTTTATTGATTCTTACAATATAAGCAACATGTTTGGAATGTTATACTTTTTTCTTCTAAGAATGGTAAAAGACAACTTTAGCACATACGCAAAAAGAGCTGTACAGTTTATAGCAGACATTAGACTACTCATAGAATTCTTTTATTAATTTGTATTACTTCAACCAGGATTTTCATGTCTAGTTAAACTACCAAATTCAAAAGGTTTTTAAAACATCAAGTGTTTGCGATTATGTTATTAATTCTATATTTTATCTGATTCATAGTTGTCTTCTGTGTCTCTCATGTTAATATGAACTAGATTAGCTGACATTTGGTGAACAGAAACTAAAATTGTTATTTTCTTACCTGTGTTGACTCTGCTCTCATGATGTCAGAATAACCAAGAATATATAAAGATTTGAATGAATCCACAACAAAGAAAAAAAGGCGAGAAAGGCATTTAAATATAAAAATATAAAATATTTTTATTTTCATGTTTTTACAACTAAATTTTTCTTAGTGTGTATGAGTGGTAAAGTTCTAGTTTGTAGCTGTTTGTTAAGATGAAAAGAAATGTGATTTCTTTGCATGTATGTGTGAGAAAGAAGAGGTAAAGGAGTAAGTGAGGTGAAAAGTGTAATTGTCATGCAGATTGGTGAGGAATATGTGTGAATGAGTAAGGGAATCCATTTGAAGCCACCATCGTGAACTGATGTTACATGTATCTGTCTCTATCTCCTTACTGGCTTGTCTGGTCTAATAACATTTCTTGCATACACTTTGAAGGGATCACGAAGCATGTTTTTTATTGTCCGTGGGAATGCAACCAATATGTTGGTTGAAAAATGTTAAGTATTGATTTTCAAATGATTAATTTATTAACTGCAAGGATGTGCGGATCCTCCAACTCGGAAATCATTTTTTTTGTCATTTGATGATTGACTGTCTTGGTCTTTATTTCCGTCTTCAATCTATAGTTTCAATATGTTTAAAGAAATATAATTTTAATAGAAACCAACAATTGTGAAATATGTTTGGCATCATAGTGACTTTATATGTGGAAAGTGTTAAGATTACCCAAAAATTGAGATGTACAATTAATGAGCTGAATGTTAGAGCTTATGTTGACACGATGCAGAAAGTCTGACTTGTTTAAGGGAAAACAGTCTGGATATTATGTTTAGAAATTCATTCTGAAGTTATGAGTTTTTTTGTAAGCATATTGTATCTGCAATGAAGTCTTTGTTTATAATTGATGACTGAATCCTGTGACCACACTGAACATGGCTAATTCTCTTTGTTCATTGTAACATAAGGATGATTTACAAGCTTGTGAGAAGTTAAAAAAAATTATCTGTTGAGCTAAATTGTTCCTTTTATGTGAAAAACAAATCTTCTAGAAACTAGCTCTAAAATTTGGCAGGTTGGTTTCTGGTTGGTTGGAAAAGGGTTGTATTCAATCATGTGATGTTTTCTCTACTATATAGGAGTGTTTTTTTGGTGGGGGCACCTTGAGGTGGTGTAATGGTTAACAAGCTTATCTTGCTAGAACAATTATGACTGAGTAGTGAGTTTGATCCTCACTGGGTGCACCCTACTTTTGGCCTTGTGCCACATCTAAGCTACACTTGGAAAATCACTGAAGCTTGTGTTTGCATAAAATGATGATATTTTTTAATAGTCATCATTTGATCAAAAGCATAATGCTACTACTATTAGTAGTACTAGTAGCTGCAACAGTACACATCTTCAAATGGTTAGCTGCTTAAATATTTTGGGCTCAGTGAAAAAACAACATGTATCAAATGTTGACTTTTTTGTACTCAAAGCAAACCAAGTTGGGAATAGTGCTGCAGATTACAGTGTTGATTTTTAAGTAGAAAGCCAGATTCTTTTAATAGAATTCTCATTCTTCTATGCATGGAATAGACAAGAATTCTTTATTAATTCACAGAGTTAAAGAGAGTGTATCTTTTTGGCAGCTTCAAACTTTGTATTTGTTTTATTATTTTTGCTTTTGATTGAAAATCACTCTTTTCATTTTCTCTTAGTTCAGAGTTGCTAGTTATTCTGCCAAGTCAAAACATAAATGAAAACCATCTTTTCAAACATATTTATTTTGTAATCAATAAGCACCAATATGATGAAGGATGGAAAGTCAAAGAAAACAATGAGAAACCAGGCTACATAAATTTACACTTTATATTATATATAAAATAAAGCTACAAATTCTTGCTAATAAACTGAGACTTAGAGACTTGATTTACTCAGGTCAACTATGCTGTCAGAATATTTATTTGAAGGAGCAGCTGACCTCTAGAGTCAACTCAACCATCTGCCTTAGGGAATGAAAATCTCCAAAAGAAAACCTATGACCCTGACACCTTATAGCCAATGTCTCACCTCACTGGACCATGACATATAAATCTATACTCCACTTCAAACCCTCATTACTTATGACTTGTGGACGAATTCATATTCTCTGGTAACCAATGTGAGAGGATCTGCAATACCATAGAAAAAAAAACTGTTTAAATCATTGTCTGCAAAGTCAAGCCAAAATATAGTAATCAATTTTTTTTTTATCATCAGTGACTAAATAAACACTCTTGCTGCAATTTAAAGAAGTGTTGTTCACAATCCTGTAGAAAGCAAACATGGAATCTATAAAAAGTAGAGAAACTTGCCAATGAACATTTAGCTAGAGATTGTATCTGGATAAAATCATCATGGAAAAAGCAACAGGAAACTACTCTCCCAGCAACAACCATGACAATCACAACTAATAAATATCAGAAGTCAATGTGAAAAAATCAGATCCCTCAAAAGTAACTGCCTGCTTGGATTGTAAAAAGAAACAGAGTGACTGTCAATAACAAAGGTAAGGTCATACACAATCGAAACATGGATGTTAGAAGACTGTACAAATTTGAAAAGCTGAATATTAACATTCTTGGAGGATATGGAATAATATGGATTTTAAAAGCAATGATAACAATGTTATAGACAGAAAAATTAAGGAAGTGCCAGATTAAATATTAGATAAAGATAAGACAAAGTGCATTTTAAATAAAAAAGAGAAAGAGAACAAGCTAGTGAAATGTTTAGTAAGTATGGACCTCCAGCATCGAGCAAGTATAGAGAAAAACAATTTCAGTGATATACAATAAATGGTCATGCATTATCCAATACTTGATTTGAAGAATATCTAAGATGCTTGAAGACATGGAAAGTCCAGCAGGAGACACCAAAACTCAGATAGACTACATTACCACCAACAAATGATTTTAAAATGAGTTATATTGAATGGCCACTCTTCTAGATCATTTCACAATTTGTCTCCCAGGGCTCTATCATTGGATCTACTTTGTTTTTTATCTTCCTCAATGACATTCCTGATGTCTTCAGTTCCTAACTCAGTATCTAAGCTGATGACACAACTATTTACTCTTGCCTTAATAGTCAGTCTGATTGATTCAAAAAGAGTAAAATTGGCAGCTGATCTTGAAAATGATGTTCAATCTGTTGTTAACTGAGGCAAGAAATGGCTTGTAATTTTAATGCCTCTAAAAAATAGCTGCTAACCTTTAGTCATCTTAAAGAATTATTCTTGCCTTCCATAAGGATGGCTGATGTCAACTTGCACAAGAGTAACTCATTTTGCTTTCTCAGTCACACTTTTTCTACTGACCTGAAGTGGAATGATTATATTGAATCAATTGTGAGGTTTGCTGCTAGGATAGTTGGTTCACTGTCATGCTAGATAATTTTTCTTGCCTGAATACATATTGTATGTTTATAGATCTAGCATTCATCAGTGAACTGAATATTACTACCACAATACAGTCCTGCTATATATATATATATATATATATATATATATTCTTGTCAAAATCCACAGAATGGTCCGTTATGTTTTTCTGATCTGGCATCTCGGCTTCAGTCACTTTTCTCATTGTTCTAATGAGTTTTTATTCCTTGTACCATGACCACATGAATTTAAGTATACTTCAAGATTGACAAATAATTCCCACCATTTTACTTTTGAAACAGATTTAATTGTAAGTTTTATTCTAATAGTTTCTCCTCTCAGTGTATCAAACAGAAGTAGATCCATAAAGGCAAAGTTTGATATTGTGATGTTATCAGAGAGGCAAAGAATTATCTTGGTCAGTTTGGTCAGAAGTCCCAACCGTGTCCAGAAATGAGATCAAGAAGGAAATACAAACATTGCTTTGATAGAATTGAATATTTCCAATAGAAGGATTGTGACACTAGCTATGGTAACTGATTAATTAATTAATTAACTATAAAAATTAAACAAGAAAATACTGAAAATGGAAAAGATACCCTGAGATTTTATATTTACTTTTAAAATAAAAAGTTACTTTTCTCAAAAACCCGAGAATTGGTGTAAACAGTGGACTCACAAAAAGGCCATATGCGAGCTTTTGACAATTGATTAATGATCTTTGTAAAAGTACTGGTTAAAGAAAAACTGAGAACAAGATATCATTTGAAATTGCAAGATTTTAGAAGTTGACCAGGTGATGAGGCCATATGTTGATTATGAAAATTTTGGCATGAGAAAATATTCTGAAATATTTGCTCATACGGGGTGGAGAGAATTACCATTATTTATTTTTCTCAAAGAAGCCAAGTGTTCGTGTAGATGCTAAACTCCATGAAGGGAACAAAATAGCGGCAATTGATTGATGACGTAAAAGTACTGGTCAAGAAAAACACAGAATAACTAAGCATCGAGGATATAGTTTTAAGTGGCCACGTGTTGATTATAGAATTTTGGCATGAGAAAATATCTCGAAAGAATTGCCGATTTGAAGATAAAAAGATTTATTATTTTTTTCTGAGAAGCCAAGAGTTCCTGCAGGCCTTGACAATTGATTGATGTTGTTTGTGAAACCACGGGTTAAGAAGATGCAATGTGGCAAGGAGCATCAAAGATATCAGAAATTTTAAGAGACAGAGCTATATGTTATTTGTAAGAATTTTGGCCAGTGAGAATGAGAATTTTGTAAACAAAAATTCTAGTTTATAATTTTAATGAGGCCAGCTTAGCTACACCCTCACAGCCGGGACGCCATTGGTTGAGTGGTAGCAATGGTGATAGGCGGAGGTAATTTGATGAGAAAGACAGGGAAATTATTAACCCCCACTGAAAGGAATTGGTGTGAGGTACCAATGTGAGAAGGAAGGAGTTTGGGAGGATAGCTATCCTGCAACCTCTCCTCACAAATAGAAAGTAATTAATTTTCCCAAAATGGGAAGTAATCAATTTTCCTAGCCAGAAAACAAAGAGGTCCCTTGTCAGAAATCAGGATTTACCGAAAACCACAGGCTGTGTCTAACCCATACCGGTTTTTGGTCAGTGTCCATATAAGTGAGTGCCCTCGGGCAGTTTGCCAGTAGTTGTTGAGAAGTTTCAGTCCAGCAGTTTGAGTAGCAGGAACCAGAGCATTGCCTTGCAGAAGCTGATTCAATGATTCCATGACCTTCGAGTTGGCCTTTCCTACCAATAGCAAATTATACTGATGAACAAAGCTAAGCCAGCACTTAAAAACTAAGCCAGTTGACTAAGAAAACCAGAACTTGCTTAAGAAGCATAAAAGTGTTACACTTCGTAGAAAACAGGTTGGGCACGAACACACTCCTGTATATAACAGACGGATAAAAGTTAATTTGTTACTTTCAACATACTTGAACTTGGGTTTTTATTTGCTTCTTTTCTTTATGCTTGTGCGATGTCACCTCCAGTTAGACTCATCTTACACTACGGCCCGATGCCTGATTGATCTCGTCTACCTAAGATCAAAATCACAACATGGGTAGGTTAGACTTGAGATTGAAGTAGTTGATTCAGTAACCAGACATTGGAAGAACAACAGAGCTGGTATCAAAACAGTTGCATCTGGCATGAAGCCATTTGAAATCGACCGACCAGCCCACTTGGTACCCTGACCAAAAGATCCCGCCGGGCAATGACAACCACCAATCGACTATGACACAGGTTGGTGACAGCGACTAAGAGTCAACCCCAAAACACTGGTAGGAGAAATATCACAGCTTTGCGCCACAACTCGGAGTTGACAACTGGGCAACGACTCGGTGTCACAGGATGCTATATTCAGATGATTGAAAATCCATTGATCTGATGGCCAGGATCAGCTTCAATGCATAATTAATTACTTTACAAAGATGAATTAGAAAAAATAATAGAGCCAACAGATTGGGTAAACTCCATTAACTATTGGCAAAACAGTTTTGGTTTTAAGTTTAAAAAAAATACATGTGAAGAAGGCAATGTTTCTGGTTATGCTATCACATAACTTGGCTTGTGACAAACAGAAGACAAACTAGAAGTAATAAAGACTATCCAACCACCAGAAAATACAATGAACTTCAAATTCTTCCTGATATGGATGCTTAATTCCACAGGCTCTCAGTTCATGTCTCAGTTAATTAAGAAGGCGGCATACTTCAAATGTCATCCACATAATCAAGAAAGCATGTGAAATAAAAATAGAGATAGGCATATCTACATCATTAGATACTATTATCCATAGGCACACACAAAAACATAGGTTCTCAGTTCTCAGCAATCACCGTTGACGGTAGCACTTTGGGAGTCTGTCTATATTTCTGAGATGAGGTATTATGTACATTATTCGGAATATTGTCCTCATTTTTGTCGCCATATTTATCACAACGTTTCGGCTGTTGTATGCTCCGGCCTTCTTCAGGTGGTTGGAATGAACCCTTTATTTTGCTCACTGGGGTAGACTGTTCTAGTTCCACGTGCCATGTTTGATGGATGTCAGTTATCTCCTGCTAATTTCCCTCTGAAAGTTCTCCACTGCCTTAACCGGGTATTGAACTCACACTCTTTGGGTCCTGTCACTGGATCTAACCAACGCCTTTATCCACTGTGCCATGTGTCCTTAAGCAAGCAATTGATGAGGAAATGAAAAGATATCTGGAAGTACTTTGAAGCAAATTACCTCACCAGAGTTCTGATACTGCAACATTGAAAGAGAATGCTTTGCAGTTATATTGGACCTGAAAAATATTAATATTACCTACTAGGGATAGATGTAACATGTTGTGTTCTTAAAGAAATACATAAATAAAAAATTAATTATACTGTCAGTGTTGTGTCCATAAAAAAAGTAAATAAAAATTATAGTATCAAAAATAATTATAATAAAATAATTATAATAATTAAAATTATCATTAATTCACTTATTTTAAACCAATGAGAATCAACCCCATTTTTCTCCTCTACACACACAAATACGTGACATTCTCACACACAGAGAAGCAGTTCATATGGACAGCTTGTCAACATGTGCATCAAGGAAAATTTTGTCTTCTTTTCCTTTTTCAGGCCATAATAGTAACATTTATCTTTTAGCACTCAACAAAAATTTGATATAAGAAAATCTCAGATGCTTCTTGTATTTTTCCAAGTAAATTGTCTGGACATTCATTACACACATCTATAAAAAAAACATTCAAGAAAAGTTGTATACACTTTACTTATTCTTTATCTTATCATTCTATTGGACTTTGACCCATATTTGATCTATATTTGACCCTAAACTCACAATTTTACTCAGTATTACTCTCTCTCTCTCTCTCATGTCTCTAACACCATATAACAACCAGATAATAAATAATACTTGTCTTGTTTCCCACACTGTTTTCCAATGTGTATTCTTGTATATATCAATGTTAGGGAGTTTATAATTATTTACTCAGAGTTATAATTCCTCTACAAAAACAGACCATTTGTTAAAGGAACAGATTTTAAGAAAGTTCTTGTAGAAATTCCTTTGAGGCTGCAATAATTCATTTGGAGATGTTTGCAGTTTGACACAAGTCAAATATTAACCAGGAAGAAGAATCTAAGTTGCCAATGCCCCCCCCCACCTTTAAGATTTGGTTTTATCAGCAAACAGAGAAAAACATGATGTCCACTATCTGATGTCCATTTTGTAACAAATAATGCAAATCTGATCAACACTAAAAATATCAAGGAAGCAACCAAGGCTGATTTATCAATTAATGATTGAAAGGCACAATCTTCAAAGATCGACTGAATCAAGAAAACAATGCCACTCATATACTTTGGGAATACTGGACACTTAGAGACTCACTTCTCAATATCATTTACACAGGCCTCCAGGAACAAAACAAGTGTATGTACCATTTCTGATAGAATTAATCTTTTGACCTGGATAACAAACATCATCAGAGACATAATAAAAGCATGTACTTTCTACAACAAGCATCAACCAGCATAAATCAAGCTACCATTGGTCCAGTCAGATCTTCCAACACTTGGAAGATACTCTTTTCTGGCATATTTCAGTTAAGAAATAGCTGTTCATAGTAGACTAACAATTTCTAATCATTAAGCATCTTCCATAGATCTGGCACAGTCTACACATCTTCATATGGTTTGTTATTACCAATTATAGTTGATTGTGACCCACAAAAGTTCAAGAAAACTATCAGATGTTCAATATCACCTTGAAATTCAGTTCACTCTACCATCATTGAAACTGATCACTGGTCTTACTGAACAAGGTCCATGGTTCATTTTGATGTTATTCCTTTATTTACAAAATACATCAGTGAAAACTAGAACCAAATAACAATATCTCAAAAGGAGAAATGGATAAACAAAATACATTTCAAAGAAATACACAAACAAGAAAAACACTTTTTAAATAGAAACTATAACAATTTGGAACGAACTCAAACAGCTAAAGAGACGCATGTTGTCTTCAGGCAGTAGTAGTGGGCAGCAGAATTAGTGTTGATCTTTGAGCAGCAGTAGCTAAAAACTACATGACAGTTTCCTTACCCCTAAGGGGGGGGGGCATGTGGTAGAAGACTTGTAGAAATTACAGCTAAACACGTGGTAAATCTCTCTTTTTATATTTTTATGGATCATTAAACATTATTCTCATAATTTTAACCCTATTACTACTGCTACTATGCTACTACTAAGTAGCAAAGTCTCTAAGCCTGGGAACACATATACTGGTACCTTTGGTGACCATATATCAATCTCTTTTCATAAAAGGCCAAAAAGTGTTGCTGAAAGATCAGCAGACATGATTCAAACTCTTTCGTTATGTGAAGTTACTGCATAGCATCAAATACAGCATACCTTACTTTTCAACAATCTGGAATTTAAGTGATTAAAAGCTAAGTTCAATTGATCACTGGAAAGTGTATATCCAGAGGTGATATTGGTGGCACTAGAAAAGAGTCCACTAGTCTGAACTCCTTGTGGAAAACCAAATGATTGAGTCAAACAAGTACTGCACCCAAGTTGTCCAATTCAAGGCAGTTGTAGGGCTGTAAAGGGCAGTTATCTCCCTTTGTGTAAGATGAATTCATTAGGGTCACATGACAGTTGGTGAGTGATGTCAGTGTATGGAGTGATGAACCCCAGTTGCTATGTTGACTACTAGGATGATAAATGTCATCACAAGCCCACAGATGTTGGATAATCAAAGGAACCTACATGGTCCCATGAAAAACATAGAGGACACCACCGGCATGGCAGTTCTCCCTTTTAGAAATATTACAAGTAAGACTCTGTTGCCATTGCATACTGCTTGCTTTATCCATATATAATTTCTTTGTAGGGATTAAATAGTGACAGGTATATACTTATTTGTATATAATTTCTTGTATGACATAGTAGTATATAGTATCACTTTTGAGAACTATGCATGTTTGCCATTGCATTCTTTCAGTCACCCGGGTGATTCCTTTCGTTATATTAAGTTAGTATATCACAGTTATGCTAATGCCTATCATGGGGCAAATGGATATATTCTCTCTTTCCTAACATTGCCATTACTGTAATTTGTGTGTCTGTCCAAAATGAATTAAGAGAACGGGAATAATCTTCTACCAAAATAATGCAAAACCTCATGTTTCTTTGAAGATCAAACCAAAATTGTTCCAGTTTTGTTGAAAAGTGTTTTTATTGAGCTGCCATATTAAAGAGATCTTGTAATTTCAGAGTATCATATATTCTTGTATTTAAGAACTTTTCTTACAGAAATTTATTTTAATTGCCTGGAATGCTGCAAAAAGCATTTAACACAGATCTTTATAAAAAAAGATACAATGTTCTGGGAACATGGGATTATAAAGTTTGAAATTAAAAGATGAAATAAAAGCACATATGTGTTGTTCAATAAAGTTAATACTGGAAATAAAATAGAATTGACTCCATCAGCCAGAAAAATATTCTGATCATCCCATTAAAAAAAGAAGACTATTTCATATATGTGGTTTCACTTATTCAGCTCCACAAAGGAAACTCCCAAATAGCTCAAAATGAAGAAAAACCACAAAAAAACCCCAAAAAACAACTGACTTAAAAACCAAAATATTTTGGTAGGAAATTGAATTTCTCATCTCCAATAGAATCTTAGAAGATTTGGCAGAATTACCATCTGAAACAATGAATCTTTTGTATTGAGAAGAAAAACATGAAGTTGTTCGTTTTGCAGAGAAACATAGATATGGATCTATTGATAATAGGTCAATCAATAAGAAAGCTACAGACTTTGTGTCTCTCCCATCAGTCAATCGATAGGTTTTCTTATATAATGATACTGATAACCAAATATAAAGAAATGAAACAAGATTTCTCCAATTTAAATCTATAAACTTTGTGATGAAAAAAAAGTTTGCACTGTAAATCCTGGAGACATTTCCAAACCCAAGCAACAGGTTGTTTCCAATCTGAATCAAGTAGAAGAGATTTGAACGTGCACAGCGAAAGACTGCTACATCTTGGAAAAATTTCAGGTAATTGTTTTGGGAAAATACTTACATAAGTATGAACTAAAAGACAATTGACAGAGCATTGATATGAATAATTATATCAACATCAATTTTCATGAGAAACTAACCCGACTAATATACACTCACATACTCACATAAATGTTTCACATAGAGTCAATACGATTCCCAGGACGGATTTTTCATCTGCTGAAATTTATATTGTGATTCTTTATAGTTATTTATTAAGCTTAGCTTAGTTTGGCACAAAGCTGCAAGTATTAGGACACCTGTACTGAACTCTATATATTAATGAATTGGTCTGTGAGATGAGATTACTTACCATTATACTTTGGTGTCTGTGTGTGTTTCAAGTAAATTGTTTTTTGTTTTCTTTTTACAGTTTGGTGCTTAGAGCAAAACTTTTCTTGATTAGATTAAGTGAAAAAGCATTTTATTTCTTCTATTTTTCATTAAATATTAATTTTCAGGTTTTTCAGCATTTGCCATTTTCATAAAAATGTTGTACGAGAGAGAGAAAATATTTAATGGAAATATTAATATGACAAATTTATTAAAATGTTTTTTTGTTGTTTTTTTTGAAGAGACATGTTCTTGACTTATTCTAAAACTAAATTAATCTATACAGAAATTTTAGTTAAAATCTGTCTAGGCATTTCAAAGTAAAATCCCATTGTGATTGATTTTCTTCAACCAAACATCTTGGTGTGATTATTATGGTTACTTTTCACTGCTGTTGCTTGGAGAAGTAATTAAAGAATAAATATTTTTGTCTTAAGATTTTCATTCTACTTCCTGTCTGTCATTCAGAAACATTAAACAGCAAATGATGAGACAAGCCAACAGATAATTTGATTCATGTTCTCGTAGGAAATTGACACTAGGATTTCAATTTGCTTCATCAAAGTCATTTTCCCTAGCAGTTACTTTCCACACAACAATTCTCTTTTCTCAAAATTCTAAACTCTTGAAGAATGACTGACAATAGTGATATACAAATGAAAATTAGTTGAGATGTATTCACTTGAAATGTTCCTAAATTAGAAGAGGAAAAAAAAACTTTTGGAATTGGAAAATAAATCAAAGAAAAAAAAAATTTTTTTTGCATCAAAACACTTTAACAAGTGGCAGCCATTTCTTTGCCACCTACAATGTCGACTGTTCACTAAAACTTTAAATAATTTAAATTTTCAAGCAGAAAAGAAAACAAAGATAAAATGACAAGAAAATAAGGGAGGTGTTTGAAGTTTTTCTAAAAGAAAATTTTTAAAGTCTAGAAAACATACTTGAATGTAATCAATATTTGAGGAACAAACTTGAACCAATGATTTCATTACTATTTCAGTGTTTATTTCCACCGTCCTGATATTATTATCTGAAAGGGACTCACATTTTTAGATAAATGTAAACAATCAAGACAAAGTGAAAAGTTGACAGAGATTAAATATCAATAGATAAAAGATAAAATGTCAAAAGAAAAGCTGTTCTTTGTTAAGCGAACAAGATGTAAATTCTGAAGACAATGATGAAAACAGATCATCTTTGACTAGAAAGCTGTTTGTATTTGAATAAAAACAATTATTCCATTACTAAGAATCAAATATTAACCACTGTGCTTAGGGGGAAAATCCTAAAATAAACTGGTAAATATTTTAAATAAATATTTTCACCAGGTTTTCATAAGCTAGAGAACTGGTTAAAATGTTATGGTAAATACACCAAAGATTTGATTCTAACCTGAAAAAAATAGTCTTAACGCTGTTTCATCTCCAAAGTTAAAGCTTAGAATTTAACAAAGGATCCAAAGTAAGATCCAGAAAGAAGCTGAAGATGATATTACAGATTCCCTTTTTTTTATTTCTTTTATGCCACAGAAACAGTTTATAGATTTAAATTGAATTTTATGATTTCATAAAAAGGAACTTGAGATATTAACACATTAGTTTAGAAATTTATTTTTTATTTGAAGCTGAAAGTGTCGAAAAGTTGTTATTCCATTATTGTTTGGTAATAAAAAGATAAAAAAAGCAATGAATAATAATTGAAGAATTGAATAATAATCTTTATAATAATCTAATATTCTTCAAATTTGATTTCATTGCCAAAATATGTTAAAAGGAAAACAAATGACAACATGCTGAAGGATGGTGATGATTTTGACCTGGGTACATGTGTATGTGACAGGGTAGAAGATAAAATTTAAAAAGTCATTTTGTGGCAGTGTGACACACATATGATTGTTTGGTTTGTATCTGATCTTTACATAGGGAGATATATGTTGCTATAATTTTCAGATTGCTGAAAATCTAATGTAAGCCTGTGTTATACCACAGAGAGGCATACATTAGAGTCATTTAAGATTGTGGGTACAAATCAATGGAAAGGTAGCTGCAAGAGTGCCAACATATTAACCATTGTGGTAGGACAACCAGCACTCATTCCTTAAGTAAGACTTTCAATTGTGCCACACCATCATTGTGTATGTCTCCAAAGGTATCAGGAAGGGGGATTGAATAACACTTTGTTGTATTCTGTGATGAGAACTGTTTCTTCCTTCCTGCAAGTTGTAGTCATTTGCATGTATAATGTAGACTTGTGGAGCAATATCTTTCAGTGTTCCACCCATAACACATCAGCCCAATCTCTGGCATCATGGAGTGGGGTTGCCATAAGTTACAACTCTCATTCACTTTTGCTGTTTGTGGAAGGAATATTGAATAGTACTGCATACATCCATTATTCAACTAATTCTGCTGCCATTCTTGCAACTGGAAAGTGATGTTCTTTTCCAGCAGAATAATACCTGCTCTACTCAACATAAACTGCAAGATTTTCTATAGCTTCCTTATCTGACATGATTTGCCAGACAAGTCTCTCCTTGCAAAATAGTATACAACATAATAGGACAATACCTGACTCATTCAGTTAGGCTCCTGCTACATCTTTCTTGTTATATTGCATCTACAAGTACAGGAGACATAGAATAATGTATTGCAAGATGATATTTACCATCTGTATGATGGTATGCATGTCAGACTACAAGCCTGTGTTAACACATTAGAAGTCTATGCAGTGTGTTAAGATGGAGTCTGAATACTTTTGATATACTTCATCTTTTTGAAACCTGTGCAAGTACTGAGATCTATATTTGAGATCCTTTAATCTCATCCAACTATATGACTTGTACATTTACTCTTTGAGCATATTGAAACTGATATTTAGAATGTTGCATTTTCCATCAGTGTAAATAGAACCATAAAAACAATTATAACACCCTCCCCCACCACAAAAAAAAACTGATAATCATCAAGCGAGTCATTGGCTTTTATGTTTTCTCACAGATCAGGAAATTTGAATTTATTTGATTCTTTTCTTTCTACTGTAATAAGATCTTTTCTCCTCAATGCAAGAGATTTTAAAGAGAATCAATTAATTGGTTTACAGTTTTCCTCTACTTACAGACCTTTAAATAAAGTGGCTCAGAGTAACAATTCAACAGTTATACACTTGCCATCGAGTAGGGCTGGTCAAACCATGCTTGTGAGTCACATGCAGCTCTTTGACATTTAATATGTGGCTTGTGGAAATATGTTGGCTGAGCTTCTTTTTTCATCACAGTTAATATAAAAGGTAAATAAGAAAAATTTCAAGCTTTATAATTATTTATTGGGTATGAATTGAGACAACATTGTATTAAGTTCCATGTTCATACTTAGTAAAAATATTTAAGAATTTAAATCTTAATTTTAATGCTAGATCTGAATGAGGCATTGTTCTTTAGTGCTGAGGGAAGAAATGGTGGGAGGGATTAAAGAAATTTCCAGTCAGCAAGAACTACAGGGAATGTCAAAAGACTGATGTCATGAGTAAAGGGATTAAAGATTTGACTCCAGTGGTGGAATGAGAGTGGGTCACATGTGTGTATGTAACAAAAACTTATGTGTAAATTTTGTTCATGTGTTGCGGCTCTCAAACATCTGAACTTTATTGTATGTGTCTCTTTCATTAAGAAAGTTTGACCACCTCTGCCATAGAGGTTAACAAGCTAAATTGGTAGACCATTTGCTAGTTAAGTGAGTTTAGTTTTTACTGGGTAACCTCACTAGCCTTGTGCCAAAATATGCTTTGCTTTGTGTTGTGGAGTGATTTCACAGTGGGGCCTTGTATTTGTACTGTCGGTCCTAAAATAGGTTCGACGTACAAAACGTTAGGAACTTGATATAATAGGTATAACGCAAAGTAATCTAGTGTGGTTGCTGATACTTTAGTATTCGACTAACTCTCGTCCGACATTCACTGACCCACTGAGCGACTCCCTTTTTACTCTTACTACTCCTACTTATTATAGGTGGGAGAGTCTATTAACTTTAGAATAGGTGTGTTCCACTATAATACTTTGTAAATATGCACTTGTGATCATCAGTTGAGGAAAAGGCTTTGATGTTCTGATTGCATGGAAATAAACATTTCACTGAAATTAAATGATTTATTATAGACAATTGTATTTACTGCAGACATGATAGCAAGCCATTAGCAAAATGAAAGGATTGTTGACTGCATTTCTTACAGAATGTGCTTCCTTTCAAAGTCAATTGCTGATTGTTTAGTTTCAAAATAAAACATAAAACACATTGCAGAAGAACAGCAGATTAATTACAAGATTTAATGAATTTAATTTTTGTTTATTTCAGTGGTAAGTAATTAATAATCTGAGCTAAAATAAAAACATTTCTTGAATGAAGCTCTTTAAAATTAATTTTAAAAAGAATTTGAAAGGATTTAAAGTTTTTAACATTTCCTATCAAATTGTAACTAAAATTGTTGCATCAT
Source organism: Acanthosepion pharaonis (assembly GCA_903632075.3). Lineage (NCBI taxonomy): Eukaryota > Metazoa > Mollusca > Cephalopoda > Sepiida > Sepiidae > Acanthosepion > Acanthosepion pharaonis. The sequence goes on along the minus strand of CAHIKZ030000509.1, from coordinate 661,395 downwards.
TTTCTTGTTCACAAAAATTTCTTGTCACACAAATCTCTCCTTTGACATTGACTGAGGATCCTCAAAACTACAGATCATTTTTTTAAAGTAAAATTTTTTAATTTTTAAAATTTAATTTGTTTTAGATATTTTAATATTTAACTTTTATACTTGTGAGTAAATTTGTTCAGGTCAGTTTTAAATTCTTCCATTTGATCTTGAGAAGAAAATATTGGACAAAATGAATAAAAAAATTGATTTTCTTTTATCACAAAATGGACTGGAGATTTTTTTTGTCATTCACTGGATCTCATATGAATATCAAGGGAAATAGATTTAATGATTTAGATTTGGTTTGTTGTGCTGCCTGTGTGTATCTATATATGTGTGTATACCTATGTATAAATGCATATGTGCATATACACTTAAATGTATACACACATATATGTATAAGCACTAATTACACATAGATTTATACATATAAAATCATTGTGAAAATTATTGTTTAAAGATATTATTTGTTGATTGGAGAACCAAATGGAAAAATTCCCAAATTTGGAAAACAGAACTTTCTTTTTCTGCTTTGTGTTTCTGTGGAAGTTTTGGATTAAAAAAACAAAAAAACTTTTGTGGCAAATTGATCAATGTACCTAATTTCATATTAGCATTTTATTCCTCTTCTTCCTCTCATACTCCCCTCTTCCACCTCTTCTTTTCCCCTCTTTCTATTATCTTTCTCTTCTCCTCCTTTGTGAACTTGAGAGGAGCAGGTTTTTTTTTCCTTTATAAAAATTGGAATCTTTTTCTGCTTTGAGGCCAATGTTTTACAATAGAGATGAAACCATGCAGATTAAACAAGATTCCTGAGAATTAAATAAGAACAAAAATAACATTGAAGACTGAAAGATTCTTCTGCAGATAAACATTGTCTGTTGATAATCAATATTTGATTAATCAATACAATTTATGATTGATTTTGTAAATATTTGATGTTTATCTTGAGAACATTATGACTAGACATTATCAAATGTCGGATGAGCAAATAGATAATCCTCCCCAAATCAATCATATTTGTTGTTTTCTTAATCAAATTGATGACCAACAAGCATGTGTTCTAAAGTTGCTGGCATTATTTATATTTTGAACTTAGATGACAAACCATTTCTGCTTTTATTGCATAAATGTATTTCTTCAAATGAACAAAAAAGTTAATTTCTAGATGACAATGATTTTTCTGAAACTTTTTTCATTTATTTTAACATCATCCTTGAGTTACGTTTTCTACCTCTCTTGAGAAGATTTCAATCTCAACCCTTTCCTTTTCTACACATCCAAATATGTACATTAAACTTTGAATTTCATGTTGTATCAATCTATGCAACAAATATTTCTTTGTTCACACAACACAGATAATGAGGTTTGAGAAGAAAAATAAAAGAATGAAAAAAAAAAAAAAAAAAAGATCACAGGTGATGTCATAAAAATACCAGTCACTTATAAATTGCCATCTTATTTATGAATGAGTCTGAATGTAAAGTGGAAAATCATTGGGGAAAAAAAGAAACAAAAAATAATGCATTATAAAAGTATTTAAATCCAGATGCAGTCAAAATAATTTAGATACAGCATTTTGCATAGAAGAGTTTAGCAAAGTATTATAAGAAAATCCTTTTTTCACCAAGGATCACTCCTCCTATCTTATGGGATTATAATTACATGGAACCTCTTACAAAGAAAATAGTTAATTATTCACTAGAAAATATTGATGAACTAGAAAAGACAATTGGAGTAATTTACAAAAATTGAAGAGCATTTACAACATGTAGATAAAATAAAAGTCTGCAGTTTCAGAAATTTGGCGTGCGGATAACACAGTTCACTATGACAAGACAAAATTAACATTGTTTAATGTTAATATGACAAGTAGGAAATATCTTCACTTCAGTGAAAGGTACATAAGTTGCCTGGTATTAAATTCCTCCTGATAATGTAGAATTTGCAATTTATTTTAGCAGCAGCTATAGATTGATTTCTTGCAGGAATTCCTTTTTCAGAAAGATTATTAAAAAAAAAACAGTATGTCTTCATATAGTTTTGAACAGACATACCTTGAAGAAGACAAAAGGAAGGAGGCACAGATTGAGAAAAACTAAAGGAAGGCGGCATGGATTGAGGAAGATAAAATGCAGGGGGCATGGATTGAAGAAGAAAAAATGCAGGAAACACAGATTGAAAAAGACAAAAGGCCGGTTGCGTTGAGAGAAGAAGACAAATGTCAGGAGAGACAGATTGAAGAAGAAAAAAAGGAAGGAGACATGGATTGAAGAAGACAAAAGACAGGAGACATGGATTTAAGAAGACGAAAGGAAGGAGCCATAGACTGAAGAAACCTAACAATAAATGAATTCAGTGCAACCAAAGGAAAAAGTAAACCTAAAGAATGATGCCATTTTAATCTTATTAGGAATATATATTTATTTTATGAAAATTATTCAATTGTGGCACAAGGCCAAATGGAAAGTGGGGCAAGGCTGGTTAACAGTAACTATCCTAGACCTACCCAATCAGATTAATGACCCATTTATTACACTTTCCACATTCACCATAAGAACTCATCCATCACTATTCAATCCTACATGTACCATAATACCACATATTCACAGGGAATCTACAAAACACCCAATGGCATAAAAATTTGCAAATTTCAAAACGTCTCTTTTTGTTTTCTTTTTTCTCATAAAAATTTATTTCATGAGTCATGAACCCCAAAAACAAACTAAAACAAATCAGGTGTTAGTAGGACTCATCCCCGCTCAAAAATAATAAGAGTGGCTGCTGTATTCCTGCCTATAGACAGAATCAAGAAGCACACTCACTAATGGAGTGGGAAAGAAAAATGAAATGGCAGAGTGAGAAAATCAAATCTGCCAATCCCCTTCTGAAGGCTATGTCATTGAGAGATATCATGTTCTGAATCAATTGCCAGGTAAGCGAAAACTCAGGGTTGCTAAAATAATCCACCATTGGCACCCAAGACCAGAAACATTGCAAATCTGATGCCAACAAGCCAAGCCAGCCCAGCCACATAGAAGTTCTGTTGCAGTCCCCTCCACTAGTTCATGATACAATAGCCCACTAAGCCATGAAAGCTCACTGGATTGCAGAATGACCCTCAAGGCTGTCCAACACTCTTGGGGGAATCTCGATTGATTCTGAGGCTTACAACAGCACTCAACCTCTGAAATGGGGGAGTGATAGTAAGGCTAGGTTAGGCATCTATTACACCCCCATCCAAGATTAAATCCTCTATCAACAGATGACATAGGTAAGACAACCATAAATACCAATAGCACAACAAGTGCGGCATTCCCATCCCACCATGACACATGCATTGGGCAAAGACCATTATGCAGACCCTAAAAGAGAGTGGACAACAAGCCCTCAAGCCCCTTCTTTTGATCTTTGAAGAGAAGAAGTACAACCAATTGATAAAGGATAAGAGGAAAAATGTAAGTGGCACAGGCCTCAGCTCTGGAATGTGGGACAATCTAGCAAATATAGGTTGACCCTTCTTACTAACATTCTATCCAGGTAGCTGACTACCCAGAGGGATGGCCACTTAAGAGTCCATGTCCACATCTCCCACCCTGAATGATCAACAGATATCTATCGATGATCCCAAACTCATCGTTCAGATCACCCAGGCTATGATTTCCCAGCCTCCCATGAGTTCCCCACCTCCTGTCTATCTTGGAGCCCAGGATGGCATTCCAGTTCCCCATTACAACTAAGCATGACAAATCCACCAGGAACCATTCTGATCATTCGGCACATAAACTGCAACAATCCAAAACAAACTATTGCTCACAGCAAGATCAGCCACAATCAACCGCACCCACCGATCAACATGAACAAAGTCCACATTTGCATCCAGGGAACATTTAACTAATAAGGAAACATCACTGGCCAGCTGGTCCATGTATGCTGAATAGATCACAAAGTTGCTAGACAACATATCAGCATTAATGTTGCAAACAAAGTGTGTCTCCTGGATCATGGCCACATCCACACCAATGGACAAGAAATCATGAAACAAGTGGGCAGCCTTACCCCAATCTCTCAAGTCACTTGCATTCAAGCTGACTAGTTTAATAGTGGATTCTCTTAAATGCAGACTAGACAGAAATCTGCAGGAGTCAGGACCCCAATGGTTTTTCCTAGGCCAGACGTAATCTGTCTGTTGGTGATAATCCTGGCAATGTTCGTAGGAAAAATTAACTTCAGGGCCCTGTATAATGAAGGGTGGAACCTAACTGAACCCTGAACAGCTTTTGAAACTTCAAAGATTCTACCTGAGCTATCTGGGGCTTCAGGAAGGCATCCTCCATTGCCATGATGAAATCCAAGGCTTTTTTGCTTGCAGTCCTTGCCATTGTTATGACCCCAGGTGCCTTATCAAAGTTTCTGGGATTACCAGTTGATTTGCCATTGACAAGTCAATTTAAACAGGGGTCTCATGAGGCCCTTCCTCTGGGAGAAGAGGTCTTTTTCAAGCTCCTGTCAATCCACCAGACAGATATCCTCTCTCTTGAGGAAAGGATACAAAAGTATGAGGTGGGGGGAGGTGGAGTAAAACATTGGAGCCTTATCCAGGGAAGAAGGAAGACTCCTAACCTTACCTGTGTCTGCGTCATTTCTGGCTGGTGAAGTAGGGGGCAGGTTATGACTTGGCTTGTTCCATGACTCATTCCACCTGCTAAGGCCGGCCTTCTCTTTTTTTTGTCATTTTTCCTTCGTTCTCCTGCTCATCCTTCCTCCCCCTTTTCAAAGAAGAGGGCCAATGTCTTGGTATTTTGTCCACCTCTGTATCCTCATCTAGTAGCTGTAGTGGTTGATGCTGCTGCTATTGACTTTGTTGTTGTGGCATCTTTTTTTGTTGCTGCTTCTGATGTTGTTGTTGCTGTTCTTGTTCCTGCTGGTGCTCTTGTTGCTGTTGTTGCTCTGTCTTGAGCCATTTCTGGTGCTGCTGTGGGACATCATGTTGGGGAGGAGGAGTTGCCAACCTTTGCCCTCTCCTCTCGACCTCTTTTCAGTCCTCAGGGTCCTTTTCCTCTCCTATCACTTCTGCCATTGCCATTGTTGAGTGAGGCTAAGGCGGCATGTTCTTCTCAGATAACACCATAAACATATGTCCCACAATGCCACAGGACCAGCCATGGGGTCAACGACCTTCCACAATGATGAGGATCTTCCGGTCCCCAATATGTCAAAGTGTTGGGTACTTCCAAAAAATACTTATGGGACATTGTCACCTGCAGGATTATACCCTGGTGGCAATACCCATTTTACTTCTCACTGCCATAACTTCCTCTACCTACCCATCTTCTGTGAAGAAGGCTCTCAAAGGATCTTCCTCTATATCCATGGGCACACCATGCAAAGTGATCATGGTCATTTGGCTACCCATATACTCAGTTTGTATTCTCACTGACTTGATAGTGAGAATGCATCCTGCTAGTGTTTTAGCCTCCTCTTCCGATGCCAACAAGATGTCCAACATTGCATATGACCTTGCCAACACCCTCACTGTGATGTTCAGCCACCTGAGTGCTTCTTCCATTCCTTCCCTGTTGATGCCAGCCAACTTCCTGGTATTTACATCAGATGTCAGCAGGGAAATTCATTTTTGATATTTCCTCCAAGAGTTCATTGCCTGAAATGTACTCTTAGTACTTTTCCTGTACTACTATGTAATAATCAGGCCCATTTGCCGGGGGGTGGTACAGAAAAGAAAAATAAAGAAAAAGGAAAAAAAGAAAATTGAAAAATGTAGCATGTTGCATCAAATTCGTGTCTGAAGGATTTATCCAGATCATGCTTCTTCAATGGTAATTCTGTTGAAGAAGGCGTCTAGCCTTTGGGAGATATCAGATTGCTACAGAGCACTGACATCATCATCATACTACCAGCTGGCAAAGGCAATGTGACTGTAGTGATGAATAAAACAGAATATACAGGAAAATTGGAAGAACTTATTAGAAATGGTAGCTATAGTAAAGAAAGATCCAACAATGAAAATGGAACAAAAGCTGTCTGAGATTTTAATCAAGAACAAGGACCACTTCCCACCAAAGACATACAGGCAGTTATCACAACTTTGCAGCAAGCTAACTCACACATATACTGTCTCCCCAAAATTCAAAAAGGTGGTATTCTGCTAGCTGCAAAGGTTCTGCATGCCACCCTCTGAGTCACTTTTTTGTGGATATAATTGACCCATCAATTGGAAAATCACCATCATATATCCAAAACTCTGCTCACTTCATGGAAATAATCAAATTAGATGGTGAGCCTGGATGTGGTGAGTTTGTTCACCAAGGTACCCACGGAAGAGGTACTATTGGTAGTCAGGAACAGACTGGCCTTGGATTCATCCCTAGGAGAACGGACCAGTATATAAATAGATAACCTGATGAAGATGCTGACTTTCTGCACAGAAACAACACACTTCAGAATGGTATCAGACACATATTGGCAGGATGAAGATTTAGCAATGGGTTTGCCATTATCACCAGCAATGGCACACCTGTATATGGAATATTTCGATGAGATGGCATTAGAATCAATGTCACTGAAGCCAGCTCTATGGCTGAGATATGTAGATGACACTTTCCCACACCAGAAAAAGGTCCAGCTACTACTGGACTATGTAAACTCAATAAGATCATCAATACAGTTCACAATGGAGAGAGAAAAAACAACAAATTAGTATTCCTGGATGTCCTAATATCTTGAACAGAACATGGGTTCAAGACATCTGTATACTGCAAGCCAACATTCACTGGACAATATCTTAACTTCAGCTCCTACCACCTTTACAGTGTAAAGAAAAGGATCATCTGCTGCTTACACCATTGAGCAAAAGTGGTGACACAGCAGCATATGAACTAGAAATGCTCAGTATAAGCAGTACCCTACAGCGTAACAACTACCCTAGGTACATAGCAGCAGCTTCGACAAACTGGGATAGAAGGGTACAAGAGGATAACAACACTCAGAAAATAGCTTCAGTCTGCCTACCCTATGTGAAAGGATTATCAGAGAAAATACAAAAGATCTGTAATCCATATAACATCAAGACGATCTTCAAAAGTGGTTCAACACTTCACAGACACCTCTACTGAGTAATACTCCTCATAGATGGGAACATGATTAAGGACTGTGTATACACCATCCCAGATGTGGTAAGAAATATAAAGGAGAAACAAGCTACCCCTTAAGATAAGGCTGCAAGAACAGTGCAAAACCATATCATGAGGGAAAAAAATCAGGCATGGCAGACCATATATGGAGGGAAAAGGGAGATCACCACCCTTAGTTGGATGAGGTTGAAATAATAGACAGAGAATTTCACAGGAAGATATAAAAAAATTAAGAAATCAGTGCACATACTAGGCCACAAGAATCTCCTGAGCCGACCAAGTATAGAAATGAATAGAATATGGAAACCAATAATAAGCAGTGCTAGAGAAAATCAAATAATAACAAAATTGCTATATGAGCTCTGGTAATCCAGAGACTTGACCCAAAGAGTTGTGAGTTCAATACCTGCCTACAGTTGAGGTGAACAAAATCAATTGATGAGTTGAAATAAAGCGAGATAACTGATATTGAGACATGGTGGACAAAATAAAGAATTCAAGATGAAATTCCAATCACCTGAAGAAGGCCAGAGTGTATAACAGCTGAAATGTCATGAATATGGCAACAAAGATGAGTAAAACAGTTCAAACAACATAAATAGTGTAAATGACTTTTGAGTAATCCAAATTTCAACCAAATATTCAGCAGAAATATTTGTAGAATGATTATTTTCTCACCAGAAAAAGAATAATTTGTATTTTCTTTTTTTCATGTCCAAACATTTCCTTTGTGAAGAAAGACCAGCTTTTTGGTTTGTTATTACAGTGTCATGCACAGATGCACCTGCCCATAGAAAAAAAAACATCATTTCAATTCTTACAAAGCAAATCACATATAAAATCGTGTCAAAGAGAAAAGGAAATTCAAAAAGTATAAAAAGTAAATTTTAAAGCTTACATAACTTGTGAATGTCTTCTTTTTATTTTTAAACTTTTAATGACATTCTCAGCTGAAATTTGGTGAATTCAAATTTTTCTATTGCCAACAATGTGTTGTCATCCAAAAAGGCAATTATTTAAGTTTTTTTTTTATAATGAAACAGAGAAATGGGAAATCTATTCAAATCTTAGCTATCAAGCATTTAGGATTACAAATTCCAACTTACAGCAAGTCTACATTAGCCAAGGTAGAGAGGTTCATAAACCCATGCCACACACACACACTTTCATATAGTGGAGAAATATATACTGACTGTAATTATAGCTGAACATTTTCCCCAAGAAATCAACACTTTATTTAAATAAAAAGTAATTAACATAAAAAAAAGGTTTAAGTTTATCTTGAGAAAGAAAAAACATAAAAGTTAATGTAAAAAAAAGGAAACAAAACTTTTATTAATTATGATGTCAAGTTGGGTGGTTATAAAATTAATATATACTTTAATTGGCAACATTTTACTCTGAAGTGTAAGCCCATTGGATGAAAAGGGGATACAATACTCATCTATATCTACAAAACAGATGATATCTCTCTGTGTGTCTGGTACCTCTGCTAGTCTCCATTAAGAAATGCCTAAGACTTACATGACAAACCAACTGTAAAAATGTTACAAATTTGAAAAAGAAAAAAAATTAATTCTCAGTTAAACTTTTTTTCACATTTTCCTCACAGTATCTAATGATTTTAAGGATATTTAAACTGATTAATTTTTGATATTTTTGAAACATTATTATTATTAAATACTTATTGAATCCTATGAGGAAAATCTTTAAAAAAAAACCCAAAAAACTTTTGTTTATTTACAAATGAAATATTTTTGCCTAATTCATTTCACTTCCAATTTCACTTTGCTGTTTCAGCCAAATATGTCTTTTCTGTTATCAAATTGGTCTGAGGGTAAATGATATCCCAGTGAAAATCTTTGAACTAAGGAGTGCAGAAAATTTTGAAAGTACAGTTTTCTCTTATCCTTCCACTATCCCATGATCACCCCCCCCTATCCTGTCAACTGAAATGGTTAGATGAAAATGAACATTTTAACCTGTGGCTTATGTTGACCAATTATCAAAACATCAAACGAATATTATGGATATAAGCTTTTAGAAATTTCAATTTCCTTTTTCCTTTTATCTTCAGTTTTCTTCTCTATAAATTAGATAGGATACCCTCCTTTCTAGTCAAGGATGTACCTTCTAACCAGATTTAATCAACCTCTACTGTGAGACGATTCTGAGGGAATTAGAAGTTCTACCAGGATTTATTATTGGTGGCCATAATCTTGACAACATAAGATATGCAGATGACATAGCAATGATAACAGACATAGAAAGGAAACTACAAGAATTTCTACAGAAAGTAGTGAAGGAAAGAAAAACCAGAAATCAGTTGCAAGACAGAAGGCATGGTTGTTAGCAAAAGGAATAGCCCAAAATGCAAATTAAACAAATTAGTGATACCAAAATCAAACAAGTACAACAATTTAACTATCTGGGAATATTTTAACACAGGATAGAATGTGTGACAATGAAATTTGATGGTGTACTGGGACAGTGAAAGATGTCTTCTGAAAGCTAAGCAAAGTATTAAGAAACAGGAAAATTTCATTAGAAACAAAGAAAAGAATTCTGAACTGTTATGTAATCTCAGTCCTCTGACTATGGCAGTGAATGCTGGAAAATCTCCTCACAGATGAATAAGTAACTTGAAGCAACAGAAATGTGGTTTTACAAAAGGATGCTGAAGATAACATGGACTGAAAATATGAGCAATGACAAAGTTTTAGAGAAAATAAAAACAAAAAGGACACATATTTAATGTCAGGAAGAAAGCTGAAATTTTTAGGTCACACAATAAGGAAAGATGACTTGGAAAATTTGATACTCACAGAAGAGATTCAAGGCAAGAGGAACAAGTAAAAACAATGCCTAGCTGACTTAGCAAGGGTTTGGGAGAGATAAGAAGGTGGTCAAATTCATTCAGAGCTACAAAAGACAGGAAGTTGTGGAGAGCCATGATTGCCAACATCCTGAAGGGACACAGCATATAGAAGATGAATAAAAATACTGCATTAAACGCTTTATAAATTTAAAAGAATTAAAGAAATCTCGAGAGGAATATTTTTACTTTTTTAGATTTTCTTATAAGAAGCTACAAATGGATAGCATTGTTTTTGCCTTTTTTACTTTCTTCCTTTATGAACCTGATGAAGCAACATTCTCTATTCATAGGTTTATCAATTAGAAATCTTTCTTTCAATCAGAAGAAGACTGATTTCCCATTGTCTATCAACATTAATGGGGCAAAAATCTCAAAATCTATAATGAATAATGAATGTCTGTTTGGGGGCAAAAGTCGTTATGCCTTTTGAACCAGGTTAAAAGATCTGATATGCTGATTTTCAAGGCAGCAAGTAAGCGATCCCTCCCCACTTGCTATTTCACTATTTGGCTTTGTAAAACTAAACTAAGTAAAAATTTCAATTAATTACTCACAAATCTCTCTAGTGTTTACTGCTGTTCACCTGCTGTCAGACCACTGGCATATTTGTCTCGGCAATGTTATCTCTTGCGAACCACTAGACGCCCGCCAGAGTACCGCTCGTGTTGCCATCAGTGTCCTGTCCGCGGGATACTAGTGTTTTGCATGTAGGGTGATCGTCACTATTCTTCATTGGCTTTGTGGGCAATGAATTATTTTCAATATGACAGGCTCTTTCCCAGAGATAAAATGTCACAAGGCTATTGCTGTTTCCATGGCAGATCTTCAAACAAGCTATATTTCCTTTTTCCACCAGTTCAGATGCTTACAGCTCGGATCCACAGGCCACATACACAGAGTAGAGTTCTCCTCACTCCCTTTGTATTCAATTAGTGAGAAGGAAGTTCCACTCAGAAAGCACTATTTTGTGGAACAGACCCCTGAGTAGATGCTTACATGATTGCTATGATCTTTATATCTTCAAGTTTAGGGTTGACTGTTATCTATCCTACATATCCTCATAATCTAGAATTACTTGTGCATCTATACAACACTCTCTACTTTGAGTGGCTCTTAGGCCTTGTATTCGGTGAGTATTTAGTAAAAAAAGTGAAGAGAATAATTGAATTCAAAACATCTTGTACAGCAAGCTTGTGTCAAGAAATATCCAAATCTAATATTGTGATATTTTGTTTGTTCCAAAAAGTGCACTTGTCATCATCATCTATCACTCTTTCACAGTCACTTCTACTCAGTGTCCGAAGCTTGGCAACAAACAAAATATAAAAAGTGATGTTCTCATCTTTTGATCTGATTTTATTCTTCCCTGACATGAAACTTCATCATATGAACTTTTCTTTTTAAGGACAAAAATTAGAATAATGGTTGCTTAATTAATTCATTTAATAAATGTTTAAATCCTGTTGAGAATTTAATGAACTCATTAGATATTTGCAGCAAGACAGAGTCAGATCAAATCTAATCACGTTAGCCTCATAGCATCTGTGTATCAAACTTTGAATAGTTACCATAAAGAGTGCAAGTGGCTTTTAGATAAAAGAAATACTAACAAAAAAAATTAACAATTGTTTACAATAGTTTCATTTAATAAAAGTAAACCTTAAGTTAATATACATGTTGTTCATAATTAGGCCTGACTTATTCTTGAGATAGTTGCATATTTTCTATTGTTGCTAGAGATTAAACATAAGTAAAAGCTAAGATTTTGAATATTGTTTTTCAAGATTGATTGGCAAACCATCCCCACTTGAAGGACTGGTGCAACACAGTCTTGTCTCTTATCCATCTCAATTTGTCCATGCACATGAATTTCTACTAGGTATATAGAAGTGTATCCATAAACGCACATTCATAAGCATACAAACACATCTACCCACATCTATTTATATCTATATCATTTATTGCGAATCTGTTATTTCTCTGCAGTTATGTCCTCATCTGTTTGATTTAGCTAAATGTGCAAATATTAAAGTATCATCGTTGGTGGATTTTTAAGATTATATTTTTATTACTTGATGTTTTTCTTATGAAATAATAAAAATTGTCCATCCAGTGTTGTATCTTTCTGAATATGAACAGCTTCTACACTTTGATTAAATATGATATATGGTTTTATGAAGAGACACTTTCAGTTTCTTAAGGAATTTCATGATCATTGATTTGGAAATTTCAAATGGAGTTTTGATTCTAACATATTATTTTCATGATCATTTTGTTTAGTAAAGATATTTTATTTCATCATAAAACTCTTTTTTTTTCAGCATACCATAATATCCATACTGGAATGGTGAATTTTTAAGTGTCTAGGAAAAGTTTTCAGTTGATATTTTTTTTTCAATGTCTTCAAATGATTGATAAGATCAGCTGTCTGCACATATTTACTAAACAGATAAGGATTTGAATTTTCTTTGATTTGTGTGATTGAACTAAGTTTTTTTTTTTTTTTTTTTTGCTAGAAAAACTTGTTTTTTTTTTTATTCGATTTTATTTTTAACAATTTTTTATATTTTGGGGCACAGATATTTTTCTTTTTCTTATAACATCTTCTGATTAAACACAGATCAAAATTTCTAAATTCAAGTGTTTCAACATAGCTTCATTTGAGAATATAATATTTACATTTTGTTCAAATAAAATATAACTTATATTTTAATGCAGCTTATATTTTATTTTCTGCCTTAATTCTAATGAGATTCTAAAAAAATCCCGGCCAAAACAAATTTCCTTTTCTTATTTTAGATAAAATCTGCTCTGTTTTTGTTTCTTGAAACAGGAGAAAAAAATTTCATAAAAGCTGTGAATAAAAAACGATAAAAAAAATGGTTGAAATCTTCAATGTTATATATAATCACTTCAGAAATCTGTACTAGACTGTTACAATGTTGATCTTTGTTTGCTCATATGACCCAAAAAGAGGGAAACCATTTCCTTATAATTGATTTTATCAAACTATCATGAATATTTAATATGACTCTGAAGGCAGGTTTCATGGCTTTTAATAAGGCTAGTTTTATTGAATCAAATAATATTTTTCAGAAGATTCCAATCTCAAAGAAGTGAGCTGTATCAGTGGTTGCATCAGATTCTTTGCTTATATGGATTTATGCCTTGGCTTCTAATTCTTGTATTTTTCACATGTTGGATTCTCAATTAACAAATTACAATTGCCATTTTTTACTTGACTCAGCTGCTGATACACAGTGACAGCATTTCCTGCTAGATGCATAGGAAGCATGCATTCTGTTGTTTCAACCCCACACAGGCGGCAGACCAACTAGAACTTTTTGATCCATTCAACAATGGACTAGTTAGAATTCATACCATAAAACTCCAGTATGAATTTGAGATTGAATTTATCTGCCATTGTGCCAAATAGATGTTTTAAAAATTTGCACAAACTACCACAAACATGAGACTTGAGCCATTGCAACAAATGCCCAATTGTTGTGAATTTAAAAAAATGAAAACTGCTCTTGATTGTACTGTCAGTGTGCTTGTACCTCTATTAAGTTCATATGCAAACTGAATAACTCTTTCTTGTTCTCAGCTTAAGTCATTTGATGGATGGGAAATGGACAGCACTGAATACTTGTTGGCTGTTTCTACCATCTGCTGCAATAAATACATACTAATTTTCCTTACTATATTTTTTTAATACAGGAGAGATTCCTTAATTTTGTGCTTGTAGAATATTGTTTTTCATCAATATTTGATGTTTTTTGAATTACATTTAAAAAAGAAAATTTATTTAAAAATGTATTTTTTCTCTATTTTTATCATCAGAAATCAACAAACTTATGAATCTTGACCTCTAAAAACAGAAAAAAAATCTATAAAAATATCTTAACTCTGATCCTTTAGAGATACTTTCTCCAGATATCTATTGAATCACAATGATTTTGGGTTTAAGCTTCTCATCATAGAATAAGAAAAGAGACTTAAATCCCAAATTGTGATTAAGGCTTATTACAAGATTACAGAAAATCCTATCTCAAAAGTTGGGGGAGACATATTGAAAACATTGATTCAAGATAAATGATGAGATACCTATAAATAAACACATTTTTGTACCATTCATTAAGTGATTTGGTTCATCAATGTTCTATTAAAATCAATTATGGGTTTAGGTATCAATTAGTAACTGATGTCAATGCCACAAAGAATTAGATAAATATATTGCATTAAAGTCAAAAGATAGTGAAATGGGAAAGAATTTATCTCATTGTGTTTGTGCAAAAATAGAATAGGACTCTTTAGAATAAATTTTTATTTTCAGAAATTTCAAAAAGTAATATATTTTTATTGGATATAACTTGTAGTGTTGCAGCTCAGATTGTTATGCATGAAATAAGACAACGAGACGAAATTGTAGCAGTTGGCAATTTTTATTCTGGTTGTAACCTTCTGCTGTAGATGAGTGAGACAGAAGTGTGGGTACTTGAGAGGGCAGACTATCTAATATGCCTGTTTTTCTTTCATGTGTGGTGTGCAAGTGGTCTCTCATGCCTCTCTGTCTGCTCTGTGTGTCTCTCTAGTGGGCCACTGTCTTATAGAGAAAAAAGTTTTTGTTTTGCCAGCTCTATCTAAAAATATATACTCTTCAAGAACTCAAGGTCTGGCTTCACTCAGTGAACTTCTTTTCAGGGCTGTTTGACCTAGTTCTTGGGAGGCCAATTAAGCTGACCTTCTTTGCCAAGACAGATAATTTCCAAAGTGATTTCTCCATAGCAAGATATCAGCTGACACTTATATTGATACAAAATTCACATATTTTTGACTATTGAGATTTAAAGGTTAGTTTTGCCTCTTGTGAAACGGCTAGAGTTGCATAGCTATTGCCAACCACCATTATTTGCTATCCTCATTGAGAGAAGTTTTGGTAGCACATCCTGGGCCTCATTTTCCACTGTTAGATTAAGAACCAAAATACTGACGTTTCATCCTCACAAAGCAGAGCCACCAGTTTTCTCCACACATAACAAACATTTTCATACTCTCAATGAGGTTCCTTGTCTGGAAGGTCTACTGGGACTCAAGCACAATCCAGACATCAAAAGAAACTGGGATATATGATTCATTGCTAAAGTGGTTGCAAAAATGATCAGTTCCCTGCACTGTTCCAGAAAGCACCTGACTCCTCCTGCCATACTCTGATCTCTACAAAAGTCAGATCAGACCAAACCTGCAGTATTCCTATCACATTTGGCCTGGAGCTGCCCAATCTTTACTTTCCAACATCAGCTGAGTTCAAAAGCATTTGGTTGCATTGAGAGTTATGTATTGTTTTCCATGCCTCAACACCTTCTCCAAAGAAGGATCATTGCTAGCCTCTCACTGCTCTACCACTATTACCTTAGAAGATTTTTCAGCAAACTACATTCCTTAGTTCCACCAATCCAGCCCTTCACAGCTAGAAGCTGCCAGGTGATCTACACATCCTCATTCCCTTCATATTCCATTGGTAAGGAAGAAGTTCCACTCAAACAGCTTCTTACCCAGAACTTTTGCAATGTAGAATGAACTCCTGAGGGACTGCTTATCTGATCACTGCAATTTTAACCTCTTCAATCCATCCTTATGTATCCTATCCTCCCTCCCTATATGCTTTTACAACATCCGCATTCAGCAACCATATACCATAAGTAGAACTTAGGCCTTGTATTGAAAAATACTAGAAAAAAAAATGAGGTAAGATATCAATGTAAACAAATTATTAGTAGCATCTACAAGCATTATCAGTAAAAGTTCCTCCAACAAAACTATCATCAAATGTTAGCCCTGGAACCATTACCAATAACCTCAGCAGTGCCTCACTATATTACTAAACTCTCTTGTTTCTTAATGATATAGAAAAATACATTTCTCAGGATTCAGCTCATTTTTGTTCACCAGAAATGTATGACCACGTATAAGCTTATATTCTCAGCTTGACTTTTGCTCTTGCACACAACTACCAGTAATATTTCTATTGATAAAACCTTCCACTAGACCAGTGGTTCCTAAATGGTGTGGTGTGCCTCATAAGTGCAATGAAAGGGGATAGTGGATTGAAAGACAATCAAAAATTTAGAAACACTTTAAAAAAATTCATTTGCCAAAAATAAATATGATTTCAAAATTTCAAATATTATTATGGATTACTTGTAATTACATGTTTGAGTCCAAATATAAATAGTTATAAATAATTATTGACCGATTTTATCATTGTCATATTTTTGCATTATATCAAGTATTAAGAATATAGTAACTAGGATCTGCAAATTGGTGGAGTGAGTTATCGATCATAAAGTTCTAACTTTAAATCTGTGATTATCTCCCTTTAATCCTTTCTTTCTTTTTTTTATTTTTAAATGAATTTCTTATCACATAAAATTTGGTGAGGCATGATCAAATTTTCATTCCAAAAATGTGGCTCAGAGAAAAAAAAAGTTTGGGAACCATTGCACTAGACTGTTAGAACTTTCTAGTTATAATGCATCATCAAATATAATTTGTGTGTATGTGAATATCTTGCAAGCCATACATACTGGGCTTAGAGAAAGTTCAAAGGGGACATTTATTAGAGTGGAAGAATATTTTAGCTTATCTCTTATCCATTCACTTTTACCTGCAAGAAAACATAATCTTTTTTTTATCTATCATTATCAGGTGTTGTGAATTTGTAACATAAAATAATTTTTGCATTTCAATTTGAAGTGGCAAAGATAAACTTGGAAAACATTAAATGTTTTTGAAAAAAAAATACTTTTCAGTCAGTTATAAGTCATTATAAAATCTTTGGTCATCTGTGTAAATATCAACATGGACTTCGATTAGATTTGCAAGTTTGTTTTGATATTTGCAGCATACAATTTTCTTTAATTCCAATTGCACCAGCTGTGCTAAAATAAAATTTACTGTTTCTTAAAAACAGATGTAACAAAATAATAAAATTGCATCTAATCAAACCTAAAATAAATCATCTTATTGATTTTACTTATGTGTGTATTTCATTAAAGCAGAAACATATATATATATACACAAGTATATAGTTGGTGTATACAGAATGAATTTCAATAACCAACAATTACTATTCTTAAAAGAGTGCTCAATACAAAGTAGAGCAGATATAATTATTTAAAAAAAAAATTATAACATAAATATGTTATAAAATCACTACAAAAATAGCCATTTTGTTTCAACACCCTCGGTGTCTTATCAAGTGACCTTGATAAGAAACTGGGGGTGTTGAAACAAAATGGCTATTTCTGATGTGATTTTTTAAGATATTTATGTTATTATTTTTTTTTTAAATAATTAGATATTCTACAATCTGAAATGTTTCAGCTTTAACCTACAAAAGGTTGATAAGTCTTAAAAAGCAAATCAGTTAAAAAAAAATCTATTGAAGCCACATAATCTGATGGTGATAATGATTTGGTTTGGATTGAAATAATTCAGAATTGGCCAAACAATGAATATGAAACAAAATATTCAACTAATAAATCAACATCTCAAAAGATCCCGAGTTTTTCTATGTGCTGCGCAATATTTCTGTCCACTTCTAATTTAATAAGTAATTGAATGTTTAAATATTTTTCTGTTTTTTGTTGTCAGAGAATTCATATAAAAACTATCACTTTAGCTGAGTATCATACAATGACAAACAGGGGAGAGAGAATGAGAGTAGAAAGACTGTGTTGTAGCAATGTTTCTGGTTTGGAGAAACTACTTGCTTTAAAAATCTGCATTCAAAATTTGGCCTTTAACTTTATTATCATAACTGCCACTATAATTTAGAAACCTTCAACTGTTTCAGCCATCAAGTAGACAAAATTGCTATCATTCTAAGTCAAATATTTTACTTGTATTTATATTTTAAAGATCTCCAAAAACTCATGGTGAAAACTGCTTTCTGATTTGTTTAAGTGTATTATGTGATTTCAATGAGGAAAAAGCAAAAGTCTGAATTGAATTTAAAGTCAAAGAAGAACTTTTATTCTAAAAGGAATTGTGACAGTGATGACTGCAATACGTAACGAGTTCACCTTCAGAGATACTAAAGTAAACTTTGCGCTTGGTGTGACATCAGAACATAAAAATAGCTTAGTTGATTTTGAGGGTTGACCTACAAAGTAAGCTCATAGTCAACAAGTGTAGAATTGGAGCTCAAAAGATGTCAGTGACTGTATTGAGATAAACAAAATGTCAACCCAGCTGAATTTAGGATATACACACAGATGACATCCAGATAATAGGAAGTTTTTTAAATTTTATTTCTGTGTATAACTGAAGTTTGAAAAACATAATTTTCCATCTTTGGACCATTTCAATAAATATTCATATATCATGTCCTGCTCTTGAGGATAAAAATAAAAATGGCTTTCTAAAGTGCCTGAAGTTTTGGCAAGCTAAACTTGGAAAAACATTTTCAAAAACATTTGTGATGTTACAATAAACCTTTGGTGATGAAGAACAGCTTTACTGAAATAAGAAATTTTAAAAAATCGTTGATGATGCCTGGAACATAATGACTGGTAATAGCTTCCATGGTTTTTAGTGTTGCCCATTTTCTACCCCACCAGTTTTTCTTGCCTTCAGTATATCCTGTGAGTATTAAATTCTGCAAGCCTTCTTTCCTCATTATTTACCACAGAAATTTCAGCTATCTCTTTCTGATTGTAAATATAAGTTTACTTGTAGTTTCTATTTTCCTTAAAACATTTCTTATAGCTTGTATATTCTGTCCATGCTATGCTCAACATTCATCAATCGAACCATCATTTCTGTCTCTTCAAGTTTCTTCATCATGTGTGTGGAGATTGCATAACATTCACTGTGATATAAATGATTCTTACTCTTTTCTTTGTTTCTTGAGATATTTTTCTATTTTCCTTTTGTAAGGCATTTTCCATCTTTCAATATGCCGTCATCTTTCTGGCTCACACTTTTCATCACATCTGCTACATAATGCAGAGGCTGGGCCAGAATGGTAAGTGATTGGTCAGAAAATCTTGTGCACATGGAATTCTGACAGTGATAGCAGAATGTTAAGCTAATGAGTGAACTGGCATTCCCCTGAAGTTTTTCTTCTCACTACCTCCTAGAATCAATGCTACTATGTCAGTCCCTCTTGTATAATAAAATGAATAAGAAAAAGAAACCGTCTTTCATTGATACAGTCTGTGAAGTGTCATTGGTGTGCAAGGGATGGGAGCCAGTGGTGACATGGAATACAATACTACTACACAACCCAGATCATCAAATTTCTATCCCCCACCCTACCTGATTTTACCATTCCCAATACATAGCTCACAACTGAGACTTTTTTGCTGACAA
Source organism: Acanthosepion pharaonis (assembly GCA_903632075.3). Taxonomy (NCBI): domain Eukaryota; kingdom Metazoa; phylum Mollusca; class Cephalopoda; order Sepiida; family Sepiidae; genus Acanthosepion; species Acanthosepion pharaonis. The sequence continues at coordinate 641,958 of CAHIKZ030000509.1, read as the reverse complement.
CCATGCATTCTGTTTTCTGACAGTTAATTGCTTTCCTTTACTATTTGTCAAAGAATTTTTTCTCTATCTCTTTTTTTTTTTTTTTGAGTGTGTTATCTGCAGACTATGTGTTATTACAGCTGTGTTTGCAACTGGTAAATCTTCTAGTTCTCTAAGATCATTCCAACTAGCATCTTTGTTTTTGTTGTTTTGATTTTAGACAGTTTTCCACCTGTCTTCTAATATACGTTTTGCCCAGTAATTCTTTTTTGTGTTTAATCTTTTTTTCCTTTGCTGGACAAATAAGAAAGGCTTTTATGAGTAAATTTTACTTTTTTGAGGAAAACTGGAGAAACAAAAACTAAAGCTGTTGGCCTGAATAAGAAAAATCTCACTTGGAGTGAAATGATTAAAAATAATTTCATCTTTTTTGCAGAGGTAAAAGGTTCTGATGATGAAACATTTGCCAAATCAAATTCTCCTCCATAATATGAATTCTATAGAATCTTCTTGTAGAAACTTCTTCCATATTTGGACTAATATCCTCATCTTTGTTGTTTTCCTCACTATATGTTGATGCACTCTTGGGATTTCTCATTTTCATCTGGTAATCTCAATTTGAAAAGCTTAATAGATGCTCTATACCAATTAAATTACAATGATAAAAAAATAAAGATGAGTATAAGAAACAAAATAATTCCTGGAATAATGAAAGTATTCTTTGATTTTTGTTCTTTAACTTGTCTATTTTTAAATCAATATTTTATTTGCCAAATAAAAAAAAACCCTTAAGACTGTAAAAGGATTTTGATGTCTGTAGGCCTTATTGTTTACATTTGTTTTTTTAAACAAAATGGCCTCGAAAAAACTTGAAATTGCTATGGAGAGGAAGACTTTGTCAAGAAGACTTAATAAAACTTAGCAGGACAATTGTAGTTTTGATGGCTTCACCCCACTAGCTTTATATATATTTAATAAATTAAAAATAATTTATATATTACTTATTAAAAATGAAAATACTGTTTTGAGAATTTGTTTCGGGTATGCATGTTGTTGGTTCAATTGATGTTTTTCAGAAATATGACAGATTTTGAATGAAATAGAAGCTCATTTTTGATTAGTCTGAAAGATTTGATGCCATCCAGAAAATATATCAAATTTAATATATTTATCAAAGTTTAGTTGGCAGCAAAAAAAAAATTAAAAAAATCTCATTCTCTCTAATGACAAGACCAAAAAATAAAGTAAATAATCAGCTTGTCTCACTTATTTAATGTTTACATTGTAATGAGTCCCAATAAAAAACAAATAAAATATAAAAATAAAATATATAAACAGAAATGAAAAAAATTCAGATTAAAGTAAGTCATTTGCACTTTCCTTTAAAATCTTTATTACTTTCTGTTGTAGAGTAGTTTTCACAGTGGAGGCTTGTATTTCAATAAGTCATTCTAAATTAGGTTCAACGTACAAAACGTTAGGAACTTGAAATAAGAGTTAATGACACAGCAATCTAGTTGTGATGGTTGGTACTTCAATGTCCAACAGACTCACTCAACTCCACTGAGCCCAACTGGCGACTGCTACTACTACTAGTACTTATTATGTGTGGGAGAGTCTATTAATAATAGAATACGTACATCAGGTATAACACTTTCTTTCTCTCTCTTTCCTTCTCTCTCAACTAATGAGAAGGCAACCCTCAAATAAAAAGAGGAAGCAGAAGAAAAGACTGAACCTGGCCAAAAAACACAAAAAGTTTGCAGAAGCAGAGTCAACTTATTTGTGACTGAAAAATAGCAAACATCAGGGAGGCTCTACACATAACTTCCATTATAAAAAAAATGAAAAAGAAAGAAACTCTGGAAAATAAAATAATTTTGACCAATCAAAAAAATTGACACAAAAAGACTTTTGATGTTAGGCAAAGCCAATGTTTGAACTTGATTCCTGTGCCTGGTCAAAAGGATGCAAACCTGATACTTCTGGGCTAGAAGTAGATGGGACAAGGAGAGGATGGAACAAAAGAATGCTACCTCAGAGAAACTAGCCATGTGTGACAGGTGAAGAAGTAGTTAAGAAGTCATCTGCTAATGATATTTCTGCCCTGCATAGGGCCAAGAAAAACACATTGGATTGACACTGACCTATTTCTAAAAAGACTACTATGACTACTACCAAATGCTGACTTCCCAAACTCTCAAATACTGAGCTGAAATGGACATTTCTCCAGATTGCTACCAATATCCACCTTATTAACAAACATTTTGATACACCGAATACCAAAGAGCTCGCTCATCGCTCTAACAAAAATAATTAAAAATATATTATTTATTTTATACCTTTGTGTCAGTTCTAAAGTTTCCAGTAAAGAAAATCCTACCAACAACATATCCACAACATAAGTACTTTTTTGTAAATCTGACTAAGATAAAATTTATAATGAATACATTTTGATTATGAACAATCTTCAAGCCTAAATATTGCATCCAAGTATGAAACAGACTATTGTCAGTCTGTATCAATTTTATACTTTATATATGTACTCTATCATTGATAGAGTGTATATAAATATTACACATAAATATATAGCATACCTTAAAAGTAGACTTTTATCATTTAGTATTCACGCACAAACATGTATGTCTAACCAGTTATAAATATAGATACACATGTAAATACAGAGAAATATGTAAAAATTCAGATATAAATAAATAAAATATATATGCAAAAAGACAATATGATAAAAGGAAGACTTTTCTTTACCAAAGCATTTCACTTTAAAAAGAAAACTGTTTCTGAACATAAAAAGAATTTTATGCATAACAATTTATCAAATACAAGAGAAAATAAGTTCAACTAAAACTTCAATCTAAAAAATTCTACACTTCTTAAAAGAGAAAGTTAACTTATTTGATGGAAAGTCCTTGAGAATGCAGCAACTGATTCTTCCAAATATGTTAATTTATACCCTGAAATTTTAAAAATATTTTCTTTTTTTAAAAAAGGCATTAAATTACATCATTTAGCACCTTCCATAGTTTACCTTTATTTCCACAGTTGGCTTTATGAATGTTTTAGAACATTCTTAAATTTAAAAATTTTGAAAGCATAACATAGTTCTTCTTATAAATTCATGTTGCAGAACAAAATCCTTGCATTTACCTTGATAAAAGTCCCTCAGGAGATGAAACTCATTGATAAAGAAAGGTTTTCCTTTTGTCTTTATTCACAGAGAAATATGTATCAGCATACATTCGTTTAAATATATATTTAAGCAGTTACGAACATCTGCTTTTTCAGCTGTTTTTGGAAATCAATGATTTATATGACTTTACCGCATTCTCCACAACTGTGGAAAAATTTAATCTTATCTTAATATTTTCATTTAAAATATTTCCTTCCATAAAATATGTTCAGTTATTTTGGTGTCAAATTCTTTAATTATTTCTGCTCAGATTTTGTCACTCAATTCTTTAGATTTTATTCTCTTAAAGACCAAATTCTCTTTCCCATTTGACTACACAATTTTCTTGTTCTATCCAAATTTCAGTCCTCTTATTTTCAAAATGATCTCTTTCCTTGTCTTCATAAACTTTTTCTTATTTTAACACTTAAGATCCATAAAAAGAGATCTTGGAACTGGATAATTCCATTTTCTTCAGATCCTTTTACCAAAACCTTTTTTCTTCAAATGCTGACTTAACATTTAAAGGCTTAGTTCTTCTGTTGTGACAATTAACTCTCAGAAGCAGTTTTTATTATTTTCTTTGCCTTGAGTTATTGTTTTGGTTGGCGAAAAAAAAATGCATTTGAATTTTGAATTCTTTTTTTCTTTTAAGCTTTTGCTTTTTTCTTGGTTGCTTTTAGAATCAAATGTTTTTTTATATTGACACCTCACTGAGCGGGCTTGTTGACCAAAGTACCTTTTGCCAGATCAATGAGTGTCCAATGTATTATATTCTGACCTGGACTCGGGGTGGGGGGTACAAGTCTATAAAATGTGGGTTAATAAACGAGAAGCAAAAGTTGCTCTGCCTTATCAAAAGTGTGCAAAAAGATTTTAAAAAGATTAAGTGCTTGAAAAATGAAGAAAATTTTTTATCAACAGCCAAAATTCCATTCAAAATTGTTGATCAGCAAAGACACAATAGAAAACCTCATTGATACAAACTTTAGCTCTGAACAGAAAGGCTTTCACCTTTATGATTCACCTTCTGAAATATATTGCAGTTTTAATTGAATAAATGCTTATAACCTGAGATTGTATTGCCACAAGAAGATAAATTGTTTTGCACTGCTTAATTAGAAATCTTATATGAACTGAATACAAATGAAATGTACGAATTATATGACATTCATATGAATGTAGAGCCCCAAGGAAGTTTGACAGTCAATGATGAACAGAGTTAAATATAGAAAGATCCAATCTCATGGCATAGAACCAGGGGAAAATGGGAAAGAAAGTAGAATTGTGTTTAATGCTTACTGGAATTAAATGTAGGAAAAGAACTAATTAAAACGTTTAATTAATTTTGGGAACTGTAGTGATATTGGAATAAGACTTGCCTAATGTACATGTGAGCAAATAGATTTGTATGTATAGTCCTTCTACTACTGTTGGAGGCATTCAAATATGAGTCCTTGAATCATAGATGAGTTGAGGAGTTCTTTAAAGATAAAACCTGAATACTAACTTGGAGATAATTTGCCATAGCTGGATAAGATCCTATTGCCATATGCTACAGTTGCTAAGAAAAGCAAAAATATTGAAAGTAACAAACTAATTCCTTGGCCAAAATGAGGAATTATCTCTAAGTGTCGTTAAGGCTGAGTTGTTTTCATGAAGACAAATTCATCAGATTCTAGCAGTTTCTTAGACAATCATTTTGGAGAAAAGGGCTTTCCTGAAGAAAAACTCAGCCAAAGACAATGTGCCATGTGGTAGGTTTACATAACATTCTGATCGGAAGAATTTTGGTGGGTAGTTTTGTTATCGGAAAGAAAAATCCACGAGGTTTTGAAATTAAGGAAACACTTAGAGGACATAAATTAATGGTTAAATCGGATCAATACATCATTTGTGACAACTGACCAGCTTTGGGCTCCCATGTAAACAATGCAAGCAGAGAGATCAATACAAACAGATGCTGCCAATGAGGCAGTGAAGTGAAAGTCACAGATGGAACAGATAAGAATTCTTGAGAATTGACTAGGGTAGTCATAGAGAAGATATGCATTAGATGCATGATATCTGAACACATATATTGAATTGCATCCTAGTACTTAGCTGAAATTTCTCTCACATAAATTTGAATGAGCAACACAGATTGGATCTATCATCATCATCATCATAGTTGTGAACAAGCAATTCAAGATTCAATTCTCTGCATAGTTCTGTCAAGTCATAGAAATGGTGAAAGGCTGATGCTAGTTTGAAACAACTGTGTAATCAACAATTAGAATAAACTATATTTTATTGATATTTTGATAATGGTATTTTGGTCTTCATTGTTTTAAGACATTGCTCAATCTCTGGAATCCATTAACTTTGATTTTATGTAACATGTGGCTGGCTCAGCTTGTGATGTTTCAACCTTGAGATTTGGACTACTTCAGATCTTCTAGACATAACATACTGGAGAAGTCTACTGTTCAGGATGTCACTAGACCAGTTACTAGAACACAAGCCAGTCTGTTACCTATAATGTAAACTTTGTTTGCAATAATTGGGTTTGTCCTACATATGAGCTTATTAACCAAGATATCAAAGTACCCTCTTCTCAGCCATGGATTTGTGTTGGAAGCAGCACAAGAATTACTGACATGCATTTGTATGTGGTAATGTATATTTGGTAGATACAATAAATATTACAAATAGTTTGAGTATATACTTAAACAGAAATATTATCTACTACTTTTGTAGCTGATGTTTTATTTCTCTTCCTTTCTTTCTGGTCTTCACATCTTATACAGGAATTTTGATTGTTTGAGATTTTTATCATAAAGTTTTCTATCTGTTGTTTTTAAGGTTCTCAACATTTCGTGCCATACAAAACCAGAACTTTTTTTGCAATGCATCTGACAACTGCTCAAAGACATCCCCCTCAAGCAATGTTTATCCATTCCTTAATATGGAAAGGGAACCTCATTTTTCTCATCTACTACAAAACAAACCATATATGTTGGAACCTGTGGTAAGTCAGTTTGTTTTAATGGAATTAAAAAGTCATTATTCTTTGTGTTTTCTTTTTGTTTCCTAATCGATTTATTGAAATATTTGTATCATTTTGCATATTATATTTTGAGCATTCATGTCCAAACAAAAATTGTGCCCAGTGGCTTCAACTTTTGACCCTGAAAATGAAAATCCCCAAATTTGCATATGAGTTGATGACTATTTCAAATATTAATGATTGTATTTATATAAATGAAAACTGATTGAAATAACACTTGGATATTTCTACAACAAAGGATATAAAACTATAAAATATAAAAAGCCTTTGTTTTAAACTATAAAATTATGACAGAGAAACTGTGTTATCATGTTTCATTTATAAATAGGTGATCATTGTTCTCATCTAATGATTTCAACACAGTATCTCCCTGTTGTACTTTAGGAAAACCATCATAGCATTCTCTGATATGAGCAAGTAATGTGATGATACTGCTAGCTAAGGAAAATAACTATTATAAAATTATAGTTTCTTGAGTTTATTATTAAATAAGAATAAATCTCTTTGTCTTAAAAATATGAAGTATAAATTTCCAGTAATTCTTGTAAGTTGATTAATAATTAAGTAATTGGGGTTAAATTTGTTTATAATTTTAGATTCAGTTTCATTTTGATTTGAAAGCTTTGCCATGCAAAAAGTAATTTGTTTCAATTGTTTTATAAATTTTTAATTTACCAGTTTTCTTTTTAAAACTGTTTCACTTGATTTGAAAAAAATTGCATTAATCATGGTGGAATTGCAACAGATGAATCCTCACAAATCCAGCAAATTGTTTTTCTATTTCTCCTTGTCGAGAAAAGTTTTATTTATTATCATTTTTTATGATTTTGTTAGCCATGAAACAAAATAAAAAATAATAATTTCTTTCTTTCATGAGCAGTGCTGAAAATTTCTTGTTCTAAGAAGCGCTTTTCAAAACTTATTCTATTATTTACTCATATTTTGGGAAGTGAATTGAGTTGAGAACTTTTCAGCACTCCCACTTGTATGACAATTCTTGCTTGTTAATAATAAAACATTTACAAAATCATTTTTGTCAAATTTTTATGAAAAGTGAACGTAAGGTTCAAGAAATTATTGCAACTTGAGTGTCCAGACAGTTCTTTAAAAAGGTTAAATAATTGTAGGAATCAAATTGCAAAAAAAAAAAATTCATATTCTAAAGATTCATCCATTTTGGTTTTCATGAGAGAATCAAAATATATTTGTTTGTATTGGGAGAAATCATTATCATCCATTTTTTTCTGTGCATTTTTTCATTGTGATGCACAAGATCTTCTTGTACATTTCTCCTATGTAATCAATTAAGCTTATAAAAATAAAGGCATTGAAGTGTTAACACATATTGCCAAAAGAAAATAACTACATCAAGATTTGAATTTTATAGAAGAAAATATAACAGTGTGATTAGGTAAATAAAACATTACAACAAAGAAATGTTTATAGGAAAACAGAATACCATAGTATATAGATGGTAGAATATAGTAACATTATCAAGAATACTGAGTAAACAGGAAAAGTTAGAGAACGGAAGAGGGTGGTATCAAATGTGGAAATCAAATGCAAGTTGTAGGAAAAGCAATGACATCAGAGAGAAAAAGGAAGCTCTAATGACTGTACTGATTTTTCTGCTTTTGTTTGTTGACTGCAGAGTGTTCCTCTCTAACCGTGTCTAAGATATATTCTGATTGGACAGAAAAGTGACTTCAATAGTTCTAGTATAAATAAATGTAATTTGGAGCATTACTTTTGAGCATTTGAAGCAGTACAGTACATTTTACCTTCAGTCTGATGCTTCAATGATAGAATGTGAACATTTTTCAATGTACAAAGCAAATTTAAACTTTCTATAAGTAAAATATTCAGTAAGATAAGAAATGAAACAATTCTATTATCAATCCTAGTGACAAAAGATCTAACTCCCAGATAGTAACTTCTTATTGCACTCAACATGGTAGGATTAAGAGTACACCTTGATGTCTGCAGCAAAACCAATGATATGTAAAATAAATATTGTTAATCTTTTCTAGGCAGAAGAATTTCTTTCTCTTTTTCTGGTTAAGAAGTACAAAATAACATTTTTATCTTTTAAACTTGAGCAACAGAACTTAATTTTGAAGACAGTTGCAGTCAAGGCAGATAATTTCAGTTGTTGTTGATTCTAGCTAAATGCTAAAAAGCATTTCTTATCTTTTGTTGCAGCTGAATACAAGGTTATTCAAAACAATTTTTAAAAAAAGCTTAAAATGATTTTAGCAAAAAATGAAAAAAAGGTTTGTCATTGTTACAATTCATTTATTCTTTTGGCTCCAAAATTATGATAAGAACAGCAGTTCGGAAGAAGTAAATACAAAAAGTTTCATATTCAACATTATGAAAAATTTGTTAACCAGTTTTAACTTTCCCATTTCAAAGCATTTACCAGTTTTGGTTCTGAGATCATTGTCTTAGATTTCTGCAAATAATTTGCCAGTTAGTTTTTGAGGTAAAAGAGAGAAAATCACTTTTCTAGTTAATCCATTGAGATTGTTTGGACATATTTAGCTTTCTAAATTTTATTTCAAATTAGGATTTTCCTACAAAATTCAGTAAACAGAGTCAACACTTGATGATGAACTACTTGTAAACTGTGACTATTTTGATATCAAAAAGTTTTGTGGCATTAAGGAAAGAGATGTATTAAAAAACAACCTTTATTCACTCCAATTCAGAGAATGGTTCAGCTAAAATTGGAAAACAGGAAGTCATGAAGCCATATTATTATATGTGGTACACAACTTGATATATTGCTTGTTACTGTTATCTTAAAAGAGACTCAGATATTTATTTAAACAGAGGATAAGTGGAAGAGAGATGATTGAATACAGAATGTTTGCTAAATTGTTGCAATTTTATTACTTTTCATAGATTAAATCGAATGAAAGGTGATTGGAAACTTGAATCAAATCTTAAAGTTTGCACTTATTGTGCATTTTGACATAAGTTAGATAATCTGATAGAGATTCAAAATAAAATTCAAGTTTCACTCAACTGCTGAGTACAATTGCAAAATAAAAGGTTTGTCACAAACTTTCCATAGCATAAATTGTTTTAGGTCAAATAACAACTGCTGGATTTGATCCTGCTGCTATTTATGAGAAATTTGAACTCACATGACTTATAAATTTACGTATTGTCATTCTTCCCTCCTAAAAAAATGAGGACTTTTTTTATTTTTATAATTACTAAAGAATTAAATTTATTTTAATCCCACTCATATTGTGTATGAAGTTTTGAATATTGGTTTGCTGCTTGAAGACATTCACTTTCAGGAGACGTCAATGACTCATCTAGAGTTGGTAACTGAATAGGTGTTGGACTACAACTTTCTTTGGTGGAGAAATCAGTAGAGGTTCTTAAAGTTTGCCGAATAGGGTAGGGTGCCAAGTCTCGAACAGACATAGTCGATTGACTTCCATCAGGATACTTGATGTTGGCGATGGTTGGATTGCTATCGGTCAGTTCAACATTGTTTATTAAGGGGTTGTCCTTGCTAGTACAGACAAATTATCTTAAATACTGGTCCAGGTTTCATTTATCAAGAGTGAGAAGTACATCTTTGAAACTTGAAAAAAACACACATGATGAGTACAAATAATATCAGTACACAACAGAGATTGAATAAAATGTATCAAGATATGTTTTCCCAATGTTTTTCTCTTAAGTTCCCAGACTTAAGATTCAAGCAAATAGTTTTTACTATATTACCCCTCCCCATGTATTACTCTGCCTAGTTATTACTTTGAGGATGATATGACATCGAATTACTAGTAACAACACCTTTACTCAGTAGATATTCCTTCAATTCTTATGATATAAGAGAAAGACATCTATCTAAGTGAATATAACCTGGCATTTCATAGACACTAAACAAGGTTTCCAGACAATTAATAACAGTTGAAGTGTGCATATTCAGCCATGGATATGCAAATGGGTAGCAAGAATATTCATCAAAAATTAAGAACAGGTATGGATTCCAAGTAGCCATTGAGAGAGAGGTGCCTTAAAGTCAATATTGATATGTTCCATCAGTCCAGTAGCTTTTATCACTATACTTTCAGAAGGTCGATAGAACTGGGGTTTTAGTTCAGGACAAACACAACAAGATGCATATATTTTCTGAACATCTTCAGTTGAAAAGGGAGGTTCCTTGATCTTACAAAATGTGGAAACCTTGATACACCTGGATGGTATAATTTATCATGTAAGTCCACAAGAGTCGAACCTTGAGAAATTACAGACACACAATAAACATGACTAAAAGCATTTGCTGCTATGTTAAGTTGATGTTTGATGTCAAAATTTAGTTCATCAAGCTCCATTCTTCATTTATTGATTTTAGCATTTTTTTTTACTTTTGTACACTTTTGGTTTATATAAAAGACACTTATCTGGCATCAGCATGTAATTTGCAATGGCATTGTGACAAAAGATACCTCCATTTATATATTGCAATGATTATGGTCAAGTTGTCTTTCTCAACAATATTATAATCCCATTTTGCTTCCTTTGAGAATTTTTGACATAAACGTGACAAGTCTTCTATTTTGACTTAGTACTGCAGGTATAGCATTATCTGAAGCATCAAAATCCACCATGAAATGTAAGTTTTCATCAATAGCCTATAAAGTTGCTCTTTATAACTCAGTCTTTAGTGACTCAAAGGCACAAAAAGCTTCTTTATTCAGTGGGAACCAATTAACTTTAACTAAGTTTTGTATTTTATCTGAAAATGCAGGCATCCATTTTGTGTAATACGCAAATATTCTTCTAATCCTATTAAGTGTTCTTATTTCTTTAGGGGAGTTACATTTCTTGTAATGGCCGTTCGGGGTCAGGTTTAATGATGCCATTTCTTTCTCACACAGAATCCAAAAGTATTCAGTGTTGTTAACTTTGAAATGATTTTAGAATCATTTAATGTTAAATTTCTTTTCTTTATGACTTTCAGAAATTCTTCGATGTTCTTATCATGCTTCCTTTCTGTCTCACCTCCAATGATAATGTTATCATGAGAAGGAAACATATCTTTCAGGTTTTCTTCTTTTATGGTCTTGTCCATTGATTGTTAGAAAGTAGGAACATCATTGCTTACCCCAAATGAAAGTTGAATAAATTGTTAACCACTGGCTTCAGTGTCAGATTGATTTAGTTTAACTTGGTGACAGGCACTATTTAAGTCAGTGTATATATATTTATCATTTGTGAGTAATCCACATATAATGTTTTCATACCTCCTTTGGCTTTATCTTTAACAATGATGACTTGGGCAAAATACTAGGTTCAATAATTTTACTGGCCAAAAATTTCTTTATCTCCATCTTAATAAAATCCTGATTATCTTGACTAAAGCGTCTTGTTAAAATGGAAAATCCCTTGCCAATACCACATTGCAATAAGTATTTCGTAATGCTTAGACTATATCTGGCCATTTGTCTATCATTAAGTTTGAGAGTAACAACAAATCCATTACATTGATGCTTTAGACTTTTTGTGCTATAGTTACCTGCTTTAACAGAGGCATAATTTTAGTTTTAAAGGAATGAACTGTACTTTCACTAATAAAGCTTTCAAAAGCACAAAAATCAAGTAAGGCATTCAACATTTTTTCTTTAATATTTATAATTGTTGCCGTGTGTGAATGCTCACCCAGCACTTGCACTTTACTAACTGCAATGTGGGTAGAAAACCTGGTAGCTTTTGTGGCTTTTTTTCCTTGAGACTAACACTCTCTAGCAAAGTGTCCCCTTTTAGAACACTTGTTATATAGGGCTCCCCAGGCTGGACAATTTATTCTCCTAGGTTACTACACACCACCACAAAAGAAGTAGGTTTTTCCTATATAGTGTGATTATTGTTGGCTCTTCCAGGATTGTCCTTCACAACTACCATTGATGTTTCAGATGATTTATAAAATATCTATTTTTGTTGCCTTTGTTGAAAGCTTACTTTAACAAATTGCAATTGCTCGGGTGGGAATATGAGCAACATAATCTTCATTGTTTTTCTGTGACAAAACTAAGACTGAAGCTTGATCATTAGCTGACTTCAGATCCAATGTGTTATTCACTAGCAGTTTTCGGTGTATTGTTGGTAAAGCAATTCCACAAATGAAAGCATCTCAGATAATTTCATCCCCACATTCTTTCAGCTGTATGGTCTTTGAAATTGCAATCCTATCTTAGATTTTCAAGTCATTTGAAGAAAATATTCAGAGTTTCACTTGGTTCCTGTTTTCTTGTAGCAAGTAAATGTCTTGCAAAAATCTCATTTGGTGTTTTAATAAAAATGGCATCTCATTTAACCAGTACTGCATGGCAGTCTGTGCAAGTTTTGATAAACTCAAATGCAGTAGGGTTGACACAGCTTATTAGGTCTCTAAGCTGGTTAGGAATTTTGTCTTTATAATCCTTGACATCATTCATAAAAACTATGCCAATGATGGCATTCTTTTGATGCAGTTGGTGAGCTAGGATCAATGGCTAGGTATTTAGGTTGCCATCTTATATTTGGATTAGATCCAGTCATTAAATATCTGAGCGAGGTGACATAAGTTAGGCAGTCTAATAGAGACTTGAAATAAAATCCAAGTTTCACTCAACTAATTGTCAAGTGTGACTGCTAAATAAAAGGTCTGTCACAAATTTTTAATAACACTGTTTTAGGTCAAATGATGGCTGCTGGATTTGATCCTGTTACTATTTCTCTGAAATGTAAACTCACATATCTTATAAATTTACATGACCGGTTTCTTTACCCCAAAATCATTAAAACAAAAAATATCAACATAATGTCAAAAATTCTTATATGCAATTGATGAATAAGATTGAAGCTGAGGAAGATTTTCATTAAGAATTATTGAATTACTTTTTCTCATGTGTCTTTTCTATACTTATGAAAATAATTATTTTAAGAACCAAAATTATTGTCAAATATCTGTTTAGTCAAAATGTCTTTAAAAGTTGGGAGATGATAAAGCAATTCCTCTGATTTGGGGAAATTAATATTCTGTTTCTGTGACAATGTTCTGGATGCAAAATTCAATCAAATGCTATGAGAAAAAACTGCTGGTAGAGTTTCAAAGTAATATGCAACTTATTCTCAGCATTTTGAACGAAGTGTCCATTGCTTTCTTGGTGCTAAATACTGGGGTCTTTCAGAGAAAATCTGATTTCATTAATGCTACAAAACAATTTTCTTGAAACTCTTCTAAAACAAGAATGGCTGGACTCTTTGTTCATGGACAATTATGCACCAGAGAATAACAAAATTCCTCAGTTTTCTGATCCAAATATGGAATTTCATTCAATGTGAAACATTTGGCTTTGAATTAATGGATATGGCTTCTCTTTCCAAGGGCAAAAGTTATGTTGGTGCTTTGTGCTTCTTGTGAAAAACTCCATTTGCAGGTGTTTAGGGTGAATGGGGAAAAATTGGAGATTCAGTATTTGTAAGAAGCTCATGGACTTGGGCAATGAAGACACAGAAAGAAAGGAGAAAGATAAAGAACTAAAAACAGAACAAATAAAAGAGAAGGAAAGATTGTGAGGAGGAAAATAAGAAATGGTGAAAAACAGGAAAGAAGAAAAGAACATGTAATAGGAAACAAGAAAGAAAATGAGAGAACAAATACAGAAAGTGAGATGAACATGAAAAAAATAGAGAAGGAAAAAATAAGAGAAAAAGAATCAGAGTAAGAGTGAATAAATAAAAAAAAATATGAAAGAAAGGATGTGGAGGAAAAGGAAGATGGAAAACAAGAGTGAAAAAAATATGAAATAGAAGAGAAAGAGAGAGAGATTTTCTTTTTTTTTTTGTATCCAACCCTGTTTTATTTATATTTTTAGCTAAATCTTTTGTATGTTTTTAACATCTTGCTGTGATGGAAATAGCTTCTTATCAACAAAGCTTTCCTTAAATTCAATTCTCTTTAGAAGTGGGACTAAATTTCTTTCAAAATGTAAGTGTCTCAGGGCTTGAAGTTTTACTTTTTTAATTTATTTTCTTGAGGAAAAAAGAATAAAACTTGTTTTTGTTAAGTATGCTTTATATTGTGGATAATCATTCCATCAAATTTGTCCATTTAAAGCTAACAAAAACAAAAAAATTCATGGAAAATCTTTATAATAGAAATTTTTTTCTCTGATGACAGCTTGTAAAATTATTCTTTGAAATTATTATTGGGAATGGTGGATTCATTTAGCAAGTATTTCATTAAGAATATGGCATATTTCCACAAGTGAGTGATTTTCAGATTTAATTTTTGCACTAGTAAAAATGTCCTAATTAAATTTTTTGATATTTGCTATTTTTCATTTTAAAAGACTCTGGTTAGTCATTACATTCTATAAATTAGTGTCCAGTGAAATTAAACATTTCTTATCAATTTATGACTGCAGTGCAAAAATTTAAAAAAGTTAAATGCTGATCAGATCTGGTCGATTTCCTCATGACGTATTTAATGAAGTGACTGTTAGGTACTGAAGAAACTTTGAAAAATCAATTTAAATCAAAAATATTTTCTTAATGAGCATCTGCCAAAGACAACAGAGTTTTAAATGAAGGATAGAAATTTCTAGATATGATAAAAAATGACAGAAAATTTTAAGAAAGTGTATTTCATTTGGAGTAAAATATTTGAAATCTGCACCCACCCCTAAAACTTGCCATCATCTTATATATGTTTATGAGTTTACAAAAATATTTGCAAGAACGAGAGACAAAATTCAGAAAAAATGACCTAAATATTTTGAAGTGCAACATTTATCACTTTTGACAAATGATTCAAGGAAAAAATAAAAGCCAAAGGGTAAAGAGGCTTGGGGGGAAAGTGGCATCATTGCAGGCTTATGTTCTCTGTGGCAACTATTTTCCATTCATGTAGAACAATCTAAAATTTGTGAGGAAGTTCTTCATCACAAAACTCTGACAAATTCTTAAGTGTAGCATTAAAAACAGCAAATAGGCAATCTTGTTTATTAAATAAATGTTCAAATGTGTTATTGTAATGGCGCAAATATACATGACATCTTTAATGGTTAAATATTGTTTGGATTTCCTGTTTCATTGATTTTCCATTTAGGGTCTGACATAAAAATTTATGCCTATATGCACTTGAAAAAAAATCATAATTTTTAGAAAGATCTGAAATTCTAGTGGAAAAAAACTCCAATTTCAGATTCTTATGTTCTCATCCTTGTTGGTTCTATCATTTTGTTTGGCTAAATACATTTTTCAATATTTTAACAAAATATTTTCTTCACTTTTCTCAGAATAATATCAAAGTGTAGTATCAGTTCTTTTCCAGTGCAATAAGTTATGAAAACATCTCAACTTTTGTGGAAGATACATGCATATATTTGAAGTAGGTAGAATATACTTACATCATTATCATTATTATATACTGATGTATTAGAAATGGTATTCTAATATTGGTTGTTACTGTCACAAGAGAGAAGGTTTTTGTCCTTATTTGTTTAATGTATCTAATTTGTAAGAAAGTTTGTAAGTTTATTTCTGGATTTGCCTGTAAATGTATAAGTAAATATATTTTTCCATTTAACCCTCTCACAACCCACCTCCATCACCATCAAATTTTGTTAACAAAAAATGAGACACTTGACCAAATGGAAGGAAGTCTCTGGTGCATGCATAAGTGTGTCCTCTGAGTTTAGTTTTTTATCATTTTTTTTATTCATTTTATTTCATTTTTTAATATTATTATCATTATTATGTACGTATATATATATTTTTCATTTATGTCAAGTAGTTTACTTCCCCCCTTGTTTTAATTTAGTATAGGTTATGTTAACTTGTACAAAGTCAAAACTTAATTATACAGCTACAGTTATCTAATTATTAAACTTAATTAAAATTATTTATTTGAAACTCAAATGAACAACTACTATGTTAAATTCCCTAATATTTCCAGCCCCATCCTCCAATCTTAGCCTTATAAATGTTTTATTAAATTCCACTTTGGCCTGGAAGCAGCCTTTGCTTTCATTACCTTCTTAGAGACAGTGTCTTAATAAAAATACCCAACATCCTGTGTGCTGTGAACAAGCTAATAAGAGTAGATAGGTCACACTCCTTCCACATCTACTGAACAATAGTAGAGGTTCATCGCTTGTTTCCTGTTTAAGATGTGGTTTCTAGTTCCATCTTCTGAGGCCTTAATGAAACTGTTTTAACTTTTTGTTGATATGACTGATTAATGGCTGCAACTCTTTATTTTGAGGGTACCTGGCTGCTCTGGTCAACAGTCACATATGGATCTGTCTTTTCAGCAATGAGTGTGGGTAAAGGTTGAATGCTTCTTATTTTACTCTGTCATATTAGTTAAAAATCTGTTGACAATTCCAGGTACAATTTCATAGGGCCATTCAAAATGAATTCTTTTAACCTTTTTTTTTACAGTGTCACAATTCATGATCCATACCAATACACCCACAATTATCATGAAAAGTACCTATATTTCTAATGGAAAGCCTTTTGTCAATCTCCCTTGTGGATTTCATATCACACTTCATTAGCAAACAGAAAGCTGTCAACATTTTTTCTATACTTTTTCAACTTCAAAATGGACTTATTTTCAGGTAAAAATATTAATCAACTTCAAAATGGATTAATCAATTGAGAATTAATATAATACTAATAAATTTAATATTTATTCTTTTATTTTTACTTAAAAGATATATAAAAAAAATATAAACATTCCTAAGAAATTTATTTAAAAGATTACATCATCTAAGTTAATTACAGAGGGAAGTAATCTCTGTATTCCAGATATGAAGTTAGTGCAAGTCTCAGGGGAAATATTATTAATTGCCTTGGAGATCATCGCTTCTAACTTTCTGAGGTGGAATTCTTTAGTAGTTACAGATCCCTGGCCATCACCTCTTAAAATCCCAACAATTGATTCTGCCATACTTCTTTTTATGTCAGCTTTAATGAAGGACCAAACCTTTTCAATGGGATTTAACATCGAACTATAGGGGGCAAGTCTGAAAATTTGGTGTTGCCTAAATTCATCCTCCTCCACAACTTCTTCAATTGATGTATGGCAAGGGGCGTTATCAATAACTAAGACAACTCATCTTTCATAAATTTCATTTGCCTTTCTAAGGCACTCCCTGGTCCATTCTTTCGCATCCTCTTTTTTGAAAGAACCTCTTTTAATCTTATGATGAATTAATCCATTATTACTAATACATCCAATAACATGGATGTTATTTCCCCTGGATACGGCTGCGACTGTAGTGCACCTTGTGCCTTTTTTAGAGCAACCTTCTCTTCTTGAAATATGGAGATTAAAATTGGTTTCATCCATATAAAGAATTGGCACACTTTGGGACTGAAATTCTAATAAAGCTACTGCGTAATCCTTATGTTTCACCTTATTGACATTATTATTGGAAGCTTCTGGTTCATAATGAACCACTTTTAAAGTAAAGGCCATGGAGTCCAAATGCTTTCTTATGCATTCTTTCATCTCACGAACCTCATACTTTTTGACCAACTTATTTACAATGTCTTGAAGAGTGACCCTAGGAGAGTTTTCAATTAATTCGGCCATAAAATTCTTATGCTCTTGTGTAATTTTATATTTTCTTGCTCCTCCCCTAGAGTCACTCTTATCAGCACCCTGGTCTAACCAATGGTACTCTGTTGGCAGAGGCACACCAATTGTTCTTGCCAGGTCTTTCCAATTTTCTGCTACAGCATGTGCAGCTCAAATCTGGGCCTTTTTTTCGCCAGTTTTCTTGAGGTAAGTCCTCTTTGGAGCTGTTGCTAATTCTTCTACAGCTTCTTTTGTAGAGGTTTCTCCAGCATCATCATCAATCATCATTTTTGCCCATACGGGACTTTCTCCTCCTACTTTTACAGTAGGCTCACCCAATGCTTTCTTGGCCTCTAAGTTGTTTGTATTTTGGTTTTTTCTTCATCTATATAATGAAGACGAACAGTCAATTTCCTTACTCATGGGGTAAATTAATTGAAAAAATAATTTTCAATTTACCAAAAAAAATATCTCAATTTGAAGTTGTTTATTCTTATTTTGAAGTTGATTGAAGTTTTTGACATTTTCTCAATTTGAAATTGATTAATCCATTTTGAAGTTGATTGTTCCATTTTGGAGTTGATTAATTTTTTTTCTGATCATTAGATAAGAGTCCAGATGCCATAAAATAACATTCATTTATTTTGATGCATGAGCAAAATTGACTCCCATAGCTGTCAAGGTGTCATTTATTTACCTTTTTATTGCTTGAATGGCAATATTACAGATTAAAATTCAGATCAGGGTATATAAAACTTACAGAGAGTATAAGTATCTATCAGTTTTCTTAGCAATGTTACTTTCTTCAGTAAGATTCTTCAACCAAAATAGATTTTCAGTGAAGATAGTTTTGTCCAACACAAATTCTCTCTTGAAAACCAAAAGAATGAAAACCAAAATATTCTTGTTGTATTGTCAGTATGAAATTTACTTGTTGAAAGGTTATTTGGCCAAGGTCAAGAACCTCCCCACCTTCCCTGCATAACATCTTTCTTTCAAAGAGAAAAAAAAAATCACATGGGAACAAGCTTTTATTTTATTTTGCATTCAGTTTATTTGAAAGCTTACTGACAAGGGGCTGGGGTTAGATGCTATAAAAGATGGCAGCCACAGAACCAATTTTTTTATGTCTTTTATTTTGACACTTATATTTCCACACTTGGGAAGTTTTTGTCAAAAATGCCATTGATATTTCCACACTGCTGACATATTTTGATGGTTGAATTGGTCAGGTGATGATTGGCACACACACACACAAACAAAGTGTATAGATAGATAAAATGAAAGTTTAAATTTCATATATATAAAATTTTTCTTTTAAATATATTTTAATTCATAACACCTCATTTTTTTTTTTAACTTTCTTATAATTTCTAAGAATTCTTTTGATGTTATTGCGAAATTGTTTGTACATATGTTTTACATTTATATTTTCATTTTTAGTATAATCTAAAATTTAATCAGAAAGGATTTGAAATTCATTCTTTGATATTTTGTTTCATATTGTTGGTGCCTTGTCATATTTGAGTTTTCTGGGGTAAGATGTTCTTTTAAAGAAATGCAGAGTGGCCCCAAATGTTTTGCCTGTAGAGTATATATATATATATATATATATATATATATATATATATATATTAATTATACAGCTACAGTTATCTAATTATTAAACCTAACTAAAATTATTTCCTTGAAACTCAAATGAACAACTACAATGTTAAATTCCCTAATATTTCCAGCCCCTCCCCCTTACGTCAGCTTACCCTCATAAATGTTTTATTAATTATTTATGGAAGAATTGAAATTTACCTTCATTGTGCTGACTCTCTACATTTATTCTTTAAGACTTAGGATCGTTATTGTTACTAATTCATTTTTTGACTTGTACAATGTACATATCTACACCTGTATTAATACC
Source organism: Acanthosepion pharaonis (assembly GCA_903632075.3). Lineage (NCBI taxonomy): Eukaryota > Metazoa > Mollusca > Cephalopoda > Sepiida > Sepiidae > Acanthosepion > Acanthosepion pharaonis. The sequence goes on along the minus strand of CAHIKZ030000509.1, from coordinate 622,226 downwards.
TTGTATTAATAAATGAATTCTATTACTCACATGTCTTGGTAAAAATACAAAAATTGACTTTCTATGTGTGCATTCATTTTTTCCCTCGTACTGTGTGTATATATATATATATATATATATATATATACTAGCTGAATTATCCATGCCTTGCTGCATGCCACACATTTTTTGTAAGAAAATGATGATTGATTTGAAATCATTGTTATAATTTGTGGAGAAAAATATTAATGATCTTGCCGATGTGACTTCCATCTTCTGGCTTTCTACTTCTTTATTTTGGATAGAAGTCATTCTCTAGTTCAAATTTAATTTAAATCAAAGGGAAAAAATGTTCAGTGGGGGTGTGTGCAAAAACAGCTTCATCTGATCCATTTGATATGTATTTGATGCAATACTTTATTGAATATTGATAAGCAAATTTCAACATTTATATTACAGTTGGATTGTTGCAACAAATATGTATTGTAAGGCACTATCTACTGATTGGTGATTTCTTGCTCAACTTGACGTCCATATTGTCTCATTTTGATCTTCCCAATGTGACCTCCATCTTTTGGCTTTCTCCTTCTATATTTTGTTCAAATTTAATTTATATCAAATGGAAAAAAATTCTCAGTGGGGGATTGTGCGCCTTGGGGACCTCTTTGATCAAAATGAAATATACTTATCCAAGTGCCCTGGGTAATGTTGTTTCAGAATGTACATGGTTATGGAGGTCTGTCTCCAAAACCTTAGAAGGATTTCGATAACAGACAGACAGAGGCTACAACAGAGGCAAATTATTAAATATATAGACAAGGAATACTTCCTTAAATTTTTATATAATTTTCAATTTTTTAAACAATGAATCTACAGGAATTGTCCCTAGATTTTATTATCAGTTCTGGCATTTTTAATCATTCTCAGGTGCTGTTTGTCAGGAGAAGAAGAAAACACAAACAGACATCATATCAGTCTTACCAAATGCAATTCAATTATAAACAAAATGAAATTGCAATGTAGAATATCATAAAAAGAAACATGTCTCATTAACCATAGTAAATTATACATCTTTAACCAAATTTGTATGGAAAATGAATTGCTGCCCTATATATATATATATAAAAACACTATTTGAGCAATTTATTAAAAACTTCAATCCTGATGTACAACAACTCATATGGAAAGATATAATAAAAACAGAATAGACAGACCTTGTTGGTGAAATTTAATAAAACTTGTTTATATGAATTGTTGCTGCCTAAATACAATTACTTTATATTATATATATATATATATATATATATATATATATTCAGCTTTTATAAGCCATTTTTGTTTGTCGTGATAGAACAGTGTCTGTCTGCATTGTTGCTTTGTTCTTTTTCAAATTTCATATCTTCATGCATCAGTTCTTGGTCTCGCACCATTTTTTTCTTTCCTTTTTTCAATTATAAAATATATTTAGTCTTTTTGTTCCTAAATTGAATGAAATTTTATTGATTCTTGTTCATTTGCTTCTTATAGTTAAGGCTTCTAATAATTGTCATTGTAATTGCAGTTTATGTGTTATAGTATTTTTGTATTATTATAAGCATTTGTTGGATTTCTTCTGTTTTCTTGTTGGTTTGGTGATCTGTGATTTAATTGAGCTCTTATTAAATTACCAAATACATAGATGCAGAGAGAGATAAATAAATAAATATATATATATATATATATATATATATATATATATATATATATTATAGGATGTGTGATTAATAGAAAAGTGTTGAATTAAATCCATTGACAAACTAAGAAATGATGAAAAATAAACCTTGTACAAAATAACTACTCATTGTCAGGAAACAGATTTATTGATGTAGCTTAACCCTAACCCTAACCTTCATAAGTATGTTATAAAATAAAATAAGACATATCTCGGCTGATTTGCAGGCAAGTAAACTAACATACTCAAGAGCTAGAGCCAGATGTGAACGGGACAAGGCCCCATCACAAAATGACCATTATCATCATTTACGCATTGGCCCGACGCACGAGTTCCGGTCAAAAAATAAAATAATATTTTAAAGTGTTTCTATTTTTTGACCAATAAAAATGCTTCCCTCCTAATTATACTTGCGTCAGTTTTCAAGCCTGTTAAGCCATAAAAAATGCCATAAGAGGGGTCACACGGTGAAGTACAACAGCAGTCAACAGGAGGCCAGGGAAGAGACCTGTCACAGTCAGTCAGCAGCAGTCAGCAGGAGGAGCGCCACACCAACCAATGAGAACTACTATGAGAGATCAATTCAGATTGGAAGCCAGCTTACGAACTATACCACAAGGTAGCTGTCCCAAAACTACACGTTCCTATTGAAATAAATCACGTAAATCTATTTCTGCTGTTGTCGTATTTCTTTCTTGCAACCATATGCTTGTCTATAACAAGTATCTTTGTGTGGAGATGTAATACCAATTTTAATATACTTTATAAATTTACTCAATATTTTACAATTCAACAGAACACTTTTCGGCAAAACATACATAGTTGCAAAAATACATGCAAACATCAATAAGCATATAGTCATTACCTAAATATCCTAAATTAAAATTAATTTAACTTAATGCAAGTTGTCTTAATATCTTAATACAAATAACGATATGAATATATTTTTTATATTCGTTTTAATGTAATAATTTTATAACAGACAACACTTTCTTTTTTTTTTTACTGACAAAAACACATTAACAAATTTTGTTGCCTATGCACATGTGCATTATTATCAAATTCAAATCTCTTATTAAATGCAACTCTTCCTGTTTATGGTACCCTGCGGCTGCACTTTCAGTTTTTCATTTACAATTTTATTTCATTTATAGACTTTCTTTTATTTATATTTCATTTTGATTTGTTTAAAGAAAAATATTTATCTGTTTTTGCCTGCCAAAATAATTCCTTAAATATAATTATCTTATAATTTATAATTTGTAGAAAAATAAAGAAATAAATATAGAAATATATTTGAAAAGTTTTATTTATTTTTTATTGAATAGATTCAGAATTTGGATTCCTTCTGCATTCTTGAGAAACAAAGTATAGCCTGAAGGAAAAGATATTTTTTGGGGGGTGGGGGCACTTCTGAATTAAAAGAACGTTAATCATTTTTAATGAGATTGTGATTAAAATGATTTTTCCTTTTTTTGTAATTATTTTTTTACTAGTTTTTTGTTGAAATTACCAAATGTTTCACAGAATATTTGCATGTTAACTTCATCCTTGTCTTTGGATGAAACTTCAGATCACTGCTTGCTGCAAAATTGTAAAACATTAATTTTCTTATTGTTTCATTACTAGTTTTACTATAATGGGGGTACAAGGAAAGAAAGAATATTTCTAGTTTACATTCCCCCATTATAGGCATTAATAATCCATGATATGCTAACACTTTAATACACCAGACAGAACAGAAGAGCTGAAAGAATGGAATATCAAACATTGCATTGTTCTTTTGTTACTGCTATGTGTGGGTGTGTCTGGTTTTCATTCTGTTATGAACAAACATGTCTTCCTCATCTGTGTCTACATAGTATCTGAGATTTGTCACTCCATAAACTGACATCCCTCATTGGCTATCACATGACTCTCAGAAGACTTGAACCCACATCTTTCACCTTAGAATTCTCTTTCATGATATCACCATAGTCACTTGGCTATAGTTGTATCAATGTTAAAATAGTTTCAAAAGTTTCCAGCATTGTCTTTGACAAAATCCTTTCTTTCTATACCCCGCTCCATTAACCAACATCAAAGCACTTCTTTGCTTCTCTACAATTGCACACCTTTTTTCAAGTAAATTTTATAGTTCGGCATAAAAGTACAATTTTACTTTTGAGTTTCTCTCTAAATTTCTAGGATGAAGAGTTTTCATTAGTTACACTATTTATATTTGAACTATTGTCCTCATTTTTGTTGTTGCTATCAAAATGTTTCAACTATTGTGCACTCTGGCCTTCATCAGGTGCATATCAATCTGGATAATCTACAGGGAATTCTGAACTGATCTCTTTATTTAATCTATGGGGTAAACCATTTTTGTTCATTGCCCATGTCTAGAGATATTGTCTAGTTCTTATTTTTAGTATTGTATTGTACAAAGTAAAACAATTTTCTGGAGATTTCAGGTCTGACAATAAGTTGCTTGTGAAATAACTTTTTATCCTAATTCAAACATAATGCTATTGTAGTATGTAACTCATACCAAAATATGATGCCAAAATATACCTTATACTCAGTGTCCATTTGAGAAGTTAGGTGCATCAGTGGGTTGTCCTTGCTGACAAGGTGTGGAGTCATGTTTTCAAATTTCATTTTCCCTCAGTAGATTTTCTATAGATGAAGATGCTGACAGATGTACTAGATTTAGCCATGATTTTCTTTATTTTAGGATTATTAAAATAAATACATTTTGTTATTAGTGACTCTGTCCATGTCCCAAAATATCGTTTTTGTATGAAAAAGAGAAAGTCAAATGTTTGAATACAGAAAAATATCCATTTGTCGAATCATTATCCTCATTTCTGAATGTTTTATAAATAACACATTACAGTTGACAGATTAGACATGAAATAAAGAACTGTGTAAGCTACCAAGACACTTCTAAGATTTTGCTAATATTGTGCAAAAGATGACACTAGGAACTCATCCATTTAATTACCATCAAAGACTGATCACGATTTAATGTTCCTACAATAACTGTCATTAAATATATCATAAAGAGAACATGAAAATTGAGAGCAAGAAGCAAAACATTTGAAATTCTTCCACATAAAATAACTGCTGATGATTAAAAGGTGAAAAGGAAAAATTAATTCAGCTGCCGGCAACTGAAAATCATTTACACAACAAAAATAAAACTCACCCAGTCAGAATGAAAAACAGACAAAATTAGTTTCAGTTGAATTTTGCTTACTTTTTCTACTTCTTTTGTAAGAAATAATTTTATAAATTTATTTGTTTTAGTTTCAAGCATTCAGGAATTCATTGTAAGAGATCTTGACATGAAAATATTGGCCCATTTTATTTCTGCTGTCACTTAAGAGCTGAAGACGCCTGGGTTCAGATCAGCCAGAAATAGACTATTCTCATGCTGAGGTAATTTTGTTTTTTTACTCTAAAAAATATATATACTCTGTTATAAGACATTGATCTCTCCATGGGTTATGTTTAATATTTGTTATTACTAGGTTCCACCTGGATTATATACCAATGGACCTATTACCTGTACTATATATATATATATATATATATATATATATATTAGTCCATTTATCAGATACAATTTCTATTGCACAACATCTAAAGACAGATTCCTGTCCACATTCACAATACATAACGTGAAAATACTTATTGACAACACAAGTATACTACACCATGAAAATAATAAACAAAGTCTTCAAATTCTCAAGGCCCTCTATATCAAAAGTAACCAACAAATACTGAACAAAATTTATTATGACTACAGTAGCAATATTGTAAAATGTATTTGAGTTGACTAACATTTAACACCATTTTGCAGTTTACCGTCTCTAGTTATCCTCCTTGCATTGAGAACACTTGTTTACAAAACATTCTAACCACAATGGTTCATTTTCAGAAAATTATAGCAGAGTGCATTTGCAAAAATCACCATCACAACAATTACATTAATTTTGTCTTCACAATCCATCCTTGAGGATAATCACAAAATTATGGTGCCTTCATTGATGAATTTCAACTTAACATCAAGAAGATAATCAGAGAACTAGAAAGGATTATTATGAAAATAAATAGACATAATAAGTCTATCTTATATATATGCTTGAATGAAGATATACTGCACACACACACACACACACACACACACATATATATATATATATATATATATATATATATATATAAGAATTAGGAGCTCATTTGATGACCATTAACCTTTTCAGTATTATATATATATATATATATATAAAAAGAGAGAGAGATATCACTTTTTATAACAATAAAAATTGTCAAAGATATAAACGCTATAGTAGCACATTGCTCAGTATAAATTATAAAAGAATATACAATATAAAATGTCCAAAAATCTACTGTCAGTTTCATAGGCTCTCAGGATTTTGGAGTAGTAGCGTAATCTTCAGGCAGTGGAAAAGGACAGAAAATATTTCTGAATGAGAAATTATTCTATACATGAAGGGAGAGTGGAAGTAGGTAAAGGCCGGGGATAAAGGGATGTTGTTTTCCCAAAAGCATAGTATTACCATATATGGTATCTTAGTCAAGTTACCCTGATTTATGTATAGAATATACATATCAAAGGAGAGAAGCAAGGGAATAAAAAGGTTACAAATCATCCTACACCAAATTCTCTATCAAAAGCCCATTCCTATGTCTGCAAACAGGCACAAGCTCCCAGCTTTCACTCAACACCTTCACACCACCCATACCATTTAAAAGATGCTTATTCCATCCTCCATCTCCATCAATCCATGCACACTCAGCATCTAAAATTTCACATCCAACAGTAGGATTTGAACTACTGAGCTTCCCAACAGCACACAGACAATGTATCATGACATCCCTACAGCTTTCACTGTTCATGCGCAACTGGTGACTACAACACTTTTCCGTTCACTGCCCCTTCATTGCCCCAATATAAACCCTTCTTTATTGCTACAAATTGTGGCTGTCCAATTTATGACTGCAACACTCCACCCTCACACAAGCTTATATATATATATATATATATATATATATATATATATATATATATATATATATGTGTGTGTGTGTGTGTGGACAGAAGGAGAGAAAGAGTATTTTGAAGGACAATTTTACTAAGAAATATTGGGATATAAATTTAAAGTTGATAAAAGTTTTTGAAATAACAATGAATTTAAATGTAAGTCATTTTCTTAAATCACCTCATCAAATTGAAACTTTTTTATGGATATCTTGCATAGTGAACAAAATCATTCAGAAATATATAAACTATCAGCTGTATACAACCACTTTCTCAGATCAGTGGATAAAAATGGCTTTGAGCAAATGAAGCCTGGAGCAAGGACCATTCATCTTTGAACCTTGTGAATTGGCACAACAGAATCATAAAAGAAAGAATTGTATAAATTATAGAAACCACATCACTTGAGGCCTTTCAACAACAGCAACAACTAAAATGGATATCACATGCAACTTGAAAAGAAAATAATGACATTGTCAAGATGTTAACTTTCCACACTGCTTCAAAAAAAGTATTAGGAAGAAAGCCCGTATCAATACTGGAAAAAACAACTGTAGACTTGAGAACTCTATTTTTTGAAGAATTGTTTTAATAGATTTTATAAATTTCATGCAAATGCATCAGATGCAGCTAAGTTAATGAATTCTGAATGTTTCCTTATAAGGAAACAGCTAATATTACTGTCACCATAATACCATAAATAGATGGCATTGTTCCCAACTTAAGTATTTTCTATGTTTTTTGTTTTTTTCATATGATAATGTTGATATGAACAGGATAAAGTCTTTGTTTCTAGATGGGAAAAACATTGACACTCATTATCTATGTGTATGGGAAATATATTAGCAGTAGATAAACTGACCTGACCATGAGTGAAAAACAACAGTTTTATAGCCATAATTGTCTGCAGCAAAAAGTTATTAAACAAGTTAGCTGTGGGCAAATATGGCTGAGAAAACTGATTAACAGGGTTGAGTGTTTTCTGTTTGAGTTTAGATAAGCTAGATAATGTTAGGAAATAAGATAAATGTATATTGTATCTTCTCAGAGAAAATGAACTGATGTCTTCTAAGTGAATCTTAATTCTGATTATAAGAAAATGGATTGATTGAAGGTTACCAAGTACAAAGACCGACTTTTGAACAAGTCCTGAGGGTTCAATGACTGAAACATTGGGAGTTTAACAAGCAAGTTGGTCTGAATAGCAAAGCATATAATAAAAAGAATTTTGATGGAATGTTTGTGATCACTGACAGTTCTTTGTCTTTAATTGGTTAGAAAAGGTGATGGACAAATTTCAAACTGCTATCAACAATGATCTTATTTTTGTACATAATTTTAACTTAGAATAAAAATAGTTTAATGTTGTCCACCTACAAATTAATATCACCTGATGATGGTTGAATGACATTATCAGTCAGGTATTTTGAGAATACATCTGACTTTTTACCAATTACAAATTTCCCTCTGGAGATCAACTCATGAGCTCAAGAAGCTGCCAGTGTTTAAGTTGGTTTTGTAAAACAGGCAGGTTTTTCCCATTTGAACGACTGATGCAACACATTTTTCTACCCTATTCCTGCCTCCCAAATTGAAATTTTGTGTTGGACTCACCTAAGATAAATAAATGTGAAGAGTAAAACTGATTCTTCAGCTTTCAATGTATTTCCCTTTTCTACTGTTCACTAATAATCTGGACATTGATTTATCATTTTATAAATGTAAAGTGATAATTCAATGTCAAAATCATCATTGAACACTGGAAAGTAACAGATAAACATGATACATGTGTGTATTTTGGTTGAATTCTTTTTTTTTTTAATTATTTTTACTCTATGCAAGGCAGTAAAGCCACTAAGACACAAAGGGTCACTGAGTTTGGAAGAATTAGGAAGAGAAACAGTTAATAGTGAGTGGGAAGAGAAAAGCGTAATCAGGAGGACAGTAGTTAGTGATTGACATTGCATTTAAACTTTTGCAGATTAAAGTTGTCTGGAAAGCATGGAGCTAGAAGCTGGTGAAACTGAGTTTTATTCAGCTCATACCTGTCTTTTGTTTTCACCTGTATTTCTTAGCACTTACCAATAGACTTTGCATCTTTCTTTTCCTGAGTCAAGGAATTCAGACACAACCTAGACATTTGTAAAAAGAGTTGTGTTCCAATTTTTTTGCAAGGAATTGGAACACAGTTCAAAATGCGTCAATATTAATTCTTCTAATCTTCCAGATTTTAGATACAAAACTGAACAGTTTTTCTGCTTTCTTCATATTTTTGAATGTAAACATGATGCGCAATTATTTCCAGAGATTCTCATATTATTTTTTCCATTTTTTTGGTTAAAGAACAAAATTAATTAAAACATATCTGCAAACAAATAGAAGCCTCATCTTTCTTTTTCATTTTTTAAAATTCAGAACAGTCTGTTTAATGAGGAAGAAAAAAATCATTTACAAATGTCTATTATTCTTTTTATTCAACCAAAAAGAAAAGCAAAAAGTTTTTCCAAGAGAAATTGGTGAAAAATTCTTGTATCAATAAAATAAGGGAGTGAAAGCAAAAGTGAAAGCTAAGAATTTATTTGTTAAAAAAATTTTTTCTGGTTTTTATGAAAATCTTTCTCTATCAATTCATCCATTAACAGCAACATTTTCAAATATCTGTTCATATTTTTCTTTACCTACTGTAATCTATTTAAAAAATATATGCACACACACACACAGAGATGCATACACACACACATATATATATATATTGTGCCCGTATATATCTGTCTGCTCATATCTATTCATCTCAGTCTATTCCTATCTATCTATCTATGGTTTTTCTTTTGTAACTTTCTGTTTTTTCTATTTTCTCTTACTTTTTTTCTATGGGTCATATTTTTATTTTGACATCTTCTCTGTCTTTCTCTAATTTTGACTTACAAATCATGCAAGTTGTCAACTGGGTGGAGCCACCTGACTCTGTTAAGTCCACTCAGAGAGCAAAAGTTATCCTGGAAAAAGTCATGGAATGACATATGGGTTCCAGCTGATAAATTTGGACGACTGGCAGGTGACTTCATTCATCTCTAATGTAACAAACCTGTATGCACACACACACACACACACACACACGTGCACATATTCAAACACTTGAGTATTAAACAATGATACAAACTCAAAAATATGTGTTCATAGTCAATAGTTATTTACTTAACAAACTTAATCATTTTTTATTATCAAATAGTGATTCCCAATAAAGCAAATTTTCAGTGTGAACTTCATCCTCTCTCTCTCTCTTTCTCCACATATATGTACATATATATACACACACACATCAGTGTCTGTTCATGTCGAATTAATGGCACCTGTCAATATCCATCAGCCTGGTATTTGTCTACATGAGACGTAAGATTAATCAACTAAGGTGCTTATTTTCTCCTACAATACATCAACATGAAGGAATGCTAAATGTGTACACAAAGACACATTTATCTTATTGCAACCACAATTTATGGAAACACCTCCTAAAAAAGTCACTGTGGGGGGGGGTAATGGCTGATCTCTCCTCTGACCTAGATCTAACAGCTCAATGTGGGAAAACTGGCTTGTAACTTTCAAAACCTCAAAAAGCAAAATAATATTTTTTCATCATCAGCAATTGAATCCAGAGTTTTCTACAGTCACAATGATTGGTTGCACTCTCAAGAGAGTTCTATGTTTTGATTGTCTATTCACACCAGAACATCAGCCTTGAAAATCCCTTACACAGTCTTTTTGTGGGGCTGACTTAAGCACTCTGCAGGCCACTCTTTCTCACTGACATAATATTGTGATCAGATTTTCCTATGAAGTCCAATTAAAATGCCCAGATTTTCATTATTAGATTTCAAATCAATCCCAGGTAAAATGCCTGAGCTTAATTATAATGTTGATTTTCAAGTTAAGTAAAAAGTAAGGATTTGCATTCTCCATTTTTAAGTAAAGCAGTGGTTAAAAACAAGATAATATAAAAAGCTTTGATTTCCAATACCAATTTTCAAAATAAATCATTTCCATTGCTAGATTTCAATTCAATATCAAATAGAAATGCTGTGAATCTGTCCCCCATTTTCAAGTCAAGTCCATTTAAAAAGTAATATTTTCATTGCTCGTGTTCTAATCAAGTCCAGTTAAAACGCAGGCAATTCCAATACCAATTCTCCAGTGAAGACTGGGTAAATAGCCAGGATTTTCAATGCTGATTTTCAAATCAAAAGCAAGTTAAAAAGCCAGGATATTAATTGCCCGTTTTCAAAGCAACCCAAGTAAAAGCTAGCATATTTAATGTTAAAATTTCAAGTCAAGGCTAGGTAAAAGACTAGCATTTCCAGTGTTTATTTTCCAGACAAGATCAGTTTAAAAGCCAGCATTTCTAAGGCTGATTTGTACATCAATCCAAAGTAAGATAACAGGAATTCCATTGCTAATTTTCATGTCATTCTTCTTTGGACCCTGTCCTTTCAAGACTCGACACAACTTTCTCTCCTTTATAGCTCTTAGTAAGCTTTGTCTTCTTACCATCCCTCCCACTCCCTGTTTTGCCATCCATTTATGAAACCTTGTTAGGTACAAAATGTTTTCCCTCTGTCTCTCTTACCTTCAGTATGTCATGTGAGTGTCAAATTCTCCAAGCCCACTTTCCTCATTATATTGCAGAAATTTCAATTTCCTCTTATTGATTTTAAATACAAGTGTCCTTTTTGTTTCCATTTTTCTTAAAACTTCTTTGTGACTCACATGTTCAGTTGATGGTATTCTCAGTATCCTTCTGTAGAACAATATTTCTGTTAACTTCCTTCTTCAACTTGTTCAGCATTCACTGCCATAGAGGTGATCTGATATTACATAACAGTTCAATACAATTTTCTTTGTTTCTAACAAAATTTTCCTCATTTCTTAATACTTTTCTTTGCTTTTAGAAGGTGTCTTTCACTATTCCAATATATTTTTTGATTTTAGTGTTACATTTTCTGTCTTCTATTAAAACATTTTCCAGATATTTAAATGTTCTTACTTGCAAGGGTGAAAGCAATGCAGTATACCTGCCAGGAAATTATAAACTTGTAATTATAAAGAAACAAATCTTTATATTTCATGTTGAACAGATTTTGATTTAGAAATAAAAATAAAGACAAAATGAATTATTTTTAATCTTGTTTGATTCTGGTTAAAACAAAAAATACAAAACTGAAAGCCATTATCGCTGGGAGTAGGACTGGTGTTAAATGACAACAAAATGTGTAAAAATAGGTTTATATTTTCTCTAAGTGGATAGAATTTGCTTTCTTTTCATAGTGGAACAAACAGATATCTTACTTTAATCTTTCCTTGCAATTGTAAGAAAAACTACAAATTTTTTCTAACATTTACTTTTTTAAATTAAATTTTGCAAAAGTTTTAAAGGATATTACAAAACATATTCAGAAAATATCTATTCACTTTTTGTGGTAATAATCTGGTGTCTCTGTAGTGGAAATCAATCAAATAATGCCAAGTGTAATTAAAAATCTTCAAACATTGTAGTAAAACACATTCTAGAAACATCTTTGCTATCTACCAACAATATTTGAACAGATTACAATAAAGGTATTTTTGCCTAATTATTTCATTTGATATAGTGTTAAAAAACATTAGGTCCATTGGAAAATGTTAATGATTTCCAATGTAAGTTATCATCAGAGATCAATTTAAATTAAATATTTTTTGAAAGTAAATAGTTATATAACAATTGATTGTTTTAATTGTGTTCTATACACAACTTAAAACTATTTAGAACTAAAGGCTAAAAATATTCATTATATTAGTGTGTGTTTATTGAGCTTGAAAGATATACATTAGATCACTTAACACAATCATTCTGCCAACTTTATATTTTTGATTTCTTTTGTTTACATTTTACAGCTTTTCATATCTATGAAGTACTTGAGATGATTTAATCTTTATGATTTAATCTTTACAAATCCAATTGGATTTTCCAGTTGTCAAGATTATCTGCTTGATCAAATCTCTCATCTCAAATTTATGTACTTGTTTCAAGAGCAGACAAAAGGGATTGGCTCAGCTGGGAAACATCAATCTTTGAAATACATCTGACAAATTTATATCTGGTTTTCTCTGCAGTACCAACAGACCAAGGCTTTTACTATTGATTCTTGAAAAATAAATATTTATTTCAAATATGTATGCAAAATAAACTTGACCCGAGATGAACAAGTTACTCCCTAGAGTTCAATATTTGTCAAAAAGCAAATGTCCCTTGGCACTTCTGTTGACCTTTCTTTCCAAAAATTCCCCAAAAGAAAAAAATCTTCTTTTCAAAATTCATTTTTATCTTTGCTCAACTAAAAATCACCTCAGAATATGACACTGACATTTTCTTGGCTTCAGTTGTGTTTTTGTTTGAAAAAAATACATTGTGCAGATTTGATAGCAAGAAAAAAAAGGACCTTGTTTGTTAAATATGATTGTGAATAATGCTTAGTGTTGTAGTCGATGATTCTCTGTCTCTTTGTTTTGTTCCGATATTGAAAACTATATCAGTATCAGTTTTCATAACTAATAATGTCTACTATGTTCATCTCATCAAATCAAGTATCAATTATTATTTATCCCTTTCATCTTCATTATGAGCACATCCTATCACCTCCTCTTTCATTCGTATCACATATCTCATTCATCATAGCCATTTCAATATTAATGCTCTACACTGAGTGGCTTTCAAGCCTAACTTTTTCTGAGCTGTAATAACAAAGATAGTTCACTGCATTTGTTCTCACCTTTATTATTTACTGTAATTGGCCAAGGCTAAAAAAGGGATCAGATCATCAGTCATAAAAACCAAGCACTGTATGTGTTCCTGATTTTTACAAATGTATTAAAGTAAATGGCAAATAAAGATTTAAAACATTTTTATAAAATTATTTCTTATGCTTAGAAATATTTAGAAACAAAGGTTAGAATATATTACATTTCTGATGTTGTTCCACTTTTTGACTATTGCTCTGAAATCAAGGAAAGCAGAAACCAAGTTTTATAATAATTAAAACCTGCTAATTAATCTTGTAAAGCTCTGAAATATTAATCTTCTAATTCATATATATATATATATATATATATATATATATATATATTTTAAATCAGTATCACCCTAAGCAAAGCAGTTCAGCCAGTAAAATGCAAGGAGTTTCAGGGTGCAGAGGAATTAGGAACAGAAACATTAGCAATGAGGAAAAAGTGAAAACAGTAATCAGGAGGACAGTAAAAAGCAATTGACATTTCATTTGAATTTTTGTAGATAAAAATTGGCTGGAAAACATGGAGCAAGAAGGGAGTTCCATAAGCAAGAAGTGCAAGGAAAGAAACTGTTAACATAGAATTTAGCTAGCTTAACTGTAAATTGATGAAATCTCAATGGCAGTCTAGTACTGCACTTAAATTCAAAAAGTCTAGGTACCATAATGAAGAGCTTATCTAAACAATTAATATGAAAGTATTTATAGAAAAGGCACAGGGATTCAGCTTTACAGTGGTGGGAAAGTAACTGAAGCCAAGATGCCAGATCAGGATCAATAATATTGCTGATTCATTGGATTTTATCGAGGAGCTTAAAATAAATAACAGGGACACCAGACCATATATGGCAGCAATATTATAAGCATGGATGAATAGCAGACTTATAGATATGTAAGATAGATTCTGGAGAGAAAAATTATCTCGCATGACACAGTGAACTGATTTTCTTAGCAGCTGACCTCGCAATGAATTCAATATAGTTTTTCCATTTCATGTCAGCTGAGAACAATAGCACGAGAAGGTGCAACAAGTCACTTTCCTGGAGGTTAGCATCAGCCATGCTGATGGAAGGCAGCAAAGAGGTTTCTCTCAGATGACTAATGGAGAGAAGTTTAGTTTTGGAGACATTAAAATTAACAAGCCATCTTTTTCCCCCCAGTTAACTATGGACTTGAGGCTTGTTTTAGACATTAGCTGCCATTTTGATCTTGTCAGACTTATTAGCCTTACTGTAAAGGCAGAAGTAAATGGTTGTGTCATCAGTGTAGGTACCAAATTGCAAGCTTATGTCATCAGGAAGCTCATTAATGAAAATTAAAAACAGAGTAGGACCAAGGATGGAGCCCTGGGGTACACCTGTGTTAATATGAAAGGATCTAGATAAGTGGCTGTTTTAGGATAACCTTCATTCCATGATTTGATAGGAAAGACTGGCTCAATTCAAAAATGTGTCTGGAGACTGCAACTTTTCAGCTTGTGGAGAAGACCTGTATGCCAGACCATTTCTTCCTAAGCTTTTCGATGTTAAACATTCTCTTTTATCATTGAGAATGTTTAACATTGAAAAACATAAGGAAAATTAATTCATTTTAATAATATGTGGAAATATCCACTCTTTGCCTGAAGAAGTTCACGAGAACGAAAATATGTGCTGCAAAATTATGGAAAGTAAAGCATAATATATATTTAAAAAAAATACACATTTCAACCAAAAACATTTGTGGTTTCTCTCTTCTTTTTAATATATACTTTTCTCTCGTTGGAACAACTATAACCTCTTCCATATATATGTGTGTTTGTATATATATATATATATATATATATATACACACACACACACACACACACACAGGGAGAGAGAATGGGAGAAAGAAGAGTAGTTTGAAGAACAATTTTACTAAGAAATATTGGGATATAAATTTAAAGTTGATAAAAGTTTTTGAAATAACAATGAATTTAAATGTAAGTCATTTTCTTAAATCACCTCATCAAATTGAAACTTTTTTATGGATATCTTGCATAGTGAACAAAATCATTCAGAAATATCTAAACTATCAGCTGTATACAACCACTTTCTCAGATCAGTGGATAAAAATGGCTTTGAGCAAATGAAGCCTGGAGCAAGGACCATTCATCTTTGAACCTTGTGAATTGGCACAACAGAATCATAAAGAAAGAATTGTATAAATTATAGAAACCACATCACTTGAGGCCTTTCAACAACAGCAACAACTAAAATGGATATCACATGCAACTTGAAAAAAAAATAATGACATTGTCAAGATGTTAACTTTCCACACTGCTTCAAAGAAAAGATTAGGAAGAAAGTTCCTATCAAACTGGAAAGAACAATATCAATGGATTTGAGAAACTTTGTTTTCCTGAAACATTGTTTTATTTAAAAGATTGCAAGTGAAAGTGGAACTGGCTACTTGGTCAGTGAATATTAAACATTTCTTTATAAAGAAACATCTAATGTTACCATTATGATTTGGGATTTCAAGAATTTAAGACAATATGTTCAGTAAAAGAGTGGATTTCCTCTAAACAGCGAAGTTGTTATCATTACTGTCACGAGATTTGACAACAAAAATAACCAAGAAGTCCAGAGAGAACACCAGAAAATGAGTCTGATTTAAATATATTATTTTATACAGCAACCAGTTTATGAATTACTAATATTACCAAACTCTATTTGGTATTTTTCTATATGAAACTGCAGTCACCAGGCAGAGTGAAATATTTAAACTTTCTTCTCTAAAGAGAAGAAAGTAAAGAAAAATTGAAAAAAATATTTTTTTGATGAATTGACTAATTTCTTTAGAAACAAAGAAAAGAATATTGGACTGTTCTGTAATGTCAGTCCTTCTATATGGCAGTGAATGCTGGACAATCTCTAAACAAATGAAGAAGTGAATTGAAGTGAGAAACATGTAGTTCTACATAAGGATGCTGAGAATACCATGGACTAAATATATAAGCAACAACAATATTTCACATCAGAAAGAGAACTGAAAATTCTAGAGTATATAATGAGAAAATTGGGCTTGGGAATTTTGATACTTACAGGAGAGATTGAGTTATAGAGGGATAACAGTGCAAAAAATACCTAATGGGATTGTGGAAATGGATAATAGAACAGGGTTTAAGAGAGATAGTAAAAAAGACAAAATTTACTGAGAGCTACAAACGACAGGAAGTTGTGGAGAGCCATGATCGCCAACATCCTGAAGGGACATAGCACATAGAAGACGAATAAAAGACATTCTTCCTGAGTGAGAGCAAATGCTAGGTAAATTAATCTTCAGATAACCATTTCCCATATATACTCTTCAAATGAGCTATTTTGTATACATGTCAGGTGCCTTTCATACAGTTGTAGGGATACAAAAAGGATTATCTCCCTTTCAGTGAGATAGTCATGAGGTTCACAGTGAGTAATATCAGAGCGATGAAGAGTAGTTTTGATGTAAAGCCCAGAGAAGGAGGATATTCCTAGCCCCCAGCAGTAGGTCTTACAGGAAAAAACACATGGCCTCACTCGGTTCATAGAGAAACTGCTGTAACTCCAGTTTTCCTTTTGTTAAATATTACAAGTAAAGCCACTTTATTTTATACACACTGCTTGTTGTTGCATACATGTTATAATTTATCTGTGTGGGGCAGTGATAGTTGACAAGCTTGTTTATGAAAACATTCACTAGTAAGTTTGGTACTACTAACTGCTTCTCTAATATAGTCTGGTGGTATACGAAGTTAATTATTGTAAATCTCTACACATTTCAAAGACACCATGAATACAACACACATATCATCAATACTCTACCTTATATATAATGAAAGTAAAATATTATTTGTCCTGTTGGCTGGGGCTTCAGAATATGCCACTGCACCTCTACAGAGTGGTAAGAACGCCCTCCCAATGAGATGTCCTGGATAAGATGATAAATTACATCTGACAACAAGACTCTGATCAGGAGGTTATGAAGAGCATGGAATCACCTCTTAATTGCTGATGTTCCCAAGGTGGTAGCACCTGTTAGGGTCACAGCTATGAGCAAATAGTTAACCCCAGACTAGGGTCAAAACACTATGAAAGTGTAAAAATAGGTTTTAATACCAGCAATAAATTTTTGTAAAAAATTATTACCAGAGACTTTTCAGAGACTGTTGAAATTAAAATACTTCCCTCCATCAATTGATGAAGTTTGTATAGAAGCAAAAATTTGTAGTAATGGTTTCAAAATTCAAATTTTATTCTCCCAAATTAGAGGCAAATAAATGCTTCCTTTTTCTAAAGTATTTTAGCAGAAATGAAGTCTATTTTTATGTATGAAAATTTAATCTAGAATTCTCAAATAATTACTTATAGTTTAGGAAGAGGAAAGAATGTGTAGAAAACAAATTAGGGAACTTTATTACAACCCAGAAGAAACTAAATATAATTTATTTTAGCACTTAACAT
Organism: Acanthosepion pharaonis; assembly: GCA_903632075.3. Taxonomy (NCBI): domain Eukaryota; kingdom Metazoa; phylum Mollusca; class Cephalopoda; order Sepiida; family Sepiidae; genus Acanthosepion; species Acanthosepion pharaonis. Next base: position 604,202 of record CAHIKZ030000509.1, on the reverse strand, counting down.
TCTCAGACCATTGAATTTGAAGTTGATATCAGAGTTTGATGGTTTTCCACTGGCCTATTCATTGTTGAGTAGGTGTAGATAGTAGACATTATTTGCCAAAATAGCTTATAGTCAGTTTCTTCTGGGTTTTAATAAAGTTCCCTAATTTGTTTCCTTCAAATCAGAGCAGCTTAAGTCAAAAATCCAACAACACGTCTCCTGTTTGCTACAACAGTCGCACTTTTTCTCTGCCGTCTCTTGAAGCACTTTTTATAGATTGAGTGACAGTTTAAATTTGCATAGGTTAAAAAGAGATTCTCACAAAAGTCTATCCGAAACCGAGTTCTTTTTTTTTTTTTATATTTAAATATGTGACTCAGGAAGCCACCATTTTCTTTTTTGGAATATTTTACATGCAAACACATCCCATTCCATTTTCATCCTGGAGGTAAACCATTTTCTCTAGTTTTACAATATGTCTTTGTGCCTAAAAGATGGGAAAATGTTTGAATAATTTTAGTTATGGAAGAAATCAGTGAATCCTGGATGGTATTAATATCGATACATGGCCTACAGAATGAATGCTTTTCTTTTTTTTAATCTAGTTCATCTAATACACGGCCCAAGGGCTACTCAAAATAAAGGATTAATTAATGAGAATTGTTGTAAGGAGTAAATAAGAAGTGCATATTATGAGAATGTGCAGGATAGCCATTAGTTGATCCTGCACTTGAAGAGGTTGTAGTAGTCAAGGAAGCATCCTCTAGGGAGTTTGTTTCACAAAGTAACATTTTTGGAGCAGAAGCTATCTCAGTGGAACTTACACCTTATGAAAGGAACACAAAGGGAATAGGCATGATTTGCAACCTATCAACGTACGGCATGGCACGTCTGAGCTGTGAAGACCTGAATTTGGCTTAGGAATGTAACTCGTTAGAACATTTGCCATTGTAATAGAAATAGAGTAGTGAAAGGTTAGCAACATTTCATCTGTAGATAAATGTTACAATGTGGGAAATAATTCATTACCCACAAGGTCATTTAATTATTTTTGATCTGTGAGGACTGGGCAGCACTGGATATAGAAGGAATACTCTATTCTTTCAATTATTTCCAATATCCTATTATTTTGAATTGTATTCTATAGAAGCTGCTGTGCTTCCCACTCTGTCCTCTTCTACACATGATCAGCCATATCTGATTTCGAAGTTTTAAACGATCACCACTTTTCCATGTTCCTGATTTCTTCTTTAGAGTGAGGGGCCACTGTCACCACAGGTTTTGCCTTCTGATTACTGAAATATTCAAAAAAATTAATATAATTAGTTTAGATGAACCAATATACATACAAGACTTGTAGTTATTTAATTAGCTTATTTAGTTTGGCACAAGGTTACAAGTATGGAGCACCCAGTAAAGTTCAAACTCGCTACTCAGTTGAAATGGTTAATTGGACTAGCTTTCTAATTATTATCTAACACTGATGCACATAAATGATTTACCTTAGTTTGGCACAGTCACATATATGAGGGACTTAGTAGGTATTGAACATAATACTCAACCAATCAGACTAGTTTGTTTGTTATTAGTCTACATTGAGACACTAATGTATTAGTCAAATTTTTGTAGTTAGGCATTTCCTAAACTGAGTCTGACACAAGGCTACAAACCAGGCACTCAGTGAGGATTTAATTAACTGTAGACTGAATAAAGAGAAAAATTACACTTTAGTTCTGATAATTCCAGTTTAAAGATATTGCCTGATGTCTGTAGTTAAAAATGTCTCTGTGTTCAATCATGTGGAGTTTTGAATAAAACTCATCTGATTTTTATAAAATTTACCAAAATCATAACATTGAAATTTAGAAGTGAATATTTTTCAAAGAAAATGCCTGCTAGATAAATAAAAGTGTTTTTCTATTTCATGCAGGTCTTATGGCTGACTGAGTGCATGTGTTCTCAATCAAAGCCATGTTGATACTTTAGTGAAGTCAATATAATTCTCTTCAAACTCCATTGATAAATTCTCCCAGAATTTTTTTTTTTTACCTGATCTTCTTTTAAGATGAGTTCTGTGCCATTTAAAATCCTGGGAAATTACCAAATACAGCCAGGCTATTTACTTTTTTTTAATGTTTTTCCAAAATCCATAATTTTAATAAGAGAGAGAATTTGGATTTGATAATTCAACAACAAAATAATTTCAAGTTAGAAGAAACTGTATTTTCAGAAACATTTTTATGACAATTTTGGTAGATTAAATTGCAAGGGTGAAAGGGAAAAAGACAGTGTAGATGAATGTCACTAATAGAGATAGAAAGAAAAAGAAAGGAAAAATAATGAGTGAAATGAGAAGAGAGTGAGAAAAGAAATAGGACTAATTAAGTAAGAATATGAGAGAAAGGGAAAATTAGAAGAAGTGATGAAAGTATTGTAAAAAGAGGGAGGGTGAGAGAGAGGAGAATAAAATACTAATCTTATTTACATTTGTTTTGAAGGAAATGAGGAACTCTTTAATGAAAGAGAGAAAAATAGATCCCTTCCTGTACTGTTTATTTCTAATCTGCAAGATATGAGTATGAATAATTTTGTGCTCAAATTGCAAATAATATTTCAATGAAATCTCCTTTTTTTTCTCCATATTCCTTAGATATTGTTTCTTTCGCTCTTTATTTGTATGCCAATTTGGAACAGAAAAAAAGTGTTCATTCTTATAATGAAAGTATTTTAAAAATCACATATTTCTATGCAGAAGTATGGATAAATTTGAGCTTGGCTTTACACACACACACATATATATATATATATATATATATATATATATATAAATATATATATATACACACACACAATGTTAATCCAAATAAGTCCAAGTTGTCTATTAAAATTTCTCATAAGTTTTTCTTCTTACATTCCACCAACAAGACAATGATTCTTATTCCATGTGTGTGTGTGTGTGTGTGTGTGTGTGATATCACCATACAGTTCAAGCATCATAATGCTAACATAAATAAAGGGTGAGAAGACTGTTGTTCTGAGGATGATATTTTTTCTAGTTGCTGGAGAGCATTGTCCTAAAAAGGACAGTTTCATAAATGGCAAAGAGTTGTCCTGAAAAGGACAGTTTCATAAATGGCAAAGAGTTGTCCTGAAAAGGACAGTTTCATAAATGGCAAAGAGTTGTCCTGAAAAGGACAGTTTCATAAATGGCAAAGAGTTGTTCTGAAAAGGACAGTTTCATAAATGGTAAAGAGTTGTCCTGAAAAGGACAGTTTCATAAATGGTAAAGAGTTGTCCTGAAAAGGACAATTTAATGTATACACTCAGGCCAAGTACAAAAATTTCCCAAGCCTCTGCAACCATCAGCTGTGCTGGCCTTGGTGGTGACCACTGATCCTCTCTCTGGTGCAATGAGAGAGTGCAGCCTCAAGCAGGTGTTTCCCAGGGCCAGGCACCTAAAAGTATTATTTTCATCAGCTGCATCTCTGTCTGTTGACAGAGCCACAATGGAGTTACACTCTGATCTAGAACAGAGACACAATTGAGAGATGATAAGCTTCCCTGGCAAGTCCACAGAACACCTGTTTTTTGTTACTTTTGGGGCCTCTTTATATCCTGAATCAGTCTTACAACAATGCTGCCTAAGCTTTTTCTTCTACTTGTTTTTCGAAAGCATATGGGAGTGCTGACAGGATATGACAATCATATAACAACTACTTTTAAGAAAATAAAGGAATTGGTCAATTCAGAGGTCTCTTTCACAGCACTATTGTAACCAGCATGTAATGAGTGCTCTGATTGGTCAGTAGGTGAGCCAATGACAGCCCTACCTCATTTCCACTTTGGGAGACAATTTAGAAACTCTCTCTTTTGATGACTGACACCTGAAGCAGTAAAAATGTACCAAGCTGCTTTCTGACCAACATCAATGTGGAAAAGCCATGTATGTACCATTTGAATAAATATCTCTACTTATATATATATGTATATGATATTTCCTGTTATTTTAATTTCATGTTTCCCTTGTGGCAGGTTATTAGAAGTGGCCCCTATTTATTGATTTTATTTTAAAATTGTTTGCACTCATGGCTTTAATTTTGTAAGTCTGTTTCAACCTAAGTTGAGATGTTAATATTTTAAAATATAAGTCAAGTTTACTTCAACTGTTTTCTCAAACCAGACACTCCTGCTTCTCTTCCATGACATTGGGGTTGATTCTCTTCTGCTGCTCCCTTTTGATTCTTCTTTTTCTCTTTCTTTTTTCATTTTCCTCTTCTTCATTTATTCTTTAAATGTTTAAATTTTAAGCTCCTATTTTATTTTATTTCTTCAACCCTCTGAGTTGATAAAACTTACAAGTAAGTCTTGTGAAACGAAATAGCTATTTGAATGAGGTAATTTTGGATTTCTATTCTATGTAATTTATATACTATTATAATAAATACATTGAGGTCTTTTTGTTGATCAGTTTTAATATTTTATATTATCAGGATTCACTTGGATTATATGCCATTGGATTATTACCTGTTTATATATATATATATATATATATATATATATATATATATATATATAAAATACATCCTTTAAATAAACTTTTAGTAATGAAGGATTTCTGTTAAAGTGAACATTATTTTATGTGTAAATGTGTATGCAAAATATTGTAGTGAAAAATATGAGGCTGCAATATTTGTTTAATATTGATAAAATTTCCTCTCATTGCTGAGAATGAGACAGGATTCAATTGAGTTTTTGAAAAAAGTGTTTATATATTTATTAAATGCCATCCACATCAATTATAGTAATAAATTTGGTTCTGGTTTATTTAGCCAACTCTGTCATTACTAATTTTTGAAACAAAGATTTTTTGATACCAACTAATTCTGCTAATATCCTGCTAATTAACTCTGTCAAAATCCCAAAACCTTGAAAGTAAAATTACCAAAAACACCCAGTGGAGCAGTTTTTCTAAATTTCTTGCAAATTGACCTAAGGTCATGAAAAGAGGCTTGATAAGATGGCATTTAACTGTCTTTATACACAACTTCTTCAGGGGATTATTCCAGTTTATTCTGATAAAACCATCTGATATTTTTATTCTTTCATATAATTCTTTGCCTTGTGACCATTTTCAACTCACATTCTGAAAGACTTGTGACTATCATATTTTCAACCCAAAATTGAAGATTCTAAATCTTACCTTTACTTTGTTGTCTTTTCTAAAGAAAAGAAAGAAAACAATGTGACAAAATGTGAGAAAGAGAGTCAAGAAAGGAAAAATCAAAGCAATAAAGAGAGAGAAGGCAAAGAAATAAAGAAAGAGAAAAAAAGGGAAAAGCAAAGAATTGATAAAAAAGATTAGAAAAGAAAGGGAGGAGAAAGAGGTGATTTTTAATGTTGGAGAAATGTGCATTGTGGGGACTTCATCCTCCCTTAAGGAAGATGAACCTCCAGGCAACCATTCATCTAATCATGTATTTTGATGTTTTTGTCTGCTTATAATAATTTCATGGTATGGCTGGTTAGAATTCAGCTAGTTGCATGACTGTCTGGCCAAATACGTGTGGTTGGTGCAGTCACACAGCCCTGACATGATAGTTGTTGCCTGATACCAATTCCCAAATTAGATTGTGCCCTTTGAACACACAGAAGACTTGAAATGTCTTTGGAATATTTTACAGAATGAGCAAAGGTTTTGATTGGCTATTTACACTTTGCATGTCAGATATTATTATATATTCTAATATTTTTTATGTTATATCATTAAAGGTTTTCATGTGATTGGTTTACTTCATAACTACATGGATTATCAACATTTGTATTTGCAATAAACTGATATCCATAAATCAATAAAAGAAGCAAGAGACTTAAAATGGCTGTCAGTTCATGTGATTTACTTTATTCTTAATGTGAAATGGTGCAAAATAAACGGCTGTCAATTTACAGCCTACATAATAAAAACATATCAATTTAGGTTTTATATATAAACACAAAGAGATTATTAATATGAAAAGATTTTCTAAAATGCATTTCTATAGGATGAAATATTTACCATGTAAAACTACACTTTTATAATAAAAAATGTTCAATTTTAATTTACTGACTGAAAATTCTGTCCAAAAATTGGAACATGCCAAACAAATAAAACAAAAAAAATAGAATACAACAAAACTTCAAAGTTTAAGCATCCCGCAAAAATACAAGAAATGTGACCAAATTGATTCCTTCTAAAAGCATTAGCAGTTGGAATTGAATTTGACTTAAATTAATTCTGTGAATTGCTTGTAAATATATCCAGTTTATATGAAATTACTTTTTGTATACAGATTATTTTTATTGTGATTTCAATTTCATCAATAATAATTGGTAACTGTATATATTACATATGCATAAGCCTTTTTTCACATATATTTTCAGATGTGTACATACACAGATTTATGTATACATGAATGCATACACAGTCATATATGAATTTAAGCATGCTACTAAGCTGGCATCTCAGTTCCACCCTTTTACTGTCGAAACAGTTAAATGTAACCACCTTTTCTACAGCTTCTTTTCTCACACTTCCCGACAATGGAACTCCCTTCCTCTTATATGCTTCCCTGATAACTATAATCTTCAAAAATTTAAATGTAATATCAATCGACATCTTCTGATATCTTGATGTTGATCTCCATCTTTCTCTTTATCCTTTCCACAAACACCCCTCTTTACTCTTGCTTTCACTCTCTGTAACCCCTCCCTCTTTTCTCTTATTTTCACTCTCTGTAACCCCTCCCTCTTTTCTCTTATTTTCACTCTCTGTAACCCCTCCCGCTTTTCTCTTAATTTCACTCTTTGTAACCCCTCCCTTTTTACTCTTACTTTCACTCTCTGTAATCCCTTGCATTCTAGTGGCACTCCCACTTTGCTTGGAATGAAATGCTTAAAAAAAATGTATCCATTTACACAAATTATAACGCATGTAAATAGCATAATTACATACACACACTCATAAACATAAATATATTTAAAAAAATTGTCATGTTTACAGGGTACAATATTAAAGATAGATATAAACAGTGTGAGCCTAAGAATCAACACTGCATAGTGACTGTCAGTTTAAGACTTGAATGCAATATTTAGACCAAGAGATCCTATTCAAGAATGAAATTGGCAGTCACTATGCAGTGTTGATTCCTATGTGCACACTTTCTATACTTCTCTCCTCTCTCTCTCTCTCTCTCTCTCTATATATATATATATATATATATATATATATATATATATATATATATAGGCATAATAATATACTTTAGTCAATAAATATTCAATTAACAAGCAAGATTTAGTTAATGTTTTGATGTTGATTTCTCCTCATCTACAGAATATTATGGTTAGGAAAGAGAAATTGGAGCTGAGTTTGAATTCCAGTTTGGTTCATTACATTTACTTATATGCAAATGCCCTAGGAAAAAGTATGAATGTCTTTTCTCCCTCCAGCTATGGGTTGAATAGCAGGAAAGACTATGCTCTATAGCTTTGGTTGGCATCCAGTCTACCACAGAAATAAATAACAATCTACTGTGGGGAAATCTTCTCCCTAATCAGTCATGAATCAAAAGAGACATTACCACTAAATTGTGTATTATGTATAGTATTTAAATGACAGAATATTATAAGAGAAATTGATTGGCATTGAAATGTAAAGTGTGTATTTTTGTTTGCAAGGTAATTTTGGACAATTAATGTATTTAGGAAATTCTCATAAAACATTTATACTTCAATATTTCCTGTGGAGGAAGTTCTCTTCTGGGAAAGAAAGTATTGCATACACTATAGCTAAGTAGGTAAGAATGAACAGGCATATTAAGATCAAAATTTGAGTTGATTTTATGCCAAAGGCATCAGAAGAAATCAAGAAACTGATTGAATTTTTATTTTTCACATTGCAAGATTTTAAAAGATTCCCACAATATTAGAAAGTTCTAAATCAGACATTTTTTGAATCTTTTTTTTTTTTTAGCTTATCTTTTTTTTTATTATGCAAATAGCATGTAAAAAAGAAATATGGACTTCTCAAAAGAATTTCTTTGGTTTTCAAAGTTTGAATCTTTCATTTATTCAATTTCCTTTAGCCAAACTTGTAAGACATTTTGCAGCAAAAGCCATTTAGAATATGGTTTATAAGTTTGTATTCTATTCACAAGTAAAAAAAAGTACACCCACTAAGAAAATATGTTAATATATATTTATAGCACATGACTGAATGATCTTCCAGAGATTTAATTACTATTTTAAGAGTTAAGAGGATGTAATACTGTAAACCTCACACTCTGATCTAGAATTGCTGACTGCTTTTTACCTTCAAGATTTTGGAGGATTATTTGTTTTTGGAGAACACCTGTCATCATGGAATAAGAAGTGAAACTAGTTTTCATCATCCTTGTGAGTTTCATTTTCATAATTGTGATGGATTTGTTTAAGCGGATTAAATATCTATTTCCTTTTTATAAGTCATTCAGAATTTATTTTACAATATTTATTGATGTTGAGGGGTAATAAAAAAAAAAGGCCAAATCAATTGAATGTTAATCAAAATCAGTTTTAAAGTATTTGGATTCTGAAAAATAAATTCTTTTGCATTAAGAAAAAGATAGTTTCATGCCTTTAACATCAGTCAAACTTCTTCAACAATGATCCCAATGATGTAAAGAAGAAATTAAGGAATATAATCTATATGTTCCAATATGACAACCATTTATCTGATATAAGCAGTTAAGATGCTTATAGGGGGTGAGAGGTGTTAAAATGATGCAGCTACAGTATGCTTCCCAATGAATTTGAAGGATTTATAACATAAATCACATCTGCCAAATATTTGAAAACCCAGCTAATCTGACAAAATCAGATTTAAGAACTAGAGGAAAGTCATAGACAAAGGTGAATTAGAAAAGATTTGCTTTAACGGACCCTATTTGGACAGAGAAGGAATAACATTCCCATCTCTAGAATTAGATCTAAATAATAGAAATGGAATATCAATGGATAAAATAAAATTAAAGGAAGTAGAATATCTTAGACTAACGGGCAAATGTAAAGTTCAGGCCATTGTAGATTCAAACATGTGAAAGAGTTCTTTGCTTAACAAGAAAAGAATTAGTGAGTATCTCCATAGAAAACAAATATGAAATGATCTGTGGTACTTGCCTTGCCAACAATAGTTTCATCTGATGAGTATATTTGTCATCATTTCTTTTGTCTTTGCTATCATTTCTGGAAAATAAAACCTCTTCTTTTTATAATGGATTCCTCACATGAAGATGGTTAAAGAATGGATCAGTCAAAATGTTATGATGAAAAACAGCAAAAGAAGAAAATGAATGAGTTCTCTTGTTCAAATGACTTTTGGAATTCATTCTTTTTGGCTCCATTTTTTGTGAAAATTGAATAAAAATTGTAAAGTTTGAGTTTATGAGAAACTGTTTATAAATTCAACTTGTTTGTTATGATATTAAAAATGCAAGATTCTTCTTGTATTTAATCAGATTTTATAAAAAACAAAACAAAAACAAACTGAAAAGTAGAGGAGCTTTGTTTATTTATGACTTTTTATTCATTCACTTAATTAAAGAAATACAATGATCATAAAAGTATCAGAATTAATATCATGATTTTAGAGCTGTTAAAAATTTATTTTAATTATGCCAGTGTATTTAACTGTAATAGTCTAATGACACATAAAGACACACACACACACACACACACACACACACACACATATATATATATATATATATATATATATATATATATATATATATATATACAAACCAAAGGATTGGTAAAACTTTCAAATGCAGTTATGCTAACATAAAAGCCTGCTAAATGAAAACACTTGAAACAACAAAAGAAAATAAAAAGAGAGACCAAGAACCAGTAAAGAATGACCCCCCCCAAAAAAAATGCCAGGAAATATAAAGAAAAAAGAAAAGATAGACACTTACTTATTCAATAATCCAAAGTATTCAATGTCCAAATCAAATCAACTATGACAAAGCAGTAACCTTAACCAATGATACGACACAAAAGAGACTTAGCTCAAATTGCTACTCTGAGTTTCTCGCAACACGATTGTCAGATGACAAGAACCTAAATCCTAAATAGAAAGAAGCACTTAAGTACTAAATACTTAAATACTAACACTGCAACAAAAAAAAAATAAAAGCAAAAATAAAAACATGAACAACAGTCACCTTCATGAGGGGGGGTGGGGAATAAGCAAAGAATAATACTTGTGGACATGAACCTACCAAATCTGGGCAACTCTATTCTAACCAAACAGAAGAAAACACTAGCCTGGTAGCAGATGGAAAATAAATGATGTTTAATACTATGCCTACACCTACTCACCTACTAACTCAGACTTTTTATTCAACATTTGCTGCTCAGGTCTACCATATATATATATATATATATATATATATATATATATATAGCGGTCATTGAAGTCAACACTCAGAGGTGACAATCTGTTTCATGCTTAAATGCCTGACTACTGCATTTAAGCATGAAACAGACTGTTGCCACTGGGTGTTGACTTCAATGTCCACTCATATATATATATATATATATATAATTATAGTAATTCATAAAGTCTAGATGAATCCTTAACATAATGTAGAAAGCATTGGACAACCATTTCATCCTATTTTTGACACTCTTCATCTTAAATAATAGATACATCATTAAATATAAAATGCTGTTGGTACATGTCCAAAACTTTTGCTTGTAGATTTTTCTATTGCATTTGTTAATAAATTTATGTCTAGGCAAACATTTTTTTTATTTCCCATTATACAGAATATATCCCAAGTATTTACTATATTCAAATCAAGTTTTATGTTTGTAGCAATTATAGAAATTATTATTTTTTTAAAATGTTTAATAATAATGTTTTATTTCACTTGTATTTACCAATAAATTTATCTATCATTAAACATTTCTTTATTTCTTATTATGCATGTTGGTTCCAATTTAATAGGGAATGACTGTAAACGCATCCCCCCAAAATTTATAGATAAACCATAGAGATGCATGCTGGGATTTCTTCCTAGCCAATATGATAGGCTATTTCTCAGTCTCGTCTGACTTAGTTCTGTTCTTTGTTGTCTGGAAGTCAGAATACTCTGACTGTTGGTCTGTATCCCCCTTTTGTGTGTTAACACCAATTCTTAGTAAACCTTTTTGTCTCATTCCTGTTGCTTTGCTGACTTTTGTCTTCTTTCATATATTGTTTGTTTAGTATTATTTTGGTCTGTTCTTTTCTTTCTTTATGTTATTGTGTATTGTAAACTTTGTCAATTTTGTTTGTTGGATATTTTTGGCAATTACTCTATGATGAATAATAAATTGTAAGTATTTACTAAATGCAGATCAAGATTTAGGTTAATAGAAATAATTGAAATTATTATTTTCTGAAAAAGTACTGACATATTGCAAATGAAAATCATTTGTTGCAACAATATTTTGTAGAAGGATACAATATAAATCAAGAAAAGATGGTAAAATTTGTACCATAGTCATAAAATCCTTTCAAAATAATTGACCTTTGGTTCTAAATGTTGGTAAAATAGATTATTTTTGATACCTTATTCAAATTCATCTCTTGTTTGTAAATTGCATTAAAATAAATATTAAAAAAATATTATTAGATTTTAAAATCCCTTTTTGACTTTTGGGACATGCAATAAAAGGCAATTTATTTGTATAACATTCCCATAAGGAACTTAATATATTCTGATCCAATGATGTCTATGGAAAGTGAAACTAATATTATCAAGAAAACAAGTCAAAATCAGTTCCAAAATCAGAATAAGACATTGGATAAATAATTGGCAATAGGAAGAATATATCTGTGGAACTCTATATTACAATTGACAGAATAACATATTTTAATTTTAATATCTTTTTTTCATATTTTTGGACAGCTCTCTGTGGAAATTTTTCCCAGGTGTGACTGTTTTCAGCAACTTCTGGCACTAGAATAAAAGAGTTGTAAATTTTAAAAAAAATTTTCTGGAAAACCTTGTGAATTCTAAGAATGATAGAATATTTTACTTGATAAATGTTTGGAAATAATGTCATTGTTTTTGGGTTTTTTTTGTCTTTTTTGCTTATTGCATTAATGTTTAGTATTTATTTATCAATATTTGTATTGCTTTTATTATTATTATTGTTTTTATTTGTATAAAATGTTTATGCAATGGATAAAATTTATTCAAGAAATATGTCAAAACTTTCATTTACCTTCATGTTTACACAGATAATGATTCATCAAATTCAGAAAGTGGGGAAAATAAGACCTTAATGATGGTTGTATTAGAACTCTTATTACAATTGAATCCAGTATTTTTAAACAAGCATGGAAATTTTCTTATTTCTGCCCACTTACTTTACTGATACTCCTCCACATATTTTTGTATGAACAAGCAAAATATTTTTGATGCAAGGAAAGAACAACTTTTTCCAAGAAAATTCAACAAATGTTATTTGAAATTATAAGACAAAGTAGATTAATTATTCAGATTAAATTCCTCATCTTTGTTTTTTTTATTATTCCTTTGGTTTCTTTAGGTTTGTTTTGCTATATATATATATATATATATATATATATTAAGATAAGGTCCGACAATTTATTTATAAATACATTTTTATTATATTTATTTTATGTTTAAATATAAATAACAACGTTAAACATAAAAAATGTCTTTAAAAAATATATATATATATATATATATATATATATATATATAGTTTGAATTAAAGAAGAATAGAAAATGGAATGTCACTTACCTCGTGGTAGGAGAGAAGAAGAAACAGTAATAGGCAGCAATTTTGTTTATAGAAAGATATTGCAGAAAGAGATGAATTATGGAAAGGAAGAAAAGCTATAAAGCTTGACTGAAAATAGGAGTCAACCATTTTGTTCATTTCATACAAGAAAGGTTGTGAGAAATGAAGAGGGAGATTTGAAAGTAAAAAGCACAAGAGAGATGTTGGAAGAAGCTTTTTTTTATTTTTATTTTTTGAGCCACAAGCTATTTCCACAATATGGAGTCTGGAATGGGGAGACCTGGTAGAGACATGATACCACCATTTAGCAAAAAAGTTGATATAGTTACGTGGATAAAGAAGGTGAAATTAGCTGCCAAGTTTCAAGAAGTACCAGACCTTGCTAGTTTCCTTCCATTTGTTTTTTTTTTAGGAGATGTGTTTGCCCTCTACCTTGAAATGAGTGATGATGAAATGAGTGGGACTTGGCACATCCTTGAAATGAAAACAGGAGTAGTGTGGTGCAATGTTAGTAGTATTGCTACAGTTGTAGTCATAGAGATTGGTGACAGAAGATGCAACATGGCTGAGAAAAAAGGACAATTGTAACCATATCAATGTCGTTGAATTAGATGCTGTGCTAAAAAGCATTAATTTGGCTTTAAGTTTGGGGTTAAGAGAGATGAAAGTAAGGACTGATTCAGCCAAAGTACTAAGTCGAGTGAGCTCTACTCTAGAGGTGAGCAGGAGAATACAGAAAAAAGGTGCTGGAGAAATGATAGCAAAGCAGAGATTACGAATTCTGGGAGAGTTGATATCCAAATTTGGATTATGAATAAAAGCAATATTTGTTGCCTTCAGAAAGAAATAAGGTAGATGCATTAACTGAAGTAAACAAAAAGTGGTTGGTCATCAATCAGAATCTCTAGTATGCTGTCCAGGGACCAGAGAACTAGAAGAGTTGCACAGTATGCATTATATGAGAGTGGACAGGACTCTATATTTGGTCTGAAAAGTTGATGTACTCATAAAAAGCAAGTAAGTCCAGAGGGTGGTCAGGAACTGCATTAGATGTCAATCAATTGACCCTACCATGAACATGCATGATCCTGGTGAGATTAGAATGACAAACAATTAGATGAGGTTATTTGTTGATATAACACATTATCGCAGAGTTGTGTATTTGTCAATGATTGACACAAAGGTCAATTTTCGCCTATGAGTGGAGGCACTCAAAAGATATATCCTCTGAATACTGATAAGGAAGTGTGGCGAATAAAAAGAAAACGGCAACCAGCGAGTAAATGCAAGCTCTCCCAACTGGTATTCCAACCTTGAGTCGTTCCTTCTTGAGTTCTGTCTCAAAATTGTACTAACAGATTTTTCTAGCCGCCAACCGTGAACGTCATTCAAAGAACCTGCCCACTGGGAAAAATTAGTTGCTTTTACATTTGTCCATATACCCATAATCCCTTGCGATCCCATAATTCATTGTGTCCATGTCCCATAATGCATTGCATCTTTATTGCATAAAAATGCAATGCAAGTCCCCCCTCATTCTTTTACGTTATCTGGCCGAGGACGGATTACGGCAGAGCGGTAAGTGCTTTTTCTCCCTCATTTCAACTGCAGTAGCTTTACATGCTAAGCAAATATGGGCTCTTTTTTTGCCGGGGACAAGGCAAGTCGCAACCAGTTGTGCTCATCCCAGGTTCTGTCTCATCATGTCTGCCACAGGAAGTAATGCCCAGAATCCAAATAGAGGAAGTGGTTTTGGGTAAAGTAATGGTAGTGGTGCAATCATCTAACAACCTGACTGTTGATGGTATGCCACAGCATATTTTGGATTTAAGGAGAGTGGTCCTTGCAGACGATGATGTGAATGCTGAACATGGAAGAGATAGAAATAAAATAGCACCAATGCAAAGATTACAGAGAGCGTGCAAAGTACTGACCTGTGCACAAGGCTATGTTGTGTGAAATGGTCTTTTAAAATCATGAGGGATAGTACTTTGAAAGAAGGAACAAAAAGAGAAAATGGAATGTCACTTACCTTGTGGGGGGGGGAGAAGAACTGGTGACAGGCGGTGATTTCTTTTATAGAAAGATATTGCAGAAAGAGACAAATTATGGGAAGTAAGAAAAGCTATAAAGCTTGACTGAAAATAGGAATCAATGATTTTGTTTATACAAGGAAAGTTGTGAGAGAGGAAGAAGGAAATTTAAGAGTAAGGAAGGGCAAGAGAGATCCTGGGAGAAGCTTTTTTATTTTTTGAACCACAATATACGCACACACACATATATATATACATACACACATATATATTGTTTTTTAGTTCCCTGTAAGCTTGTCTCTCACCAGTTTGGTGAGGAGCTGGGTTTGTTTCTTATAGTGATATCTATTTTTATGACCTTTGCTTTGAATAAAGTTCGTAGGTTGTAATGAAGTTTTATGACCTTGTAATCTTGCAGTTGAGAATTTTGGAGGATTTCAGTCTCCACTTTTTAATATTGTCATCGAAGGTGAAGAGGAGGTGGCAGTTTTGGCCTGGGTTGAAGAATTTAATTTGTTCCTTTGTAAATTCATGGTTTGAGATATTAATTTTATACATATTAATTACCAAATACATTATAATATTATTAATTAAACAAAGCTTTTAAAATATTATCTGGCTTGCTTCCAACTGTCAAAGCTGACAATGGATATATCAGCATTTTACTACTATTGCTGGAGTAAACTAGTTAATTATGAAAAAATTGATTACTCTTTGAGTTATATATTTTTTCTTTTATCTATGAACTATTGTGACATGCAAGTGACAAGACTATATTCAAGAAGAATGACAATGGAAAGTTGGATTTGTGTGAAAATTCCCCAAGAAAACTCATCTTGAATTAAAACTTGGTTCATTGTTTTTTTTGCCAAATTGTTAACCATTAAGTCACCTTCCACTTTAATATCATAACATTAGTCTGACTATAATTACAATGTAATAATAATTACTATAATTAGTTATCTTTCTTTTCTATAATCTTTACTTCTTAATTTAAGGAATTTGTTCTTTGCAGTTGATTTTCACTTCTATAATGAGCTGTAATGTTTCTTTAAACAACAATTTTCTACTTCCTTCCACTGATATGAAACCTTGGCACCAGAAATATGTGATAATATCACATTTGAACACCTGGCCTGCAAATTCTTGAAAGGTTACATGTAATAAAATCATTGTTTCTTAATTCACGTCTTTGCCTTATGAAGTTGTGAAGAAATATTAGTCTTATCTTTGCTAATTGAATTGAAAATAAACCTCTCGTCAAGAAAGCATTGATGACAGCTTCTTTTTTTGTTTTGTTGAGAAAATCAAGACTTGTTTCAGATAAAATCATTGTTTTCTAACTTTAATCCTATTATTATTGATTGAATTTATTAACTTAAAAGTCATTGGAATGATCTTCAGCTGCAGACAACCAATAATACTGAGAAGATTACTTTTCCATTTCAAGTTCTTTCTTTTAAACTGGACCATAAAAATAACAGCATTTTGAAATGAAAATCATCTGTTATATCCTGGTAAAATTTTTGATGGTGTTAATGTTTTCAAGGAAGAGCCCCAAATATGTATTTGTGATAATTGCCAAAATAAAGGACATAGTTTTTCATAATACATTTATTATGTTAGTGTATAAATACAAAATAATTGATTATGTGGCCGATGTTGGTAGTTTTTGTCATATGAACTGAATGATTAATGAATCCTTGGATACATGATTTTTTTAATCTTGACAGTAAGTATTGTAGGTAGTACAAAGAAATGTTTCTTTTGACAACTCTTTCAAATTCAGCAACTCTCAACTTTGTCATAACCAGATTTTCAGCTACCATTCAGAAATCTGGCTCTTGGCAGCCTAGCAATAAACAACAGGCAGGCATTAATTAATGTCCACATTGTAATTTTATTATTATAGCCTACCATACAAATAAAAAAGGGATTTCCCATGAGACTGATAATTAGATAATTTTATTGAACTAAATTTCTGTGTAAAAACATTTTTGATCTAAATTGATTCCTTTGAATAGTTTAGAATATTAAGAATTCAGTGAAAATTAAAATTTTTTTCATCTTTGAAGAAAAATAAATTTTTATGAAAACAAAACTGTTTTTTTGAAAAAAAAAAAAAAAATTAAGTGTGACATCAACCTTTCTTTTCAGAAATCATTTACTTTCATTCTCCTCTGTAAATTTTTCCTCTTTTAAACATTGTCTCTCAGTAGAATAGAAACAGCAAAATCATTTTATCTTGACTATCATCTCCAGCAGAAAAAATATTTTAGTCATTCAAGAAAATCAAGTAATTTATTTCTTTAAAAAACATAGAAAATAAGAACTCATTCTATTTACATTTTGAAAATGCCCAAATCCATTTAGACATTTATGGATTTGTGTTATAAAATCACAATTTTCAGAACTTGATAGCAGACAATAATTCTTGTATCAAATTTTTTCTTCTTCAATCTAACTGTTCTTTTTTGCTCAATCATAATACTCTAACATTTTAAAAGTTTCAGTTATTGCAAAAAAGCAAAATCAAGTTTTCTGTGGTTAAATACTGGTTATACCAAATATATTCCGTATTTATTATCACTGAATAGAAGAAAATGTTTTTATCGTATGAACTGAATGATTAATGAATCCTTGGATACATTAAAATTGGATTTTATGGTTTATTTTGTTAGAAATAGGATCATTGAAAGTACATAATTATGTATACTTGAAGATCTTTTTATAAATTTTACAAATATATATATATAAAGACAAAAGGAAAACTTATCATAGTTGATGCATTTCATTCTCTGAGGGACTTTATCAAGGCAAATGCAAGGATTTTACACTATTTACATTGTTCAGACTATCATCCTCATCTTTGTTGCCATACTTATCACAACGCTTTGGCTGTTGTATGTTCCATATGGAACTAAAACAGTCTACCCCAGTGAGCAAAATAAAGGGTTAAGTCTGACATTCCAACCACCTGAAGAAGGCCAGAGTGTACAACGGCTGAAACGTTGTGATAAATATGGCAACAAAGATAAGGATTATAGTCCAAACAATGTAAACAGAGACTGCAAGGATGTTATTTTGTAATTGTTGTAATGGAATGTCCCAGACTCCCTATCACCTATGTGGATTGACAGTGGTCTTACTTTGTTATTCACCGACACTAATCATTAAAAGAAATCTTTATTTTTCCCTTTCTTAAAATGGCATTTCAGTATTTGTCTCAAAATGATAACCAGTTGCTTTAATGGTAATCTTGGTATGTGGTAATGGTTAACAAATTAATCTAGTTGACCATTACTACTGTGTAGTAAGTTTAACCCACATTGGTGCTCCACATTTGTGACCTTGTGCCAAACTAAGCTTTTATGTGACATTCAGCAGTCTCAAGAGACCATAAATCTGTACCTGAAGAGGTATTATTTTTATGTCAGCTGATGGTGGCAGTGCAGTATCAGTTATACCAATTTAGTGCAGGTGATGGGAGGCTGGTGTGTCCTTTCCCAGGTGCAGACATGGTCAGGTTTTTTTTTTTATGAGAGATTGGTAGTCAATCTAAACTAAGCTTAGTAAATATCAATAAATTCTCTTAATTTTGAGCATCAAGATTTTATAAAAAACGAAGTACTAATTAACATCATACTTTCATCTTGATTTTCATGATTTATGTTTATGTACTAATGTACCTTCAAAATCTGAGCAATCATGGCTCACCACAGTTTCCACTGTCTCATCAATACTTGCTCTTTTACAAGCCCTCTGTGGTAATTGTTCCTCCATCCATTTCTATGGACTTTTTAAATAAGTTACCTGTTGCTTCTTTTTTTATTCAATATGCCTTGTGTGTGTTAAATTTGCCAATCCTTCTAATTACTAGCAACAAGTGGAACTCATACATACGATCTATCACTAAAGATACTTCTGCAATCTTTCACCTTTACAAGAGCCAGATTAGGCTGGAAATGGAGTACTATTGATATATGTGAGCAGGAGCTGTCCAGTCTTCACTTTCCAGTCTCGATAGAGTTGAGAAACATATCCACGGCTTTGTGGGTGATGAATTATTTTCCACCCTAGAACCCCTTTTCCACAGACAAAATGTTGCAAGCCTCTTGCTATTCTTTCACTATGGAAAATGTTCAGACAAATCACATTCCTTAGTTCCACCAGTTCTAAATCACTATGCCACATGTATTGTAGCAACCTCCCACCTCATTCCCTTCATCTTCCCCTGGTGAGATGTAAGTTCCACTGAAACAGCTTCTTCTCACAAACCACTATGTTTTGGAACCAACTCTCAAGAGGATGCTTCCACAGTCACTACAATCTTAACCTATTCAAGTCTAGAGTTAACTGTTATCTTCCCAACATATCTTCATAAACTGAGCCCCTTACCTATTACTCTGTAAGATTCTACCAAAAGTGGCTCTTGGACAAACATTATTTTTTAAAAATTCTTTGTAGTTCCTATTCTTATTTAAACTTGATTGTTTCTCACGTAATCTTTCCAAGGTGTTCTCAAAATTGATCTGTGTAAGTATTAATTTTATGTCAGTTCATGTCTTTACTTCATTTGGAATGAAATTGTCCAACATTCACTATCAACATGACAAATTGCAACACCTTACATGATGGTGCTGATTTTGACATGTGTACAAAAGAAGTAGTAGATACTCTAAGGCAATTTTGAAAATCTTAAACCATCTTATGATCTAATAACACTTATACTGGTGCATCAAATGTGTCTAGGTTTTACACAGCAACACATGTTGTGATAAGATTCTGTGCGATAAAAGAATCCCGTGTAAGTAGGTGTCATGCCTTAGAAAGAGACAATTTCAAGGAAAGTCACATTATGGCTGTTTAAAAGGCGGGATTCTTATTTGGGGAAAAATTAATGTTCATGTTAGATGTGATATTTTTTTAATCATTTCACCCAAGGCAAGGCAATATGGCCACTAAAACGCAAGGGATTTTACTGCATGTGAGAGAAAACAAGAAAAAGAAAATATTATTAGGGAGTGAGAACAATAAAAGAACAGGAATTAAGAAGTCAGAAGAAATGATTGACATTGCATTAAAAGTTTTGAAGATCAAAGTTGACTGGAAAGCAAGAAACCAGAAGAGAGTTTAATTTATGGTTCCATCTAGCCATTTCAATTGTAAAATGATGAGAACTTGCCACCAATCTAGTAGGACACTTAAAGTCATAAATCTAAGTACTAAAGAGGAAAGCTCATCAGAACAATTACCATGAAAATATTTATAGAAAAGGCACAGGGAAGCTACGTCATGGCAGAGTGAAAGTGACTGAGGCTGAGATGCCAGTTCAGGACCAATAACATTGCAGATTCTTTTTTGGAATTTATCAAGAATCTCTAAATATATAACAGAAGCACCAGATCAGATGTGACAGTAATATTTAGTGCATGGATGAATGGTAGACTTATAAATGTTTAAGATAGTGTCAAGAAAAAATTGTCTAGCATGACACAGTGACCCAGCTTTCCTAACTGCAGACCTAGCAATGGACATGATAGTGGTGATTCATTGTTGGCCACAGTGGTTGAATGTACATTTTTTTCATCTGTACACTAGTTTCTGGACTACCATGTAATACAGACAGTCACCAAAATGAACACCAGGGCACCATTGGTAAACTTCAGAGCACAGATCAGAGCAAATGTGTCAATACTATTTTATGAGGTGCATCAACCACAGCCAAAGGAGTGATGACTAAAGAACAGCCAGTCCTTCCCCCTTCTAGGGCTTTCATGGATGATATCACAATTCTCGTCTCTTCTAAAATTGCTGCCAATAACCTGTTAGAAAAGTATCACAATCTTTTCATATGGGCGAGAATGAAGGTAAAGCCCAAGAAAAGTCAAAGCCTGTCATTAGTCAGGGGATCTGTTAAGGAGATTCACTTCAAAATTGATGATGACACAATACCAACAGTTAAGGAAATGCCATTAAAGAGCCAAGGATGGCTGTATACAATCCCACTGACTGATCGACATCAGGGTACAGAGGTTCATAAATCAGCTTTAAAAGGACTAATTTCGATCGATAGAACCTATCTGACTGGCAAAATGAAGGCGTGGTGCCATCAACATGGTCTACTACCCCGCTTTTTGTGGTCTCTGCAAATGTATGAAATTGTATTATCTCGTATTGAGCGCATTGAGCAAGTGATCAATAAGTACTTGCATAAGTGAGTTGAAGTTCTTCCTTGTTTTTTGAAAGTGGGGCTATATACCAACTCCGGACATCTGCAGCTCCCTATACATTCATGGGTGGAGGAATTCAAGGTCGGGAAGGTACATCTTCATATGATGATGATAGACTCAGCTGATGATTGCATAAGGAAGGTGCATCCAGAGATTAAATCTGGTACAAAGTGGTCAGCTGCAGAGCCCACACAAGAAGCAGAAACCAGCCTGCGAGTCAGAGATATCATGGGCGTGATTCAGAATAATTGGGCTGGATTGGGAAACACGACGCACAAATACTTCTTCAAGGAGAATGCAAAGGGAAAAAGGCATATGGTAGTTGAAGAAATCGAAATGTTCGAAGAGTAGCATAGAATAGCTACTGCTATTACTCAAGCTAAACAATGTAAGTGGAAAACATGGAAGGATATCGAACCCATTAAACTTTCATGGAATTCGTTAATTGCAATGGAACCACTGGCGATATCTTTCCTTCTTCGATCTACATACGATCTTATCCCAAAGGAAACAAACCTGAAAATGTGGGGATACACAGATACAGATCTCTGTTTTTCATGTCAAAAAGACAGAGGTACCTTGCATCATGTGCTTTCTGCTTGTCCACAATCGCTCCAGATGTACATGTGGCGACACAACAAGGTATTAGAGATGATAAGGGATCTAATAAGAACACAATGTGAGACAGCAAATCAACAGCTTGTGGCAACCAAGGAAACTAAGATCGAATTACATAAGGAAGGGGAATGCCCTGCAAAGAAAAAACAAACAGCCCCCAATATAAAGCTGCTGAGTGGTGCCAGTGATCGGAAGGTTTCAGTGGATCTAATGACATCCTTAAAATTTCCAATACACATCGCACAGACAGACAAGCGTCCCGACATTGTGTTGTGGTCTGACTCAAAAAAGACTGTCTTCATAATAGAGTTAACAGTCCCTTGGGAAGAGAACAGGGTGGAGGTGCAAAACTGGTACGAGTCACTGCATGCCAAATATGTAGAAAATGGTCGGACGTGTAATGAGATGCCTGTTGAGATTGGGTATCGTGGGTTTCTGGGACATTCGGTCATTTCCTTCCTTTCAAAAATAGGCATCACTAGCTGTTGGTTGAAAAGCATTTTGTATTGCATTCAAAAAACTGTTCAACATGCGTCAAGTTGGATTTGGTCAAGATCAAAACAAGCAAATAAAATGCACGCAACATCACGATCTAACATGCGCAAGTGAAATATTTGTGTGGTCATCTATAATGATTTTTTACGAGCATGTCAATAACAGTAAACGCATTCAGGAAACTTTCATTACAAGATGCTACAAAGAAGAACAAACGTTTTATTTCATTAGAAGAATTTACAAAAAGGAACGATCAATTAGCTTATCTTCATACCCTGCCTGGTGGCAAATGCTGCTGGTGGTGCCAGGGGTGGCAGTCCCACCATAGCCACCGAAACTGTGATATCACCCCTGGTCGGCGGCAGATGAAGAATGGTATCACACGTGCTAACACACATATGTTAAAAAAAAAAAATACATTATTCAGACTGTTATCCTCATCTTTGTTGCCATATTTATTACAATGTTTCGGCCGTTGTATGCTCCGACATTCTTCAGGTGGTTGGGATGTCAAACTGAAACCTTTATTTTGCTCACTGGGGTAGACTGTTCTAGTTCCATGTGCCATGTCTAATGGATGTCAGTTATCAGATATCTACTGTTAATTCCCCTCTCCAAGTTCTCCACTGCCGTAACCAGATATTGAACTCACACTCTTTGGGTTCTGTCGCTGGATCTAACACCTTTATCCACTGTGCCATGTGTCCTTGAGGACATTTGTGTATGAATTTCTGGGTATTATAAACCTAATGTCTTCAGCAACCTTTTTACCAGTGCTCATATTGCAATTTTTGCTGTTATCCTTTCATGTTTTTACCAGAGCTCATATTGAAATTTTTGTTGTTATTATCGCTTTTCTCTGGTACTCCTTATTACTGGTTCCCATATTGTATTCATTTCTATCCTTGGTCAGCTCAAGAGATTTTTGTGGCCTAGCATATGTGCTGATTCCTTGTTTATGAATTTTCCAATGGTGTTCTTTGTCTATGAACTCAACCTGATCCCACAGAGGGCAGTGATCTCCCTTTTCTCGCCATATGTGGTCAACCATGCCTAATTTTTCCACTTCCCCTCATGTTACACCTTTCTGGTATTCTTGAAGCCTTACCTTAACAAGGTAGCCTGTCTCTCCTTTATATTTCTTTCCACAGCTGCACGGGATAGTGTACACACAGTCTTTAGTCATGTTTTCCACTATGGCGGTGGAGAACTTGGAGAGGGGAATTAATAGGAGATAACTAATAACTGACATCCATTAGACATGGCACATGGAACTAGAACAGTCTACCCCAGTGAGCAAAATAAAGGGTTCAGTTTGACATTCCAATTACTTGTTTTTGTTAATTTTTTGAAGAAAAGTGGTCAGAGTCAATAAGTTAGCAGACTAAATAGTTATATAAGTAACAGAAATATTGAAATAATGTCTTTACATTTTACTTTGAAAATTAAAAGAATTAAAAAAAACAAAAAAGTAATGAATATTGAGAATGTTTGATGTCTTGCAGAATCTACCATAAAAAGGAAAAGCTCTTTTTGTTGTGAATAATGCTTCTTTTATGATAATGGTGTCTGGCCAATAATGTAGTAAAGAATGGAACTCTAACGCTGTTAATGTTTTGTAATCTTTTAATAGCCATTAAATTTGAGCTTCACCTCTTGAAGCACAGTTAACAATGAAAGGTTATCAGTACTTCATATCTTTGTCGCAAGACACATATAAGGGCCTCTCAGTCTGCTTGTATTATCATCACTCCATCAATTTTATTTGACTGACTTCACTTTTTTTGAGCTATCATGTTTACATTCACTTCAATTTCAGCATCAGTGGGTATTTTGTGAAAACAGAAATTCAATTTTGTTAGAAATCATCTCAAGATTTCAAGATTTTCAGGCATAACTCGTTGACAAAATAAATTTGGCAACTGTCTTCTTTCATTTCTGGTAGGGTATTCATCATGGCTTTATAAAAATCAACAGAATTTTTGCAAAGCTTAAAAATGAAAAAGAAAATGTGTTTTCTCAAAAAATAAAATAAAATTTAAAACTCAGATGTAAAAGAAATTTTGTCTTTTATTGGTTTTTCTTTCTTCTTTCTTCCAACATTGATGTTCATACTAAAATGTGTACACCTATGTGCATTCATGCACATATTCACACAAATGCATTTATACAGAGATATCTACATTGACACAGGGATGAGTTTAGCTTAAGATAGGCACAGGCAAAAATTGCCTTAGTGGACCCCTTAAAAATAAGGGAACAATGGCAATTTTTTTAGAATTTACAAAATCTATATTTTTTATTTGTAACAGCAAAAAGTAAGATGAAAACGTAAAATCTTTAAAAAATTGAGAAAAATAACAAAAAGTTTTAAAATCAAATATTTTTTGATGTCTAGAATTATTAGCAATGAATACATTGCAGAGGAACATTTTCAAAAAAGAAATGAAACATTACAACATTATTAGCTTATGTTGTGGAAAGAACAAGATTGTTGTATTACTGTATAAAATATAAAACTTTTTCAGCATAAAATCAAAATAACTATTGAAACCAAAAACAATATGTAAAGTAAATGTCAAAATGATTCCTTACTTTCTGGCATGAATATTAATTAGTAATTTTTGTCTCTCATTCAGAACTTTCTTCACTCAGGCAATTTGTCAGAATTGAAAAAACATTTATTTTCTATTATTTTACATGGATGGGTCCTGTTCACAATACAAATACAATGCCAAACTGATCCCTAACTTTTTGACATACATGTAATTTTCTTTCCTTTGTGAGAGAATCAGTCTATTTAAATATTGCCGTTTTAAAATGAAATGTATTATGTAATGTATGTATATACATATGATGTTCATTTCATTTCCAATAGCCGTAAATGTTGCAAGAGTGAAATAAACTTGTAAACATTTGTTGAAATGCCTTTCATCGACATCTTTGAAAATATATCTGCATAGGGCTCTAGTTAAATTTTTTCTTGGCAAGTCCCCAACATCCAACTTATGAAGAAAAACCTAACAGTTTTTGTTCTTAATTAAAATTTATTTTTTTTGAAGTTGAAGGTAAAAATTGCCATGGACTTGGCTAGTTTTTTAAGGGCATCGTGGCATTTTCTGTTGTGCAGCTGTCTAAACTCATCTCTGCATCTAAATTTATTGAGGATTTGGGATCAGCATAATGTTTATCATCATGGAAAACACAATTGGTGAACCAAATTATAATTAGATCCAAGTCTGTTGTATTTGTTTTACATTAATGGCCTCAGGAATGGTAAGAATTCATTTCTTCTCTTCCACAGCTATGGGTTAAATAGTATGGTAGACTGTGTTTTCTAACCTTGACTGGCAGCTATTTTACAAGAAGGAAAACTCTGGATTCAAAACAGTTGTGTGTACATATTCCATGAAACACTAAAAAAATTTGGTTTGCTAATTCTGGGTAACTTCACTATCTATCCAGGACCCCCACCTTATGGTGCAATCTGGAAAGGGATACAGAGAGGGTGAGTTTGGACCTGTGTAGCCACGAGGGAACCAGCAACATAGTTAAGTACAATGACAGACCTCTGAAGAAGGCTGGAGAGTAAAAATGCTGAAATGTTGGGGAATATAACAATCAAGTTTATAATGTGGATCCAAATAGTAATGCATATAATAATTGTTCTTTCTTTTCTCTTGTAATGTGTAAATAAATGACATTTACTAAAAAGTATTTTGTTATTTAACAAATATACTCAATTCAGACATATGAAGATTATTTCGGAAAAGAAACTTCTGTAGAAAGGAAATCAGACACAAAGGACTTTGTTATAAAAATGAAAATATATTGCAGTTTGGTTTTGGGTTTTGCCACATATTTTGCAGCTTATTTACAAAACAATTTTGGTTATGACTAATTTATTTACAAAATAATTTTGGTTATGACTAATTACTGACCTTTATATATATATATATATATATATATCAGACATTTATAATAAAGGAAAAGGACTTAATCAGACTAAGTTTTTGTTTATGTTGATGCAACTACACTTGCAAACAAATGGAAAAGAGACAAGAAATGTTTTGAACTTAAAATTATTTTCTTTCTCAGTGTCTCTTTTTCATTCATGCGCCTGTGTAGTTGCATCAACATAAAGATAAATTTAGTCTGATGAAATCCTAAACACATTACACGAAAACTTTTTCCACTTTGTACTTCTTTCAACTAAAATTCTTCTTGATACATAAAATATTATATATTGTTATCCTACATACATACATACATACATACATACATATATATATATATATATAGACACAGAGGTCAACAGTAAGTAGCGACAGTCTGTTTCATGGTTGAGTGCAATCTTCTGACATAAAGATTCCATTTAAGCATGAAAAAAAATGTCATCTGTGTTGACTTCAGTGTCCACTTTTCAATATTTTCTATCCCTTTCTCTCTCTCTCTCTCTCTCTATATATATATATATATATATATATATATAGAGAGAGAAGAAGAAAAGGAAAACTATGTTAGTGGACACGTTTTATCCTATGAAGGACTTTTTCAAAACAAATTCAAAGATTTTATTTTTTAACAATCTACTTATATACAAGAGCAAAAATGTTATTGGTTTTTAAAAAATTTTAAGTTTAGGAATGCTCATAAATAATCATCAAGTTAGCTGAAATGTCAGGCAATCTATGAAAGACAAAGTGATACAATGTTTAATACACGAAAGTGAGTAAATGATATTTTTTAATTTCTTTTTTATGTAAATTAGTATTATTTTAGTTTGGGATTTATGTGTTAAATGTTTTGAATAACATAAAGTTATGGATTTAACCATTTTGTTTTAATTTTTTAACATTTTTGTAGACATGTATGTTGGCTTGGGAAAGAAGTAATTCTTTCAGGAATGGCGATATTGAAAAAAATCTGTGCTGCAGATTTATATTTGGACACAATTCAATAGCAGCACTATTGAGAATTTTCCTTCTAAGTAAGTTACTTTCTCTTTTAATAAATGTGGCATTCTTTAGTTGTGGTTGAATTTATTTCTATGTATAACTAATGCATTTGATAAATTGTTGTGCATGAGATATTTTTTGTGTTCATAGATACATTCTTTTAAATTTCTGCAATTTCTCTAATGTATTGTGAGGAACATTTTTGGCAATTTATTTTATATATAACTGCCTCAGAATTATTACTGTTATAATGGGTATTTTTGGTTCTGATCATATCCATAATAATTTGGGATGTGGTTGTAATTATTTTGATGTTGTTTGGATTGGATACATTGTTTTGGATAGTGAATGGGCAAAAACTGGGTGAGTGGTAGAAGCACTAGACAACAGGCATCAATGGGAGTAACCGGGTGATCTGGCACAATTTCTTCCTCCAAAAGATAAACCTGGTAGTAGACTCTTCTTACTACCCCACACCAGAGACTGTCCTTGAGATGTTGAACACATCAGGCGATCCAACAGGACCTGGACCTCAACACCAACAACCCAGAGAATGGGCCAAACCTAACATGAAGAACCACAGTCTGTGTGCTACCAGACTGAACCCTCATGTTCTGCACCAGAGGAAATGGATGTAGAAGACAGAGATGGCCTGAAAAGGATGGAAGTCACCATAATGATGGAGGTTGTTGAAGACCAATATCAAATAAATCAACCATCACAAAGCCAGGGACCAAGTCACAGCATGAGAATATCTTGACCACTCAGAAACCTATCTCCACAGATGTGAGGTGCATTGCATAAGTATTCAAGAACATCCCAGCAAGTGACCACAACCCAAATGTCTTGTGGTCCCATGTATGATGGGGGCATGCTGAGTAGTATGTCTGACATATTATATGGAGAGACATTCTTTGATACAATACTATATTGGACTAACCCACCCATGTGGGAGGCTCTAGCAGTGGGTAAATGATGCCAATATCAGCAAGTCACCACAAAGCAGTTGAAAGACAGCTCTTGACTGGAAAACACTTAACACATGTCACTCTGATATTTTGCAAAAATTATGTAGAAATTGTCTAAATGTTTTGTATGTTCAAGTACTTTGAGTTATACTTTTAGCCATGACCAAGGATGATTTTATTTTTAAATATCCAATTATATATATATATATATATATATATATATATATATATATATCTGAAAGTAAATATAAACTATATTTGATTATTTATTATATTATTATCATTATTATAATCTGAATCAAATCATGTGAATGTCAAAGAGAAAAGCAGATTGTCTTATAATTTCGTTATATACAGTTTTCTTCAGACAAATTTCTTCATTTTGCTAATTGTTTTTCAGAATGTTTTGGCCATATACCCTCCGGCCTTCCTCAGGTGTCAATTGTATTCTAGAATATTGACAAATCCTACTTTAGTTCCTCACATCATGTATAGATTTTCTTCCCCTGTTTTCCTGGTGCCATCTTTTCTCATCCGTTGAATTGAACATATGACCACTCTTTCCACTTCATACATCCTACCACATCCATAGTCTCTTAAGTTCATTGCCTGCTGTTTTTGATTATTGATATCCAAATGTGACAAAAGTCAATAATCTGTTTACTGGAACATCTGAACAGACACAACTTTTCTGGCTGTGAAGTTTTTTGAATATTCCGTACATTTTTATGATTCATGTTTCATCCAATCATTTTTAGAAGTTGCTTTGTAGATTCTTATTTTCTTCTTTTTCATTTTCTTAACAAGAAGATCACAAAATCACAGGACCTCACCTTGTTGTTGGATCCTGGAGCGGGTTGTTAAGAGGATGAGTCCAGGCATGAGCAAACACTGGGAAACTAGACGACATGGTTAATCATAATGTGAAAATCACAAATCCTTTGGTTGTGGTACCAGATAAAGATTTTTATTGTCACCCTTTTCTTTCATGCAGGTCAGTTCTTTACTCTGGTCAGATGATACCAACTATAAGTGGTGAGGTGTTACTAAAAACTCTTTTTTCCTTTGTCTTATTAGTGTGTTAATAAGAGTGTATATGTGAGAATATAAGATGCAGAGTATAAAATAATAATGATGATGATAAAAATGGGAATATGCAAATAAAGGGAATATTATCTGTGACTCTAGGATGATTTATAATGATAATTACAGATGTCATCTTCCCAACAAGAAAGTCACAAAATCATAGGACATGGCAAAAGAGACTATGAGACTGAAAGAAAAACATTCTTTTTTGTGGAAATGATTGATTTGTGTTTTACAGCTTATCAACCCTTTTCAGGTTATTTAAATCCAGAAAATATTGTTAGATTATGAGAATTCTTTTTGAGATAATAAAGATTTACTGGTCCTACTAATTAACCTATATCTGTTTGTGGGGAGGGGCGTTAAGAGGTGGATTCATGCCTTTTCCAAAGGTATTTGTGCATAAGTGAATATAACAAACCCAACTAGAACTCTACTCTCCAGGATTCAAGAGGACAGAAGATGGCAATTGATGTTACCTATTACATCAAGTTCCTAACGTTTTGTAAGTCGAACCTATTTTAGGACTGACTTAGTACAAATACAAGCCTCCACTGTGAAACCACTCTACAACACATTCAAAATGATCTTCATTTCATGATTTGATAAGAATGATTGAATTAAATCAAACAGTTGTCCTGTAATATCATAGCCCTGGAGCTTACGTAGAAGACCAGCATGCCAAACCCTGTTAAACACCTTAGAGATATCTTGAGCCACAGAACAAGCTTTGCTGTTATTATTAAGAGCTTGATATATATATATATATATATATATATATATATATATATTCAGTGATGGCCTTTAGCACATCAGTGGCATACCTGGCAAAATAGAAGCCATATTGTTTGTGTGAGAATAGGTCATGAGAGGTGAGATGCTTAACCACTTCAGCATTTATTAAAGCCTCGAATACTTTGCGAAAAAGTGGTAGGAGACTAATAGGCTGATAGAGGAGTCAGAAGGTTCTCCAGAATTCTTAAAAACACTAACTACAGAAGAGGATCTCTAACAAGCTGGAAAGCAGGAAGCAGCAAGGCAACAGTTATAGCCAGCTCAAAAGAACATTTCTTTATGATGACAGCTGGGATCCTGTCACCTCTGCCTGCTTTATGAGACTTTAATTTAGAAATGCTGTCTGAGACCAGTGATGGTGTTATGTGCATATCACTCAGTAGAGCCTATGTTCTAGTGGGGAAATCAGGTGTGAGTACTCCAAATGAATCAAGTTGGAAGAGAATTTCTGAGCAAAGCATTCAACCTTATCAGCTGTAGATGTCGGGATTAAGGAGTTGCTGTTGTTCTGCAGACTCTTGCAGAGCCACCAATAACCTCTGGAATCAAACTTTTGGGATGTTATATGTTGCTTCATTCTACCAGCAAACAGTAACTTCACTTCTTTGAGGACACGCTTGCACTCATTATGAGCAGAGGCAAAGAGATGTCTGTTGCAATCAAGCATGTTGCTCTGGTACAGCCAGAAGAATTGATTCTTGGGTGCTATAGCGGCTGAGCATGCAGATGAGAACCAAGGAGATGAACGTGATTTAACTTGGTATTTCCTTGCTGGAATGAAAGCATCGATGGCGACTTTCACCCAGGGACATCACAAAGGAAATGAGTCCTAATTTGCTCATTGATGACAGAAAAATATTCTGTTAGTAGGAGGTTTTGGTGGCTAGTGGGGGAGCGGAAAGTAATGTTTACAGACACTACCACACAATCAGAGTTGCCAAAAGAATAGAACTGAATAGTACGACATGTGTCAGGGATAGAGGTGAAAAAGAGATCTAGAAGAGAAAAATGTCCATCAAGTTTACTGGGGAAACGTGGGGAAGTCTACCCCCCTTGCATAATGAGAAATTGAGTGATTGAGAATTTCATAGTTTGGATGCTAGTGAGGTCATTGATAGTATTTAAGTCATCAGGCATGGTGGGCATTAAAGTCACCAAATGCAAATATATTTGCAAACAGGCATAGGTCTTGTCTATATTATCAGAAATATTATCTAGCACACAAGTCATGAGAGATAGAGAAAATAAGAGATAGCTGATAGAGTTTAGAAGCAAGTGACGGAGATACATATAAGAATGGTCTAGAGATTTAAGAAAGATTTTCCTAGCCAGTGGGAGATGCTCATGGACATAAACTCCCAGGCCATGCATGTGGACATTAGAGTCCTTCCTAAGGTGAGAAAGATAACCAGGAATTGAGAAATCAAAGGAGGGGATTAAAGAGTTAAGATTAGTTTCACAGGGAGTTAGGATGTTTGGAGACTTTTTGAAGAGGAATGATTACACACTGTAGAAGTTAGTCTGAATGCCATAAATGTTGGAGAAAGAAAGGTTGAGGTGTTTAGATGTTTTTTGTTGAGCTGGTTTAGTTTTATATCTTTGTTTTCTTACAGTCACGGTGTGTTATTTTGGTAAGGAAAAGACTTAGGCTAGTAGTAGCAGTTGGTCATCTAATGTGACATGTGTGGGAAGGGAACTGGTGCTGACTGAAACATAGTGTCACCTAAGGTTTGTTATAGACAAGCGCATGGTTGCAAGAAAGAAATACGACAAAAGCAGAAATAGATTTACGTGGTTTATTTTAACAGGAATGTGTGGGTTTGGGACAGCTACCTTGGTGTGGTAAAGTTCATAATGGCATAATCTCTCATAGTAATGGCATAGGGGGGACACCGGTGGCGCTGTTGGTCGTGGCATTCATGGATGAAACGACAGATTCTAGAACGTCTGTCCATTCACAGTTCCTGTCTTCGCATAACATATAAAGTGCATTCTTCATCGTGCGATGTTGTCTCTCGATATTTCCTGAGCTTTGCGGGCGCCAAGGTCAGTGAAGTTCTTCGTGATTGACATCTGGTTACAGAATTGTCGATGAACTTCTCCAGTGAAGTGTGTGCCTCGATCAGAGGATACTCTCTGTGTTGAAGGAATGGAATCTCTCTGTTGTTGAAGGAAGAAATGTGGTATCAAGATGGTTAGGATGTACTATGCGGTTTTCCCTTTGAGTTGGGCGTTGATAGCATGGTCTCTTGTGCATGGTATGGCTGTAAATGTTGGCTGAAGCTATCCAAGATGGTTAGGATGAGCGTTTTCCCTTTGAGTTGGGCATTGGTGGAAATGTTTTTTGACAAAGTCTATAAAGACGAGATCGAATGGCCTCTTTTGTTCCTCGTTGCAGTGGCCAATGGGCCAGTGGGTTTTGTGGTGTGTGACTGTTAACGTTAAACTCTATCGGTTCACGTCGTGTCCAGGGTGAAAAGTTCTCTCTAGCTTCAATATGTCAGCGATCTGTGGTCGGTGAAGATGAAAGAAAGGGCGTATAGTTTGTTGGCGCATCATTAAGCTGATTTTTTTCTTACCATTTTTCCAGCTAATCGCCGTTGTTTGAGCGGTGGGGAGGTGTTGAACAAATGGTTTAGTTTTAGGGCAGTCAGCATGTCGTTTATGTCGGCTTGAATTTCTTGTATCGTGGCTTTTCCTGATGGAAGGCTGTGTTGGTCCCGTTTTCAGAGTTGAATAGTAGTGTTTTCTGTTTTACCTTGATGAGAGTAAATAGTTCAGCTCGGGTGAAGCTCATAAAAATCCTCCACATTGGCTTGTATTTTCATTCGCTGTATTAGAAAAGCAGTTATTCCCTCTTGCTGTACGCTTCTGACACCAGTGTTATAGACAAGCGTATGGTTGCAAGAAAGAAATATGACAACAGCAGAAATAGATTTACGTGGTTTATTTCAACAGGAACGTGTGGGTTTGGGACAGCTACCTTGGTGTGGTAAAGTTCATAAGCCAGCTTTTGGATCTAGGTCAATCTCTCATAGTAGTTCACACATGATGACAGTGGTTGATGCTCCCCTGCTGTCAGCAGCTGAACGTGACAGGTCTCTATCCTGGGCACCTGTGGACTGCCTGTTGAACTTCCGTGTGACCCCTTTTATAGCGTTTTTTTTATGGCTTAACAGGCTCGAAAAAAAAAGCGAGTATAATTAGGAGGGAAGCATTTTTATTGGATGAAAAATAGAGCACTTTAAATATTATTTTATTTTTCGACTGGAACACGTGTGTCAGGAACATTTGTAAAGAAAGATAATGGTCATTTTGTGATGGGGCTTTGTCCCGTTTACATCCGGTTCTCGCTCTTGAGTATTTGCCTGTAAATCAGCCGAGATATGTCTTATTTTATTTTATAACAGGGTTGTCCACTGGAGGTGCTTGCAGGGACAAACTTTCATGCACAACATGGCACTGCAAGAACACTGATTTTATGTGACTGTTGATCAGAGCATCCTCTCTAGACATTAGACAAGAGTTCAGGCTCCTAACTACCAGTCAGGAAGCAGCAACCAGAAAACTGCCAACCCAGTACCCTCAGTATGAAAACACATTGCCATCCTCCACACATGTCACAAACAATTCATGATAGCATCACTATTAAGGCCTGAGAAAAGAAAAGGAACCAGGAACTCCTTCCTAAACAGGAAACAAAGGATCAGCCTCTACTCCTGTTCAAGGGAAGAGGGAGGAATATTGACCAGGCAATAGGGAAGCCTATCTACTTGTATTAAAAAAAAAAAACTTTCTAAGTTTTAACTTTGCTAAAGTCGAGATATCCATTAGAAATTCAACAAAAAATTAAAACTGGCAGAGACCTACTTCTGAAAGAACTTTCAAAACAGTCTTGGATTTGAATTCTAGTTATTTCAAAGAATATACATTCAAGTAACTTATTTGGGGAATCAATCTGTGGTCCACAGAACTTTTTCACTATGCGATATTTAACTGACATTCTTGTATATTAAAAGTAGCGGGAGGGGTATATCCCTAGAATCATGAGTTGGCCAATTTGATCTGAGGAATGTTGAAGAATATATTGGTTAAAAATTGGAAGTAAAAATGACAACGATGAAGATCAGTATCCAAATAAATTAATTTATTGAAACAAAAGGTGATTCGTTTGCTTAGTTATAAAGTCAAAATTAAAAGTACATAATAAAAGTGTTATTTTTAAAATATATTGTGTTTTTGTAGACAGACTTTCATTTGTTAACTGCACATATCTTCAGTGAGAAAGTATTTCAACTTCAAGACTAGTATTTATAAAATAACATCTCACAAATCCACTGTTCTTTATTTGTCTGATATTTTCCTAATTTTATTTGGCAACTGTAATATGTTTTAGAATTGCAAGATATCTGAGAAAAACAATAATTACAAAATTCACCAGAACATTGTGCTGTATATTACTAATACATATAAATTCTGTTTCCCTTGTTAATGTTTCTATTCCACCCCGCCCCTTACACCCTGAGTCAACTTACTGTCTTTTAGAAAAAAAAATGAGAAACAACATTCAAAATCTTATTATGGCAAACAAGCATCGAATTATTTGAGGGTTAGATTCGATTAGGAACCCCTGTAGATAATTCATGTAATTAGCTTTGGACAGATGAACTATCTAATTGTTTGGGAAAATTATGTTCAACTTTGGCTGATATTTTTGTTGGGTGAAGTGCTGTCAAATGTGCCATCTTCAGAATAATCAGCATTGCAGACACTGTAGCCATTTCTATGATTATCAGTGTAACTATCAATTCCACTTGTCAGAAAATACTTCTTTTTTTCCACCAGTTTTTGCCAGAATATCAAACAATTCTTCATTTTGATTTCTTTGAGTTTATCTCTTTAGAAAAGCAGGAAACTTCAAAAACCATATGATATGTTTGATTATTATAGCACCTTATTCATAAACTGCACAAATGTTTTTGCATCTGAGTTTGTAAAAAAAGCAGAGTATACTGAAAATGTTGCTTATTTTCTTCTATTTTCATTCTTTGAATCAACAAAAATATATAAATTTCATTTAGTTGATTGACATCTTGATACCTATCTCTGAACTTGTATCAATACAAATATTGATATTGATGTAAAAATTGATATTGAATTTCTAGCAGTATAAAGAACAGTACAAAAATAACTGAATATCCCATGAGTTAAAAAGTCAAACATTGAAAACAAAAATTGATATGACGCCAGCATGCTCTAGTATGGCAGAAAAACTGGTTAATAAGAAAAAAATGTGGAACGAATTGCAAGAACTGAAGAATCTGGTGTTGTGAATGTAAAAAGAGAGAAAAGACGCAGAATATTAAGAACATTGGTTAAAGACATAAAAGTAACCAAGTTACCAACTTTAATTAAATATCATTAAGAAAAATATGTAAATTTTACATTTTTTCTATTGTCAGAAAATCAGTTTTCATGAACTTTAACTGGAGGACCAAATGGAATTTTCATAGAGATGCTGGCAATGTTAGATGATTTCAGCATTGACAAAATTACAGAAATAATGATATATATGACATTGATGATTTACCAGAAGACATATTTATACTAGGAGAAAACCACTGACATATAAATAGAAAAGAAATTCAGTAAATAGACAAAACTAGAAAGTGGCATAAGACAAGGATGGGTTTTCACATCAGACTTATTCAAACTTTATAGTGAGGCAATCCTGAGAGAATTTGAAGTCCTTTGAGAATTCATTATTAGTGGCTAAAATCTTAACAACATAATATATGTAGATGACTCAATGTTGATAACAGACATGAAAACGAAATGACAGGAACTTCTGCAGAAGGTAGTAAAGGAAAGTGAGAAGAAAGGATTAAACATCAATTGTAATAAGACAAAATTTATGGTTGTCAGCAAAAGGAACAGACCAAGATGCAAACTACAAATTACTTAAGCAAGTACAAAAGTTCAAATATCTTGGAAGTGTCTTAACAGAGGATAAAAAATGCAACACTGAAATCCTAAGGCACATTGGAATAATGAAAGTGACTTCCATAAGCTAAGCAAAGTATTAAGAAACACAAAAAATTTCATTAGAAACAAAGAAAAGACTACTGAACTACTATGTAATATTAGTCGTACAATATAGCAGTGACTCCTGGACACTCTCTTTACAGATGAAGAAGAGACTAGAGACAGCAGAAATGTAGTTCTACAGAAGGATGCTGAGAATACCATGGACTGAACATGTGTATAACAAGGAAGTTTTAGAGAAAATGGAAACAAAATGAGCACTTATACTTAAAATCAGAAAAAGGAAATTTCTAGGGTACATAATGAGTAAAGCAGTTTGGGAGAATTTGACACACACAGGACATACTGAAGGGAATAGAGACAGAGGTAAAGCAGCAAATAACCGACTGAATGAAAGTGTGTAATTGGTTGACAAAAAGTGGGATTGGGGGAGATAGCAAAAAGACAAAACTTACTAAGAAAACCATAAATGACAGGAAGTTTGGGAGAGCCATAATTGCCTATGACCTGAAGGGACATGGTGGTACATAGTAGAAGAAAAGACAATGCTGCATCACTTGCTGTAAAGTTGACCACATTGCCAAAAAAAAAGAAAAAGACATTGGATTAATGAAATATTTACCAGCCTCACCAGATATTAATCTAATAGAAAAACTTGTGGTTGATCACTGAAAGAGATTGATGTAAGAATGGAAAATAAAACTGAAGCAAAAGTCTCAAAAAAGCAATAAAACTGCAGCAGATAAAGTCAAAAAGACAGAAGAGTTAAGAAAATCAATGAGTAAAAAACTGATGAAGATTATAGTATGTCAATGAATGCATATTAACATTTGTCTATCTCAATAAATAAATAGCAAATTCTGTCCATCTGTGTGCTTGAAAACCCTCTAACTTGGGCCACACTTGCTCTACACATACATAAACCTTTCTAGAATCAGGATTGAAATTCTTCTCGTTATCTTGTTCTTGAACAGCCAGCATTGGAATTTGTGTCCAGATGAGGAGGAAACAGTTAAAAATTCAAATTTTAAAATAACTAAAAAAATTTAGTGATTTTAAAAGTTAATTTATATCGAGTTTAAAGTAACACAAAAACTTTGTGAATTTAAAAATTTGTGTTTTGAATTCAGTTTAAAATATCTTCAAAACTTTGTGAATTAATGAAATCAATTTTATTTCTTCAAAATGCCAAAGATTCAAAGTTAAAATCAGAGGTTTTGTGATATGAGGTTTTGAAGTTCTGTAGAATTTGTGATTTGAAGAACTCAATTTTCAACCTGAATTGGAATTTTGACCTGAATCAGAGTTAAAGTGAGGTTTTTAAATTCCATCAAGTGAATTGAGGAATTCAAAGTTATTTCTTCAAAATTATCATTGCTGTTTTCTAATCTTGACCTGAGATACTTTTAGTTTTGGGCCAGAAACCCAATTAGACCTATGCAGGAGCTAGATTAAAAGTGTGGCTTTTAAGCTAGTATAAAATCATAATTTATTCTGTTCTATAGAATACTGTGTTAATTAAATATATCTTTTGAATTTATTTATAAATTAAATGTCATATTGCACTTAATGTGTTTACATAAAAACATGAACCCAAGCAATTTATGATATTTTTTTTAATAAGAAAAGTGTTATAAGCTGAAATTCCCATTGTATATTTATCATATGTGACATGACACCTTTCTTTGGCCCAATGCTCATTACTGTTGACAGAATTCTGGATAATTAAAGGATTATCCATAGCTGTTGAAATCTATTGTTTTTTTTTAATTTTACAGACATAGCATCTGCATCACATGTCAAACTGTATTTGTAGAACTTCAGGTGGATGAGTTTTGAATTCAAGGTTGTCCTTTTCCTAGACTGGTTGTCAACCATAGTTAGTTTGTCCGGTCTGCCTTTCTACTGAACCCATAGCTAGAGGAGAAAAGATGGATTCTTACCTTTCACAAGAATATTTGTATACAACTGTAACAAATTCCACCAGTATTTGAACTCAGCATGTTAGCTTCTTGTTCTTAGCTGCTAGTCACTACACTAGCTGCACATCCTGTTTATCATATAAATTAAAGTTTATCTGGAAAATTTTGATAATTTTGCTTACTTCCGGTTATATATTGTGAAAATTGACTTGTACAATACAATCTAACATTTATTTTCAACTTTTAAAATGACAAAGTCTTTTCAGGCAATAAGGAGATACAATGTTTATTCCTTTTATTTAAAAATGGATAAAACCTCTCAGAGTCCCAAATATATATGAACAATATTTTCTTTGTTGTTAAAAATTTCCAGCTAAATCTTTCAACATTCTCTCTCTGAAATCCAACCCAACAATAAACTCTTATTTACATTGTTGTTTTCATATACCGCACACCTTACTCCCTTGAAAACTCTCCCAGCAAAAATGTATTCTACATTCCCCTCTCCTTTAACTGAAAAGAGAACTTTCTATTCTTAGTTTATTTTTAACATCCTTCTAATTTATTGTGCAACCACGTCCACCTAAATCATCATCAAACTTAATTCCTCGTCTCATCAGTAATCTAACCTGTCATTATTTTATTATTCTTAAGGCCTTTCAGAAAATAGCATCTGCCTCTCTGACAATTCTAATTTGTTTCAATGATACAAATCTTTTCCTACTTATTTACTTATTAATCTCACCAGATTTGTGTCAGTTTTTAAAAGGACTTTAATAAGGGAATCATTAACATTAAAAGTCATATCATAGGTAACGATATCCAAAAGGAGAGCAAATCTTAGATCAAAAGTGATGAGAACATTCATTATTGTTTCTCTAATTTTTCTTTTTGAACAGGTTTTTCACCTTTGAAATTGGCAGAAAAAGTTAATG
This sequence comes from Acanthosepion pharaonis, assembly GCA_903632075.3. NCBI lineage: Eukaryota > Metazoa > Mollusca > Cephalopoda > Sepiida > Sepiidae > Acanthosepion > Acanthosepion pharaonis. Next base: position 565,298 of record CAHIKZ030000509.1, on the reverse strand, counting down.
AAATATTTAAAAATGCTAAATTTTATGATTTTTATGAATAATCATTTTATTTTTAACTTTTGAGAAATGCCATATTTATTTCTCAGTAATTTTAGGAATTCATTTTGTGGATCTTAGTAACAACTCTTCTTCATGACAATCTTACCAAAATAAAGTAGAGCTCTTTGCTTATGAATTAACAGTAAGCTAAAAAAAATGATCCAAATTATATCAATGTCCTTCAAAGGGAAAATAATTATTCTAGAATGATAAAATAGAGTAAGAACAAATGGTGACAATATTTGTATAAGATCTCTCTTCTTGCAAGGTTTTATCTTTCAGTTAGATATAAAATGATATTGCTTTTCTTAAGAGTATAGAGACTTTTTAAGTTCTTAACCTTTATGTAAACTATTTTATTAATCTATTGGTTGGCTCATTGAAAGCTGAAGGCAAAAGATGAAAATTGGTTTTTGGAGTGTATACTTATCAAAAAGTGGATTTGCTAAAGTTTGCATATTTTTTTAAGGATGTTTTCTTAATTAAATATGAATTTCTGTTCATTTAGATGAAAATTTGGTGATTCAAAAGTCTCTCACATGAAAATGTACAGAGAAAATCCAATATGGAAACAATTGCTGAAGGGAATTGTACAAAATTGAAAACAATTTTTTCCCTTTCTCATAAATACCCACATACATACACAAACATATACCGGGTGTAACAGCAAAATTGTCCAATTGTTAGATTTAGATATGAACCATTGTATCTTAGAAATGATTAAAGATATCTTACTGGAATTTTCAGAGGTTTTTATAACACTATTGGACTTTGAGCAATAACAATGTATAATTAATTTCCAAGCTTAACAAAAAAATCGTGATGAAATCGATCATAAATGAAAATGTCATGTTCATCATTAATTAATCATAACTAAGGATCGGAAGCTCATGAAAGATTGAAATAAAGTTCAAATATGTAAATATATATATATATTATTTCAGGATAATTTTCCAAATTATTCAAGATAATCTTCATCCTCTTTAAACTTATAACTTTCCATCCTGGAGTAACAAGTTGCCTCACAGTTTTTCACGTACGATTTCATTTGATTTCTATTTCATTTCACATGCCAAATGTCTTATGGATTGAGTTGGATCTTTAGCTGAAAGTTGAAATGATGATCCCTCTTCCTGTTGTGATCCAGTTTTCCTCTCTACTTTTCCGTCTATTTTAAACTTATTCACCATTCTCTTGATGGTTCTTGAATGGACTTTGAAGATGGAAGCCAGATTATGAATGTTGGTACAATTGCTGTAGGCCTGAATGATCTTTTTCCTCTTACTATTGTCCAGTTGGGAAACATTGTGGGGCTGACACAAAAATGATTTTAACCTGTTCTCTTTCTAGCTGAATAATTCAAAGTGTTTTTCAGTTATTCTTATGATAAATGATGTCAAGATGGTTAAATGTCTTACCTAAAAACTTTGATAAAAAACTCAATTAGTTTAGTGTTTTTTTTTTGTGATATTGAACATTTTATGGGATGGCCAATTATGCTGTAACATGATTTGGACAATTTTGCTGTTATAGCTGGTGTGTGTCTATATAAATATATCATTAAATATGATGGACACAGAATATTTTGTAAAATTCTGTTTTTTTGGCATCCTTACAATTTTACAGTTTTGAGGACAGGATTCTGTTGTAAAAGTGGCCATTGTGTTTATTATCCCAAGTGCTTTCAGATAATTCTTTGGACATTTTTAACAGTTAATTTTCATCTCACAGATTGTTAATATATTATTGTTTTGTTTCCCATACTTAGCAATTTCATTCTTAGTAGTGTTTTTGCTTGGTTTATAACAACAGTTAAGATATTTTGGCCTTGTTTAAATGAGATTTTATTGATATATATCAGTCACACTGACTTTAAAATGGACACCTATCTTTAATTGACAAGGCAGCTGATGCTTAATTTAGATAGTAAGGGAGTTGATAACAATGTTTTTAGATATTTAAGTAATTAGTTATTTAATTTGATTAACAATATTTTTCTTGAAGTTTTCTTAAAAACAATGATGTTTACAAAGAAATAGGAGACATAAAAGGGTGAAAGAAATTTTGTAGATGTTAATTTCAGTGATAAATATAAAAAGTAAAATGTCATTGTTTGTGAAATTAGGCAGCTTGTTGACCTTCAAAATTCACAGAGGCCAACTGATCTATCAGTTCATTAAAAGATCAATCAAGAATATCTTAACATCATTATGTTGGGACAAGGGGAAAAATAATTTCTCTTCAACATCAAACACAATTCCCTGATAACAAATTGTGGTCTTTGTTGGCCAGTCAAATGTAGATCGATTTACTTTTCTTTAAATAAAAACTTCCTTCCTTCTCAGGAAACAAATATGATCAAAGTAAAAGAAAAAAAAATGATTACACTGGAGAAAAACAACCACAGGAAAAAATACACACACACATAAATAAAGTAATAACCAAGATATCGTTTGTAAATCTTTGATGTCAGGCTATTTATATGTATCCATATAGATATATATTTTATTTATTTTTGGGAAATTTCTCTTTCTACTTGATATTATTACTGTTGTCATTATATTCATTCTGATCAGCCTTTAGTCACGGATGATATCATCTTTATATGCACGTTCCCATTTTTATCATCACTTCTTTTATGGTTGTTATTATTATCATTATATAATACTCTTCATCTTGTAGGATATTTATTAACACCCTGAGAAGGCAAACTAAAAGAGTTCTCAGCCACACACCTCACCATTTAGAGTTCGCATCATCTGACCAGATTGAGGGACAAAATATAAAAAATGAATTAAGCAGAAGTAATAAAAATCTTTATTAAGATTTGTGATTCTCACAGTATAGTCATTCACATTGACTGGATTTTAAATTTAGCCCCTATTGAAAAAAATCTATTCAATAAGAAGCACTGGAGAAAGCAACAGGCATAATTGAAAAATTTGTAATTTCAAAAAATATTACCATTGCCTGCACAACATACCAGCTGAATAAAAATCATAAAAAAAAATATTCAAATAATGTCTTTATCATCACTTTTTTTTATAATAAAAGGGGCATATGTGGATATTCACTAAGTATATCTACAACTCTCTCTCTCTGTGTCTCTCTCTCTCTCTCTATATATATATATATATTTCCAAATATAAAAGAACAAAGAGTAAGATTTCAACATTCAAAACATTAATTCAAAACAGGGCTCATTACAAAAGTAAGGCAATAATTATAGCATCGTGATTTCTCACCTGATGAAACGTTAAAAGAATTTTTTACATTGAAACAAGATGTACAGTTTTGTAGTGGGTATGTGCATGTTCTAAGGTAACACTGCATAATATATATATATATATATGATTTATTAAAAATACTTTTACATGTCCAATATATAAACATATGTCCTAAAGGCTATCATTGTACTTCAACACAGTAACTCGTAACAAATGTTCAAAATGTCCTCTGCTTGTTTCTACACACGCATGCACCTGTCGGATCATTGACTGGCAGACCCATTCAAATACTCCCACATGGTGTTGAATGGTTTTGCAGATCCCTATGACATGTTGATGAAGTGTCTCTGCATTATTCATGTCTGCTGTATAAACCAATTGCTCTAGGTGGCCCCATATAAAAATACGAAAGATTGAGGTTGGAGGAACCTACATGCCATGGAACCTGTCCTCACCTACTTATTTACCTTTCAGTGCATCACAAAGAATTGGACTAAATGTGCTTTAACCCCATCAGGCATCAACCACATACATCTTTGTATTAGCAGGGGTACATCCTCTAGTGTGTCTGGAAGAGTGTTTGAAATAAAGTCCCTGTAGACACTTCCTGGAAGACGTGCTGGGAGAACAAATGGACCTACCAGACAGTTACCTACAATTTCAGCCCACACATTAATCATAAACTGAGGCTGATGTCTAACCTCTATTGTACCATGGGGCTTCTGATATACCCACAAATCTTGTTTGTGTAAATTTATTATTCCATCTCTTTCAAATGTTGTCTCATCCATAAACAATATTGAAGAGACAAACAAAGTATCATCAGTTTGTGCAATAAAACATCAGCAAAAGTTCTCCCATGTTCAGTGATCAGAGGGTGAAAGACCCTGCAAATGATACAGATACAGGAGATGCTCTTGAAGTACCCTTCAGTGGTACTATGAGATGTACACCATTCTAGGGCCACTTGATATTTGCTGATACCTGGATCATCCCCTACAGCCTGTAGAAAGTGTCCTTCATGGTCAGGCATACAAGCAGATCTGTTTTCCTCAATCTATAGTTTGTGGTGCCATGGACCCTGTCTCGGCAATGTGATGATAAAGAACAGTGAATGTTAGACGACTCAGCTGTCTTCAGTCTGGAAATGCAGCCTTGTGACCATTACCATTGATGTGTCTGTATGTAAAAATCACATTTACTTCCTAATGATATGAATATTCTGTCTTTGTTAAATGGAACACTTCGCAGTTAACTCACTACTACATGCTTTAAATATTGTAAAAACAGACTAGCCACAAATATACACATGTAACCTAGTCAATATGCCAATACAGCACCATCTACTGCAAATTTTCTATAGATTAACAACTCAAAAATGAAGGATTTGCCAATATATGTTCATATAGACTGTTGTACATGTTTTAGTGTGAGGGACCCATCCCCAAAGTTTGTCAAAGTATTTTTGATACACCCTGTATATATATATATATATATATATATATAGATACACCTAGTGAGCCAGACAAACCTACCTAGGTTTCACCTAAACGGATCGTCAGGGAAAGTTATCTATATTTATATGTATATATATATATATATATATGGCCTGATGATGGCATTTAGCATTTTGCTTGAAACAATCTATTGCCTCTGAGTGTTGACTTCAATGTTCACTTTTATATTTACATATGCTCTGATATTACAAATCACTCCATGTTTTATTGTTAATTTCTGTCTTATTTCTTTGTAGGGTCTTTCTACCCTAGAACAATTTCCCCATGAGTTTTTTCTTATTCTCGATACTATCCTACTTAGCACTGGATCATGTCTTGTTTCCACAGCCATTCTATCTAGAGACAAAACATCAGTATCTATCAAATGTAGGAATGAATCTTCAAATTCTTCCTCTGTTTTATCTTTTGACTCCTTGTAGTACCTCAATTTTGATAGTGCGTCCACATGTGGAATTGAATTTCCTTTGACATACTCTATATCAAAGTCAAATGCCATCAATCTTATCGCCCACCGTAGAATCCTTGATGTTGTGACTTTGGGTAATTCTTTCCTTGGGTTAAATATAAACTCTAATGGTCTATGATCACTTTTTAACAGAAATTTTTTTCCAATTAAAAATTGTCGGGCTCTGGTAGGTGTCCACACGATAGCCAATGCTTCTTTCTCTATGTTCGAGTAATTGAATTCAGTGTTTGTTAATCTTCTCGATAAATACATTATCGGATGTCCTTCTTGTGATAATATTCCTGATATTGAATGTTCACTTGCATCTGTAGTGAGTGTTATGTCCTTTTTTGGATCAAACATTTTCACTACAGGTTTCTTTGACATAATTTCTTTTAATCTTTCAAAAGCTTTTTGCTGTTTGTCTGACCACATAAATTCCACATTCTTTTTTCTTAAATTTGCAAATGGTTCCGTCAAGTCCGTGTATTTTGGTAAGTATTGCCTATAAAAATTCACCAATCCCAAAAAAGACTCCAGTTCTTTTTTATTTGTAGGTGTAGCTAGTATTTTTTCTATCAAGGCTTGGTCTGGTGATATACCTTCTTTTGAAATGGAATAACCTAAAAAAGATATTTTGTTAGAATTGCTTACGCATTTTTTCTCATTTATCGTCATTCCAGCATTTCTTAATCTATTCAAGATTAAGTCAGTTTTCTCTTTTAATTCCTTTTCATTAGTAGCTCCTATGCATATGTCGTCTTGGTAACAAATCATATTTTGTACATTTCCTAAAACCTGTTCAATGGCCCTTTTGAAATATGGCGCTTTGGGTTTTATTCCATATGGCATCTTTTTCCATCTTAGTAACCCTATTGGCGTATTTATCGTGGTTACTTCTTTGAAGTTCTCGTCTATTGGTATTTGGTGGTATGCCGTTTTTAAATCTATTTTTGAAAAAACGGTCATCCCTGCCAGTGTATGTAATGCAAGTTCAACATTGGGTATGAATCCGAGCATATCTTGTGATTTACTCCTATTTTGTAATCTCCACAAATACGTAAATCACCATCTGTTTTCCTCAACACTGCAATGGGTGATGCCCACTTGCTACCTCCAGGTGGAACATGTTCAAGAAGGTCTTGTTCTACTAATTTACGTAGTTTTGTCACTACTAATGGCAATAAATGTACTGGTAATTTTCGTGCCTCATAATAAGAGGGGGGAACATTTTCTTTTACTTTTAAACTTGCTTCATATTTTTTTAACTTTCCAGTTTTTTCCATTTTTATTTCATTAATTAACTTGGTAGAATTTATGCTAAGCACGTCGTTTCAAATAAGTCCGTGGTTCTTTTCGCAACTTGTAACAACTATAGGTATTACTTCAAATTTGTCTTTTAACTCTAAGGAAACTTCAAAGTATCCTAATGTTTTTATAACCGACCCATCAAATTGGCGGAGTTGTAAACTGCTCTTTCGTAAAGGTGGCTTACCAATGCGTTCCCAAAAAGTTTTTGATATGAGTGTTACTTCACTCCCAGTATCCATTTGCATATCTAAATTGCAGTTATTAATTTTGACCTTTACTATAATGTCTTTTTTCTTATGTTCAATTTTTTTTATACTCTTATTTTTTAATGTAAAAACTTCCCTGTTGGTGTTGTTTTCTTCAGTTCTTTCAACGTTTTTCTTTTTTAATTAACACACTGCTTGAAAGTAGTTCTTTTTTAAGCAATTATTACAAGTTTTTCCAAATGCTGGACACTTTACCTTTTTTATTTCGTGTTCACGTCCACAATACGAACACTTTTTTTATCTTCTTTAACATGTACGTATCAGCGAATATTTGTTCGCTGGGTTGACTTTTATGATGTTTGTATTTCTGTATTAGTTCTAGTTGCTGAATAAAGTCAATGCATGTATTTAAAGACATATTTCCTATTTGTAATTGTTCCATTATTTTACATCGGTGTGATGCATTGCACATACCTTCAATTAATCTTAATTGAATCAAGTCCTCTTCAAATTTACAATATCTACTTGCATTTCGTAAACGGTGTAGATATTTTATAATTGGTTTGTCAATTTCTTGTTTCATCGACATGAATTTCATTCTTTCTGCCACTACCCGCCTTTTCTTGGGTCTCATATTTCTTCTTATAATCTGACTTATTTTTTTGAAAGTCAGGTCTTCCAAATTTGAGGGATATGCCATGGTGGAGACTTTCATTATCGCCTCACATCCAGCTGTAGCCAAAAATAAATCCATGATTTCATTTTCGCCTCCCTTTTCCTTGTTGTCTTTCAACTTTTTTGTTCTCGCAGTGGCAGAGAAACAATGAATCCATGTATCCACGAAATCTGGATCTTCCAGAGACAATTGATATCCTATTGGTGACACCATTGTTGTGACATAGAGGTTAGCACTAATCAGCCGCTAAACTCATTCGACTGCTTCATTATTCTCAGTGACCACTTATATGAATGTTCACTTGTGCTTATGCAAATTATGCATACTAATTTGCTAGTATCATTACAGTAATTGTTATTTTATTGGATACACTTAAGTAGAACTCATTCCCAACAGCTTTCAAGACATGAGTGACAGTGGTCTTGGCAAAAGGTAAACATGTTTCTAGTTTTGCTGCAAATAAATGATTCCTCACAAACCATCTTAACACTCTGAGCACATATTAGCTCTGATCTTTGAATGTCTTTTAAACTATGTGCAGCCATCTATAAAAGCTGACACATACGGAATGTCCATTTCATCACTGTTGCCAGTATCAAAGCAATACTGATGCATCAGATCCATCATGTGCTGCGAATTTTGAAAATGATCACCCAGTTTCTTAAAGGCCCACAGTTTGACCATACTTATATATAATTAGTTGAATAAATGATGCCTTATTGGAATGACACCTGATGGCACTGGACACTTTCAGCACCTTATTGCCGTATGCATTACGGTGTGAAACAGTGATGAGTGTTATGATGTCATAAGTAGACCAACAATTTTGAAAGATTTCCTTAGAATATCTACCACTCACTTGCATGTATATTCTCAGGTTAAAACAAGCTTAGTCCTTCAGAGTACTGCATTTTTATTTTCTGCCAGTAATATATATATATATATATATATATATATATATACATATAAGTGGAAACTGAGGTCAGCACCAAGTACCAACAGTCTGTTTTGTGCTTGAACACAATTTTCAGGCCTCTTAGTGTTCCACTCAGTTTTGACCTCAGTGTCCACTTTTATATTAATATGCTCTCTAACCCTGATAATATTTTAACCCATAAATATAGTAAACCTTAAAAATATATTATTTTTATCAAATATATATATATATGTATATATACAATGGATAAATAAAAAGTTGTATGACTCATGTTCTGATTTAGAGATGTAGATCAATATGTCAGGGTTTAGATAAATCTATTGAATTTATTAAGATATCACATCTTTTAAAATGGGTTGTGTGAAAAAAGTTAATTTTCAAAATCAATTAATTTTTTTTCAGTTTTAAAGATATTATTACGTGAGAGCATCTAATATGAAATTGTATAATTATGTGCATTGAAAAATGTTTGCCACTATAGAAAGGAATTTCTATAAAAAATAAATATAAGAAATAGTTCTAATTATTTATAGATTATTAAATTTTAGTTCCATTTTAATTATCATAATTTTCAAAATTACTGATTACCTTGTTGGGTGAATCTAAATTAGGTTTGTGAAAGTGAATATACACTATTTCTCAAGTCAATATTTTCACAATAGAATTGATGTTAAGCAAATCACCAGAGTCAAACTTTCAGGATATTTAAGATCTACCACATGAATTTCTATTTAAAATATAAGTTTTTAATTAATTATATATATATATATATATATATATATATATATGATCGAAATAAAAGTATAAAATTTAATATTACAAGACATATTAAAACAATATTAAATAATAAAAAAAAAAAAAACTCAACAAATTTTATTCTTTTATTTCGATCATTAAATTTTGTACCTACAAAAATATCTTTAAATATATATATAATATAATTATTTATTTAAAAATATGATTCCAACACGCTACATAAGAGTTCTCATGTTTCAAAACAAGAGCCGAAAACTTCAATATAATTATTTGAATTAAATTGAATTAAAGTACTAAGCTCTGTTCCATCTTCAAGCAAAATTTTTTTTGGAATAACTTATTTCTGAAATTTACACGTTTTATAAGCATATCCATTATTGAAATCAAAATTTCTATGGTAACGGCTAGAGCAATTGTTTAAAGAAAAGGGGCATAAGGTGTTAATAATTTGTATCAATATCATAGTTACATTCCCAGATGTCAAGTCAGGGTAAGGTTGGGGTTTCTAAATTTAAAGCGGAAGATGACATCGTCTAGTCTGGTTAAGTGTCTATGGAGGTTTATTTATTTTTTTATTTTATTTTTTATTTTTTTCTGAAAGGGTTTTGTGTATATAAAAACTGTAGTAAGTCGCTAACATTTGGTTTTTGACAACTTCATAAAGGGTTATCTTTTTTTGTAGAGCATTTAAACTCTTTATTAGGACTATGGAATTTAAAAATTATTTTATTGTTTGTTTGTTTTTATGCTAATTATTCAATGCAAAAATTTGATGATGTCGGCAAAAAACCATTAACTCATGTCTATTGTTTAATAAATTTTTATTATTTAGAAACTTAATAATGTGTAGTTTTTCATGTAGGCACAAAGGGCATGGGTCATCCCAAGTTTTACAAGTTCTAGTTTTGTTTATAATTTTCCATTTTACTTTTGGTGTTTTATTCATTTCCTTCAAATGCCAAAAATATTTAGATAGAGATGTCTGATTTCTTTTATTTATATTGTTGAAAGAGCACTTATGCTGCCTCCATCTGGTTTTAAATTCATTCTTCAGACCCAATGTATATCATATTAGTATCAGGACTCTCAATGGATGAGATAGTACATTGGTATACCACAGATTTTACGCGGCATTTATTTTCCAATGGGCAGTCTTCTGGTTTCTACAATCACATAATTTTTCACTATTTTTTGTCTAATTTAAGTGTAGGGTTTTATTAATACTATTCTGACATGGGGGTTTATTCAGGATTTTATTATTGTGTTTTTTTATTATACTTTCTAGATTTTCAGTGCAGCTGTAACTCAATTTTAGGGTGTTTTTATTAAATATTTTACTAAGTCTACTATTGGTAGGAAAGTGTTTTTCAATTAAAGCTAGGAATTTCTGTCCTAGCTTAATACTAACCATTTGGTTGAACGGAGGGGTATACCAAAGGATTTTTTTTTCCTGTTAGTACAATTGTTTCTATAATTGATGTTAGCATTTTTGTATCCACTATTTTTTAGTGCTGTGTTATAAAAGTATATATATAATATATATATAAAGATTACCAGGGGTTATAAAAGTAAATATATATATATATATATATATATATAAAGATTGCCAGGGGTTGAAAGAAAGAACAAGATATTGCAAACTTATTGAGTGATATGCTTACAATTTTTGAAAGCATTAAAAAAATATTGAACAGAGCTCATAGAAAATAAAAAAAGCCATTTAAAAACATTGGTAAGATATGAATAAGAAAAATACTGGCTTCAGGATCAACTTTTAAGATTTGCTAAAAGTAAAGGGTAATAAGCAAGACAAGTGGATTGGGCAGCATGAAAATCTTTGAAGAAGTTTGTGTAGTAGAAATGAACAAAGAGAAAAGATGCAGAATATTAAGAACATTGATTAAAAACATGAAAGTCACCAAATATCACAAAGAGAAATGTCTGGTCAAAAAAGGACATGAAAAAAGTAAATTTTAATGAGGAATATAGAATTACATTGGATGAAACCTGTTAGAAATAGTCAACTAACATAGAAAGCAACAAACTGGAAGAAGTTCAATGTTTTGAGCTAGTACTGTAGGCAACAAAATTTTGGATCTCTTATTAATTTCTTAGATTTATACAGAAAGTTATTGTAAGTTTTAAGACATTATATTTTTTGAGTGGTACAGGTTAGAGCCAAGAAGCTTTCAGCTAAAGAGTAGATTCATATAAGACAATCTACCTTCATATTCTGTAAAGCTAACTTTAACCCATCTTACCAACAACAGTTGCAAAGATACTAGATTAATAAAGAAGCTTCCAACATTCTCTCCAGATAATAATAATAAAAACATACTTGTGCTTCATTATTAAAAGATATGCATATGAAAATGGAAAACAGTATTTAAGTAAAAAAAGATCTCTGAGATGCAATAAATACCGTTGCAAGTAAACAAAATCAATGAATAAAAGATTGTAGAAGGTCAAGGAGTTCATATTAACAAATAAAAAAATAAAATAATGATTTATTTCTGTATAGAGAATACTATGTTAATGAAATATATGTTGCTCTGGATGATATGTTTTGGATTTATTTGATAAAAATGCATGTCGCACTTTGCATAATAAAACCTGTTAACCAAATTATCAATATTTTTTATAAGGATATATTTTATATATTCAAAAGCATGTGATATATTGATGTAAGATTCAGTCTTTCTTACCAAATTGTGAAATGAAAGTGTGTCTTGAATGGCCACTTTTCTAGATCTTTTGGCATTAATGCTTGTTTCTCCCAGGGCTGTATCCTTGGAGCTATATTGTTCTTAATTTTCATCAATGACCTTCCTGATGGCATCAGTTCACAGATTGGTATCTATTCTGATGACTCAACTATTTACTCCTGTCTTAACAGTAAGTCTTATCGGATCAATAAGGTCAGATTGGCAGGAATTCCCCATCATGTGAAAAAGTTGCATCCCTTTTGGGGGTTGTATTCTCTGTTTCAACATGGAGGTGATTCAACAGAAAGTGAGCTGTTAGTTGACTTGAGATCAACTTTGCCAGGCAATTCTCCTGATACCAGCAACACAGTGTCTGGTGCAGGAGAACCCAATGATTCATCCAGTATTGATTCATCCGAAGACAAAGTACTCGGAGGAGACACCTGGCAGAAGAGGTCTCTCTCTGGTTGCCTTTCCTGTGACCAAAACAGAGGACAAAGAGTCCAGGGTTGCATACATTTTTTGCAACACAACAAGAAAATGACTTACCTCCAGGGCAAACACAGATCCGAATGAGTCTCATGAGTTAACTGTTCAGATAGGAAAAATGATGGCTTTGTGGGTTACATTTAAAACAAATAAATCCTGGATTTGGATACTATCTCATGTGAGTATTTTTTCATGTATGTAAATTTTGGTTGTCAATAAGGACATAAAAAAGCATAGAGAGGTGACAAGCAGACAGTTACCACTGTATCAACTAGGAGACATGTTGCAGGGGAATTCACTAGACGAGAATTGTTAACAAGCAAGAAAGGAAAGTATAATTTTTACACACTTTTCACTACAGTATTTTTATCAGAAGATGAATTTGGAGAGTTTGAGTGGCTGCCTTTTAAAGTGGCAGACCTGATGGACTTAGTGTTATCAGCCCAACTAGATTTTCTGACTCGTTGGGGCTGGGAGAGGTGGGATGAGAATTTTGTGATATTTGTATATTGTGTTTCTTTTCTTTCTATCTACCTGATGATGTCCTTGAGTCTTCTGTGTTGGAGATATGTAATCTACTTATTTTGCGTTTTTGATTTGGGTGTAAAGGTCATAGAGACACAGGTATTCTACTACTTTGATTTTATGCAGAAAGTACTATTTTGGTACTTTTCTCTTTACTTTAGAGTTCTAACGCAGATGCATTGTTAATTACCAAAGGCATAAGTTCATTGGACAATTCTGCTAAAGGCATCTCTGTCTGAGCAGCTATAATTGGTGCTAATTGTTGAGGCTAGGACCCTAATAATTTTGTGCCTAACAATATCTTTACTAATGCCTATACGTATATCTATAGCCAGCATGTTCTGAGGGACGACCAGATATTGGTTTTCATCAGCTTCTCCAAAATCTCTGGTTTAGTCTTTTCAAAAGCTGATAGGATAGGTTGTTTTAATTGCTGGTAATCTTTTGATTGCAAGATAGATACAGGTAAATTTGTAACAATGTTGGATGGTAGGACACTTATGACTAATATTTTGTTTTCTCAGCTGTAACCTTTCTGAGGGGAAATTACACAATCCTGCTATGATTGTTCTATAAATTGGGGAGTTTTAAGGCTAACATTTGCGTTTCTAGTGACATGCTTTTTTATGGTATGGTAGACTGGGAAAAATACAGATAGAACAATAAAAGAAGGCAATGACACACCGTTTGTTGTTTGCTAAGGTCTTCTTGTTGACAACTTGTTTCGTTAACTGACTTCTCAGTCTGATGAAGCTGTTTTTTATGCCAAAATTTTGAGTTTATTCTTGATCCTTTTTCCTGTGAACTTTTGGTGTGTCCAAAGTTCTAATAATTTTAAGTAGCTTGGAAGTCAGACCATACTAGTGATAGTAATCATCTTAGAAATAGATCAATATCAATCTATTGTGTTTTTCTCAGCCCTCAAGTGCAGAAAATATCATTAGTAAACAATGTCTTAACTACTTCCAGTGTCATGCATGGCTGGTTTCTCTTGTCATGTCTTTTGTTCCGTCTCTTGTTGTCACTCTCCATGGTGTGCTGGGGGATTGTCAGTTTATATCCCTTTTGATGGAGATCCCAACTTACTGGTATGGAACTGATTTTCGGCTAACATCACAAGTCTCTTATTATATTATTTTTTTTTTATAATGGAAGTTATGTGTGGAACCTCCTTGATTTTATTAGTTTTTAGTCACAAATTAATAGACTCTGGCCCTGCAAACTTCTGGCCTTTCTTGGCTGGGTTTGATCTTTTTGTTTGAGGGTTGTCTTCTTGTTAGTTGAGAGAAAAGTATAGAGAGTGAGAGAGAACAAGAAAGAAGTTTCAAGAGAGAAAGAAAGAGATAAGGGTTTTAAAAGAAAAAGCAAATGCCTTATTTTAATTAGAATTCCTTTTATTGTTGTTTATATATATTATTTTTATATTATATTTTATTTTTATCAGACTCATCACAACCACAGTGAGAATCACCAATCCTGATAAAGATTTTTATTACCTCTGCCCAATCCTTTTTTATTTTTTGGAAAAAAAAAAAAAGAAATCATATTTATTTCCTGAAAAGGAAGAAAAGATATTTACTTGAGTTTGTTTCTTGTTTCTAACAATAGCTTTGAGTGATTCTGAGTCATTCCTCCCAGTTATGCTGCATTATATTTTGGTATTGTCTAGTAATAGATCTCTTCTTTTAAAAGTTAATCCTCTTCTTCTCCCTCCAGCTATGGATAAATAGCAGGACAGACTTGGTTCTATAGACTTAGGTGGCAACTGACTGAGGTAAAGGGAAACATTAGCAGCTAATGTCATTTATTTCTAAGAAACAACACAGGGAAATGCAAGAGAAGTGTATCTGTGAATGCTTGATGTCCAGAACATTGATTCATTTTATTAGAGAAAATTCTTCAAAGTACTTATCACAGATAAGGCCATCTAACAATGCTATTGTTTGCTTCTCTTTCCTGTTGGTTACTGACCATCACCTAGCTCAATTCAAGTATTCATTTTATAGCGATAACATCCTGATCGTTTTGTGCCAGAGAATTTTGTACTTATTTAAGCATGGATTTGAAAAAAGTAAGTGTTAAAGATAGGGGTAATAAGAAGAAAAAGCTAATTACATTAGAAGTGAAAAAAGAAATAACAGAAAAATACAAGGGAGGAATGCTTGTAGTGGACTTGGCAGAGAAATACGACTGAACGACGTCAACAATCTGTTCCATCTTGAAGCAGAAGGATGAGATAAAGGGTGTTACATCAGCAAAGGGTGTCTCCAGGCTGTCCAGGCAAAGGATGAATATCCATGAGGAGAGGGAAAAGCTGTTTTTCCTTTGGATTAACGAGAAACAATTCACAGGTGATATTCTGACGGAAATGATTATTGCTGAGAAAGCTAGAGTACTGTATGGGAATCTCCAGAAGCAGAAGTTGGGATCATTGATGCAAGATGCTCCAGCAAAAGAGTTTAAGGCCAGTCGGGGCTGATTCAACAATCTAAAGAAGTGAACTGGTGTGCACAGTGATATGAGACATGGTGGAGCAGCCAGTTCTGATAAGAAGGCAGCCAACTTGTTACTCAACAAGTGTTTAACTGCAATGAGACTCTTCTGGAAGAAATTGTCCAGGAGGAAATACATCAAAAAAGATGCCAGGTCACAAGCATATGAAAGATAGACTAATTCTTATATTCTGCACTAATGTGAGTAATGATCTGAAAATCAATACCTGCTTGCATATCA
Organism: Acanthosepion pharaonis; assembly: GCA_903632075.3. NCBI lineage: Eukaryota > Metazoa > Mollusca > Cephalopoda > Sepiida > Sepiidae > Acanthosepion > Acanthosepion pharaonis. The sequence continues at coordinate 549,732 of CAHIKZ030000509.1, read as the reverse complement.
AGGTACATAAGATCCAAAAGAGGTAATTACAGGTCATGAGTGGGCTAGCAGTAAGTCTAGTCCACGCATTCCTCAAAAAGAATAATCTTCTTATGAAGGCCCTATTCACCCTCAATAATGCCCTTAGATACTCTCCAAACCTCTACAATGAAATCTTGGAAAATTTGAAATTTATTAAAGTTTTTTACTTGCCACCAAACGCCATCCTTATCTTGCAGCCCATGGACCAGCAAGTGATTTCCAATTTTAATAAATTTTATACCAATTGGTGCTTTAATGTTACTGAGAATACAAACCTGGCCTTCATGATTTCTGGAAGGACCACTTCAACATTGTGAACTGCCTCAGCATCATTGATGTGACCTGACAGGATATGATGAGGCAGACCCTGAATTCTGCATTGAGGAAACTGTGACCTGAATGTGGCTCCGATGAGGAATTTGAGAATTTCACCACAGCTGAACCAGAAGTCAAGGAGATAGTGTCTCTTAGCAAGTCTTTAGGCCTTGAGGTTGATGCAGGCAATGTTGATGAGTAAGGAGAGGAGCTGACAACAGAGGAACTTTAGCTGCTTTAGGAGCACCAAAACAAAAATGCGGTAAAGGAACTAGCCATGGAGGAAAGTGTGTCAGAGATTGCCCCCTACTATCTAGTGCTTTTGATTTCCTACAAGATGATCATCCTCAGAGTGAATTATTTATGCATGTTTTCAAAAACCACTATTACCTCAATCACAGTAACAATAAAGTTTCTCTTTGTAATTCAACCTTGAAGATGATCTTGGAAGAGATTGAAAGGACTTGGGTAGCAAAAATTATGGCACCTTCCTTGATGAATTTCATCTTAACATCAAGAAACCGATTAGAGAACTAGAAAGGATTATTATAAAAATACATACCATGTCTATATTCAATGATATATAATTGGACATTGAAGTCAACACCCAGAGACGACAGTCTGTTTGATGCTAAACGCAATTGCCAAGCCTGATGACTGCATTTAGCATGAAACAGACTGTTGTGTCTGGGTGTTGACTTCAATGTCTACTTTTATATCTAAAGAATACACATATTGAGTCTGTCTGTAAAGCAATTTTTCATTTCTGCAAGTTTTGTTAAAGACCAATAAAAGTTCTTTGTGAAAAATTTGTTTCTATATTGTGAACCATCATCAAATGTTCACTGGAAACCAGGAAAATATGCTTTAAATTATAGAAACATCAACCAAAATATCTTTAACAAAGGACTTTCATTGATCTTTATCCAAGCATGTATGAATACATCTCTCTCTCTCTCTCTCTCTCTCTATATATATATATATATATATATATATATATAGATTCAGTATTTGGCTCATTACTTGTTGCCTTGTATAAAATATTGATCTTAAAAAATCTTACTTATTATAATTCTATTATTTCCTAATGAATATTTTTATTTCATTAAAAATAGTTATTTTTAATGAAGCAGTTAATTGGCCTAATTAATTCTGATATAATTGAGGAAGATGGAAATCTCAAGAGAATGTTGAGTCTGTTGTTTCTAAGAAGATTTTAGGTTTAGAAAATAGGAGAATCTTGATGTCAGAAGAGCAAAATATTTGATAAAATTATTATAACAACAACAACAACAACAATGAGATTAGGAAATAAAACCTTGAAAAAAATTTGACATTTGGAAGCAGTTAACAAATCATTATCTTCATTCAGTTAATTACATTTTTTCTTTTAGCTGATACACTGGAAAAAAACCCAATAATCATCTATATGAAGAGAGAGAGAGAGAGAGAGAGAGAGAGAGAGAGTAAGAGAGAAAGATAAAGTATTAATGATCCATATGAAGAGAGAGATAGAGTGGGGGAGGGAGAGAGAAAGAGAGAATCAAGTATTAATAATCCATATGGAGAGAGAGATAGAGTGGGTGAGGGAGGGAGAGAGAAAGAGAGAAAGATAAAGTATTAATGATCCATATGAAGAGAGAGAGAGATAGAGTGGGGGTGGGAGGGAGGTTAGAAAGAGGGAAAGATAAAGTATTAATGATCCATATGAAGAGAGAGAAAGATGGAGAGAGAAAAACTCAGAATGGAACTGATTGAAAAGCTAAAAATAATTTCTTTAAAATTAAATTTTATTTTTTGAAATGTCTATATCAGTTTAGAATTCAAGATTTTTTTTTCTATTGACTTATTTTGCCAGATAACCATTCTATAATAATTTAGCAGAAATCTGTAGAAAATGTCCTTGCTAAAACCAAATTCTGTCCATGCTGTTTAAATCTAACAGTGACAGAACAAGTTGGCACCGGGTGGCTGTCTTTCAGGTGGAACTGTAAGAATCTTGAAAACAAAGTCTCTGTACAGACTTCAATATCTGGTTAATTAAATGAAGGCAAAGTTAAATGTCATACTAGTAGAAAGGAAGAAAATGTCAGCCAGAATTGGAATTTATACTTGACGACATGATGCAAAATAAACAGGGAGGAAGGGGAGCAAGTTTGCTGGTTTTTATTATTAGTTTGGAACTTCTGTAAAATGGCTACTGCTTCAATTTCAAACTTTACCTTAGTTAAAAAATATGAAAGTGTGAAAAGTAACACAAGGTACATTTGCTCCCATAAACTTTCTCTTTTCTGTTATGTATGATGTTGAAGGCTTCATAAGAGTTAGATTGAAGATGGCTCAAAACTCTTAAAAGAAAAGTCATGTTAAAATCAAAGGGTGTATTGCACGCACACACACATATCAGTTACAGCTTGAGCAGCAGTAAGAAAACATGGCAATGTTGAAGCTGGTCATTTGAGGTTGTCTACTTTATGACTTTAAGGTTAACTTACAGCTGCATCAAGTCACTGAATGCATCAATCCTTTGTGAATAATGCTGTAAGTCAATGCACCACCAGCCATTGGTTCTATAAGTTCAGTTCAGGAGATCTGTCCCTTTGGATTGATCTGCAAGGACCCTGTGAGACTTGATGAAGGTGTAAAAGTGCTTGGTTTGCAAGTTTGTGGGAGCACAGCATACTTCAATGGAAACAAGGGAGTAAGTTCTCAGATACTCCAACTGTTATCATGCATTGTAATGCATTCTCCCTCTGCAGAAAACTTGTAGGGCACCTTCTGGTATTCTTAAAGCGATGGGCCACTGCAGTAACCAAAGGTTGGGACCATGCAGAATAATGAAAATACATCAGCATAGTGGTTACACTGGTGTTAAGTGCACTGCTTATTTTGTCAGGCAAGTTGATCCCTCCGTACCTAGCAAAACTGTCAAGATAGCGATTCAGAAGTGTCCTGAATGCCAGTCCATATATTTGGCACCAGTGCACTAGCAGAATGGAAGACTAGTGGTTTACAGTATGTGGTCCAGGCTGGGGATGGATATTATACATTATGGCCACAGTCATTACCTAACATTGATTGACTGTAGACCAACACAGTTCTCTGTTTAACAACCTCTTGCACAAAAAGATTCTGAGAGCATTTTTCGGCAGTTGGAGTCGATATTTTATGAGAGAAGTCCACCTTACGAAATCCTTGCCGACAATGATACTGCATTCACCACCAGGTTATTCAAGGCTTTCATGGAGGAATGGGGTGTCCAGCTGCACTTTCAGTGTGCACATGTGCTGTCTGGAAATGGGATAATAGAAAGGTGCCATAGGACCATAAAATGGATTGTGGTTTGGAAGCAGTGCCCTGTACAAGAAGCCATTTACTGGTATAATGCAATGCTGAAGGATATGTCAAGAACAACTGCACCAGCTAACACAGTTCATACTTATGAGGTTAGGCTCAAGGGCATTGACACTGTATCTGCACTAACACCATGGACAATGCACAAAACCTGTAAAATTGGAGACATGGTATGGGTGAGACCACCCCAGAAGTGATGTACCTCCAAATTTACGACCGGGAAGGTCCACACTCTGTCCTGATTGATGGCATGCCATGTCATGTTAAAGACCTCTGACCTGCATTAGACTAATGCTCAGCCACAAGTGACACCCAATGATTCATCCATGAGTAATGGAGAGTTGGAAGTAGATTCCTGAATTTTTGATATGCCTCCTACTGCAGTGGAGATGGATTGTGACAACACTGAGGATGAAGTACCTCCCCCAGATAGTGACAACAATGAAGACAAAGTAACTACCCTACAAAGATCACCAGAAAGAAATGCCTGTCCCCTGCATGTTGGTGCTGTGATCAGGAGATCAGGGGTAGTGTAATAGAATTGGGTCAGCCCAATAAGAGACTCCGAGTTGGTTGTTGAGAGAAAACCTTCGAATAGGTTGTGCTGACTATTTGCATATGAACGATACTGGGTAGGTATTTTTCTAAGTCAAGGGAGGCGCTCTCAACATGCAGATGTGCAAAAACCAGACAGGATGTTCAAAATGAATGAATTCCCTTTGCATTAAATATACATATAAACATTTCAGGAAGAGCAAGTCTGTTTTCAAATGGGGTTTGCATTGCCTTATTATTTACTCTTTTAATTGGTATCATTTGAATTTTGATTATTTTTGCCAGACATTTTGTGGCAATTAGAATTTTCCCATAAGATGCTTTTTATTGTTTACTTAGACTCTCTTTACAAAATATTTGCTGTAATTGCTGCGTTTGGAAATTTTACCTTAATTATCTTGACAGCATGGTGTTATGTACAGAAAAGGCTACAAATGTTATCATAATTATGGAAGAAACTAAGCGAATAAATGATTTCTCAGCTTCAGGCCTTTCATAACAGAAATGCTTTCATTATAACTTGTAATGAATAATAATGATCATTTTATTGGCTGTCATTGTAGCAACCTTTGTCATAGCCATGATGAAAATAGTAATCATTGATTGCACATGACTAAATACTGCTGCACATAATTTGACTAAGAAAATATGAGGGTTTCTTGAAAACTAATGCTTGTTTTGATTTAATCTTAAATGAAGTATGTAGAAGTCTCTGGGAAAATTCTGTAGTTACCGTCTGTTTTCCTGCGCAGAATACTCTTTTCAAAATGGCTACTTCTCTGAATGGAGATAGAAATTAAAAAAAATCATAGTTGAATTTGTTTTTGAAAGGAGGAAGTGCTGCATTCACAGGAGGTTAATGAATGTATATGAAAAAGCTGCACTTGATTTGTCCATAAAGTGAAGGATCAGCAGAATTAAGAGCAAGGATGTTGAGATGGAAACTAAAAAAAAAATCACACTACCTGTCATCATTGGAGCACTGGGAATGATACTGAAACGGCAAACAAATATGTATGTCAAATTCCTTGCAGTCCTAAAATAAGTGAATTTCAAATCATCACATGTTAAACAAATTTTGTTCCATGTAGATAAAGGACATTTCAAAACATTAGAATATTTTATGAATTGTCTTTCAATGCTTCATTGGAACCATGAACTTACGAAAAAAAGAAAATTTTAGAGTTCTTAATTTTAAAACTATTGCAAAAATTTTTGAATTTTTTTCCACCTACAAAATAAATGGCAACTCACCCGTTAGCACTTTAGGTGCGACTGCTTGCTGCCTCTTGATGTCTTATATTAAGACTTGGGTGCAGCTCATACAAAACAAAGTAATAATGATGATGATAATAATGTCAGTCTCCAGTGAGATAACCAGCAGACATTTGTTATGAACTTTCAAATGCATGAAATAATAATCTCATTGATGCTAGAGAATGTGATGCAAAGACAAAAAGAACAATGGTTGTGTCAAATTGTAAGAGAACATCCAGAGAATAAAAGGAGAAAACAAAGAAAATTTTCTTTAGAAATGAAAAAAGCAAAAAAAAAAAAAAAACAACAGTGTTTCATGCTTCATCATAATAAATAGTCATGACTTACTTTAGAGAAAAGTCAGAAAAAAAGAAAATCAAAACATGAGAACACTTGAGATGACAAAAGGCTTTCAAGAATGTAAAATTTTGAAGTTCTGTGAATTAGAGTTTAAAGCAACAGATTTTATAAGACCCAGAAAATCAGGGTTTTAAAAATTCATAGTGTGTCAGTAAGAAAATGAAAATAATAATTGTAAAGAAAATACTAAAAGTCAGTCTGAAATTTTCACAAGTTGTGCTATATGATAGTCACTGTAATTCCTATAATATTTTGATCACTAGAAACAGATGCAAAATTCTGATGAAACTATTAATTCAAAAGAAGATGGAAATTGTGCAGACCCACATATTTCCAAACCTTGACCAGTTTTTTTTATAAAAAGTTCATTTTCTTTGAAACAATCATGCTTGGATTTTATAATTTCTCTTGTAACATTATACAATCAAAACAGATATTATCAGGAATTATTTAAAACCAAACTCAGAATCAAAACATAAGGAAAACTCTGAATAAGTAGCAGATTTCATAAATAAATATAACCCAAGTTTACTTCATCCTCTATAGTAAAAATATATTTTCAAATCAAGCTTGATTTTTTTCTTGCCAGGGATTTAAATAAATTTGAATATAATCGAAAACACAATTTTTAAATAGTCTTTAAAGATATATAGTTTTCATTGCAAAGATATTTATTTTAGAAATGTCTATACTGTAAAAAGAATTGTCTGCTGATCTGTTTGCACAAAAATGATGAATGGCTTCCGAAAAATAGTGACTAGACTGATGTTAAACAAAACTAATCTTGGCAAAATTGGAAGGAAGATAGAAAAATCCAAAGTGTGCAGAAACGACAAGGTTTGACTGTACAAGCTGACCCCAAAGGTCTTTTCATTATATCAGGAGATTAGTGGATGAAGACACAAGACAAATTGGCTGCAGATTGTCTCCAGTGAAGTACAAAAAGTGTATGTGCTGTGCAAGTTTCAATGCCACGATCAAATACTTCCTGAGCAAAAAATAAGTTTACATAACTTATATGGAAACTATAATTGGATTCAAAGCACAGACACGTTTTAAGTTTGCAAAGAATAAAAAAACTTTGGGGACACAGATAATATTGTTGTCAGATGGAATAAAATTGTATCTAATTCATTTGGTATATTATGCCAAGATTTATAAGGAAGTGTGTTTGGTCTCAACAATTAAGCATGATAGTAGAAATATCATGGTCTAAACATGATAGGTTTACAGTCTTTATAAGAAGCCATTAATTCAATGTTTTAAAACACCATTCTGTAATCAAATAATAGTAAAAATCAATCTATTTGGATCTTATGGAATTTGGTAAGTTTGTCTCTATATAAAGAAATGGTTTCGATCTCAACAATTATGGATAATGGTGGAAATATCATGATCTAGGGGTTGTATGAGCTCAAATATCACAAGCTACATTTAATTGAGAGAATTATGTATGCTAAGGATTATATTAAAACACTGAAAGAAAACATGTTGCTTTGATGCAAAAACTTGGGAAGAAGAATTATGTTTCAGCAATGATAATGATCCCAAACTTTTTGCTGAGAAAGTAACAGCTTTTCTGAAGCAGCAAAAGGTAAAGTGTTTGATTGGCTTAGCATGTCACCTGATTTCAATTCAATTGAAAACTTGTCAAAATATACTTAAATGAAAAGTAGAAAATTATAACAATGCAACATGACAGAATTGAAAGATATTCCAGTGAATTGGTACAAATCTAGTGAGGTCAATGTCATTAAAACAGTAGCATAAAAAAAGAAGAGACACCAAAAATTTGTTATAAATAACTACTTTTGCAGGAGTATATTTATTTTCAAACTGCTATATATTCATATTACATAGGTCAAATACCATAGAATTTGGTAATAAATAATGCCACTTTGATTGTATAATATTCTACTATGAATAATAAAATCCTGATATCTTTGGTTCAGAAGAAAATTCACCTTTTATAAAAAATTGGTAGGGGTATACTTATTTCTGGGCAATAGTGTATATATCACCAGTGTCATAAAAATGGGACTGCACACCTCGGGGATATTCGTGATGTTGGTGGTAGAAAGATTATCAACCCGGAATCTTATTTTGAAAAATCCACCATGTCTTTCCTGAAGTCATAAAAAGAAGTGGAAAAAAATAAGACTGGGATGAGAGTTCAATATATTTTCATTGCAATGATCAAAGTTGTGTGTGATGCTGGTAAAAAAAAAAAGAAAAACATTATGTCACACAGCTCTTTGCTTTGCAGAAAGAAAAAATAGCAAGCGATTTGAACGAGCACACCACATACATCAATAGTTATCAACAGACCATGATAGATAGATATAGATATGAATAGGTCCAAATAGACAGATACTAACACACTTAGATATCAATGGACCATGATAAACAGATATGAAATGATTAAGATACAAACAGACCTAGATAGATATCAACAGACTATGATAAACAGATATGAACAGACCTATATACATACAGGGTGTGTGCCTGTGTAAGGTCAAATGTACATGAACTTTTTTTCGTATTTTGTTTTTGGAAGGGTTTGGAATGTTCCAGAAATTTCTGTGATGTCTGAAAGAAGGCTATTTGTATTTATTCAATGTTTTTTTTTCCTTAGGAAACCATAATCTTCATTTGAGAGTAACTTTTCAAAAAACACTACTCAATTTTTGTGGGACAAACAAGAAGTTAAGTTTTCTCTTGCATAAAGCTCAATAAAATTGAGAAAATAGACTGTGAAAACTGTGTTAAAACAATCTCGAAAGCAAGTACGGTCAGTTTCCCTACAAAATTAGTATTCAAAATGGTGCCTTTTTAACTAGGATTGAACATTTGTCCACAGGTGCTAATGATAACTATGAAATTGTCCAATCTGATAAACAGGTCAACCTGAATGTACCTTTGTTAATATTTGAATATTTATTTGTACCATCATCAGTAATTAAAGAATTTCAATGATGTTTTGTTTTATTATCAGAAATTTATGAAATGCAAATGAAAAACAAATTTGAGAATAAATGAAATGCATAAAGCACTTAATGTTTCATCCTCTTTGATTGACCAAGTTTGAACACAAACATACAAATGCATATATTTAAATCAAAATATTCATTCTTTGTTTTTGTTTTTCTTCCACAACAATCACTGCAATTGAAAGTTTTATAGTTATGACTTTGCATGTATATTTGTATATGTGTAAATACACCTGTATATATTTAAGTAAATATTTATAAATATAGATTTTATATATTGCTATATATATATATATATATATATATATATATATATATATATATATATATAGAGAGAGAGAGAGAGAGAGAGAGAGTCTAATGTTCTGAGAAGGCATTGTGAATAAATATAAAAAAAGATTTGGTAATCAAATATCAATTGTCTGCAATTAAGTTCTTTCAAAGCTAATTTGGTTGATTTTGGGAGATTGGAAGAAATAACCATGAAGAAATTATTGAAGATTTCTTGTTTGTAAATCAAATATTGATTCCCTGCAGAAATGTTTTTGGAGATAATCTTTGATGATTTGGATTACTTACTCAGTGCTTGAGGATTTGTCTTGTTTTTATTGACTGTCTATGCAAATCAATTCAGCTAAGTTTAGTCACAATATTTTTTCTTTTATTAGATAAATACAAATAAGTATCTTAATTGATTTAAGATTTACTTAAAGATAAAACGCACTCTTTGAAGTGACATTAAATATTTATTTACCTTGTATTTTGTTCAAATATTAATTGTTTGAGAGAAGAATCATTTATATAATTTTTATTGAAATAGAACCGAAGCAAATGGAATATTTTATCTGAAGAGAATTTATTTCATCTTGATATTGAAGAAATCTGAAAAGAACGATGTGTTTTAATGAATTTTTAAAACAAAAAAACATGGTAAAAATATAAAACAATTTAAAGAATTTTATTTAGTCCCATTTTGTTGATTAGTCAGGGTTATCAGAAAAATAATGATCATTTCAACAACGATCTACATTAGCGAAGTAGGATTTTGTTTTGAATGTTTGTTCATTTTTTTTTTAATTTGATTATATCAATTTCACCTTCAGTATTTTATTTATTTATATATTCATTTGATTTAAAGTTTTTCATATCTCACATTGTTCCAGTCTTAATTTTGTAAGAACTGTTGATAAACAGAAGTAGCTTAGTTGTGTATTTAACTGTATGGGATTCATATATCATAGCTCTTTCAATGAATCTTTATCTGAGGAAATTATATTCACTTTATATTAAAATGACATTTTCCAGGTCAAAATTTGGATTATAAGGCTTTCAGTGGTATACCAGTACATTGTGTGTATTGTTTAATTCTAGATCCCTTTTATGCTTCCATTTTACTGGGGATTTGCCAGTGTATTTTTGGGGACATTTTAGGTACCTCCACTTCTTTTGTGGAAAACAGTAATAGTGTAATGAAAAAGGCCACAAACTTAATAAAAATAAAGTTTTATCGTCAAAATATTTGTTATTATTAAAATGAAAGACTAAAGTATTTTATGATTATTTTTTGAAATTTTTTAATCTTTTCTAACATGTTTGAAATTTTGGTTAAAATCTTGTTTTGTTTACATCATTGGGGTGGCGTAATAATTACATTGACTTTTTTGCACTTTTTTTCCATTAAAAACATTGATTTGAAAATTCTTGTAAAAGTCAAATAATTGTCCAATTTTAATTTTCAGGACTTATTCACAAATGAATGAATTTATTTTTGAAATTTTTTTTTAGAAAATTTTGGTAAAAAATGTTTTTTTTTTTACATATGTTAACCCCCACTGAGTTAATTTCATAAAATTTCACAAAAAAAACTTTCTATTTCCTGAATTTTTTTATTTGTGAAAAGTAGGACTACTTGGGGAATGTAAATCACCTAATTTTTTTCAAACTTGCACTAGTCTAACAGAAAATCTGCTCTGATTTGAAAAATAATGAATGCAATTTATAAAACTATAACAATATTTAATTAGAAAAGCTTTTAATTGCTTTTGTAAATAAGTTATATTAAGGAGATTATTGTCTTAAGAAATAAAATTTTTCAGATGAATAATGAATTTTTACAAGAATTTTTTTTTTAATTTTAAAATTATAATTTATAATAGTTTATAATTGTGTAGAATTCTGTATTGGGCTATTTCCTGGATGTGATATAGTAATTAAGTGGAAATGAAATTTACGAATCCAAAATTGAAAAGATTAATAAGCGTAGTTACACTATTCTATTTTTAAAATATTTTTTTATTTTTTTACTTAATTTGTTCCCTTTTTTCATCTATGAAAGACTAAATGTGACATTATTATGGAAAGGTTACGATCTAAGACTTTTGTCTCTTTACAGAGAAATTAATTAAAGAAAATTTTATAGTATTTTTTATTTTTGCATAAAGCATCTTCAAAAGGTAAATAAGAATTAATAAATTATTAGATAATTGCAGAAAATATATTCATTTGTAAAAATTACTAGGGGGTTAAAAAACAAAAAATGCGTTCACTTAGATTTCATAAATTTTATGTCAATTCTCGTCAGCCAGACTAGCTAGCATCGCTTCATCACTCAATTGTCCATCAATCATCACTTCAGATAAACAGGGCAGATCAATAACAAATGGTTATATATTACTTTTTTATGTTATATGTAAGTAATATTTATTTCAAATCAGATTAATTTATCTTTAAATTTTCTAATTTTACTCAACATGTCAGAAATATATATATCTTTTTTGGAAGAGTTTTAAAATCGATAAATCTGTTTTGTTTACAAATTTCTTAAAATTAAGAAAATGGCAAGAAATCGAAAATTTATGTTAAAAATATGGAGGTATCTAGTTTGCATTCTATTTGCTAGACTCCTACTTCTGATGTAAAATTCTCCTTGCAGACTGATTAAATTTTTGACTTGTGATAATTCTTAGATTGAGATTAACCAAATTTCTCTCAACTTCTTTAATTATGGAATTCTTAGGTCATAAAATGTGCCTAGTTTTTTGTGTTTATTATTAATTTTCTTTTTTCTCTTTTGTTGAATTTGTAAGCCAAGAAGTTTCAATGACTTGTATTGACTAATTAACATATGTAACTAAAATAAATTTTCTTATCATTCTTGATCTAGGATAAATTCGCAGAATCAGCAAGGTGGTGGACAATAAATTCATCATGATGACTATCACCTTATATATATATCAAAGTCATTTGACAAAGTGTGGCATTGGGTGTTGTCACATAAACTCTCCAGCTATGGAATTTCTTGAATGGTTTTCTCATTTATCAAGTCCTTACTATCAGGTAGGTCAATGAAGGTTGTTGTCAATGGCCAGTCATTGGAAACCCTTGAGATTAATGTCAGCATTTGTCAGGCTTTTTGTCTTGATCCTACCATCTTGCTGCTCTATTTTAATGATTTGCCTAAGAATATATACTCCAATTTTTAGTGAATATCTGTGCTGATGATGTAACATTTTTTTGGTAGGTGAAATGACAAAAGAACAAAACTCATCTCTCCTTTGGCCTATACCTGACGCCTCAACTGGCTTGTTTGGCAGCAGGTGGCTTGTAAAATTCAATACCTCCAACACCAAACTGTTAACATTCCACCATCACTTAGTAGACTCCAATCTTTCACCTTTCATGATGATGGGTCTTCTCTCAAAGAGGATCCTTGCCTTGAATACCTCCTAGGACTGAGGCTCACTCTAGACCTCAAGCAATATATATATATATATATATATATATATATATATATATATATAATTTCTTGCTAATGATGATGGAAAAATTCTTGGTTTCATGTACTGCTCCAGTGAGTATGTAATTCCTCCTGATATACTCTATTTTTACAAGAGTCAAATATGACCAAAAATGGAATGTTGCTGCCATATCTGGGCTGGAGCTCTCCAGTTTTCAGTTGCCTGTTTTCATAGAGTTCAAAAGTGTCTATTCCAACTTGTTGGTCATGAATTATTTTACATCCTCAAACCCTTTCCCCACAGGGGAAGCATTGAAAACCTTTCACTACTGTATCACTATTTCCATAGCAAGTATTCTGACAAGCCACATTCCTTGGTTCTGCTATTTCTGACCTTTGCGATTGAGATCTGCCATGCCATGTACACTGTCAAATTATTTTCATTCCTTTTGCATACCATTATAAAAACTAAGGAACTGCTGCTTGTGAAACTGACTCCCGACAAGATGTTTTCTCGATCAATACAAGTCTTGGATTAACTGTTATCTTTCCAACATAAGCTCAGAAACTGCAGTTCTTGCCTTCTCTTATGCTCATACAACATCATGCAGTAACTCTCTACCTTGAGTGGCTCTTTGGCCTTCTATTGGGTGAACATTAGTAAAAAAAAAAAAATGATGACTCAACAATTTACAAGTATCTAACAGAAAGAGCTGTTCAGTAGATGGAATTTATTGGCAAGGAACAAGATTAACAAGCAGGAGCAGCTGAAATTCCAAAGTTGAATTCATTTAATGAGAATGTGAGTAAATTTTTAGATTTTAATCAAACTGAAAATATGACAATATTTACAAATTTTAAATCATTTATCTATAGATTTATATTTGTTGAATGGAAAAATATTATTTAAAAATTACAAAGATTTCATTAAAGTCAATTTCTAAAAAAATGATTTCTTTGCTTTTAATTTGCTACTTTCATTTGGCCAAATTTCAACTTAGGAAAAGAACAATATAAACTTGTTAGTGGCTAAATACTATTTCAAATGTTTCACTTTCTATCAGTTCTAATAGAATGACTAATAGACTTATAGATAAGAAGGATGTTGAGATATTAAGGCTAAATACACTTTGTGAGTTATTTGCCACCCCCCCTCCTCCTCCATCTGTCAAGAATTACTCTCTCCATGGTGTGCTGGGAGAAAATTGTAACAATTGAGACAGTATGTTTTAGGGTAATGTTGGAAGCATTATTTAGAGAGGTAGTTAGACAGGTAGATAAAATGGTAGGTAGGGGAGAGGTAAGTAGAAAGGTAGGCAAGAAAGTGAGGTAAAGATGTAGGTAAAGAGATGGGTAAATAGGTTGAAAGGGATATAGAAAATAGTGAAGGAGGTAGAAAGGTAGGTAATGAGGTAAGAAGGGATGTAGGTAGAAAATAAGCAGAGAAAGGAGTAAGTAGGGAAATAGTCAAAGAAGTAGGTAAAGTGGAAGACAAGATAAAAAGAAGATAGGTAGGAAGGTATGGAGAGAGGCAGGTGTAAAAGTAGATGAAGAGGTAGTTAGAAACTTAGGTAAAAGGGAGGTAGGTAGAAAGATAAAGAAGAAAAGTAGGTAGAGTAAGAGGTAAGTAGATAAACAAAGAGGGAATTTAGAAGAATGATAGGCACAGAGAAAGAGTATTTCTTACCACTACTCTTTCTCTTTGCCTATCATGGGAGTTAGTAAAAGAGAGGTTGTTTGATAGAGAAAAGGGTAGAGAAAGAGAAGTGGCTAGAATGCTCAACCGAGACAGTGTGTGTTGGTTGGAAAAAGAAAATAATAAAGATGATGATAATTTTAAAATGATAGAAAAATTAAATATTAATTTTTTTAAAGAAACCCATAATAATATGAAATAAAAACCGATGAATTATTATGAGGCACGAAATAGAAAAAGGATTTTAAAAATTTGTCATAAAGTGCTTTACAATCCCTAAAAGAAATAATATTAAAAAAGATATAGAAAGAAAATGGAAAGGTGAGAGTAGTATGTGTCAAATAGAGATATCTTAATTGTCTCTCTCTCTCTCACACACACACACACACACACACATATATATATATATATATATATATATATATAGTGATTGTCACCAGTGATGCTTTATAAGCTGATGATGGTTGCTATGGCAATCAATGACTCTTACAGGAAGCAGCAGTTAGTAAGGCTGTCATGAAGAATGCAATTTTTTTTATTTATTTTCTCTCTTCAGAGGAAAGATGCTTGTTTTTGGTACTTGCATGACACAAGTAATTCCTGCCCATCTTTCAGGAAGAATCAAATTAATCAAAGAGACGCCATTTTTGATACCTGATTCTAGACAAGTCTCACTCCTGAATTACCAGTGCTTCATACCATACTACTTTTGGTCTTTTAGACTTGATTCCATTCCAAAGGTGTCAAAAATTTTCAATTCTTTCTTTTTCATTTTTCTTTTCTGTATATTCTCTCTTTCTATGTCTCCTCTTCTCTTTTTATCTCTTTAGTTCATCCACAGATGCATGAGGGGTGCTGAAAATTACATTAAATAACAAAGAAAGGATTCAAAATAAAATTCTGAGGTGAAAATAAATTGCTGTGAAAACTTTTCAGTAACCCATTATTTATATATATATATATATATATATATATATATATATATATGATAAAAAATATAATTTGTGCTATATTTATGGGTAAAAGGGTTTAATAACAAGAATAGAGCATGTGTAAATATAATAGTGAACACTATCTGTTTCATGTTTGAAAGTAATCGTGAAGATTGCATTCAAGCATCAAACACATGGTAGCCATTTGGTATTGACTTCAGTGTCCAGGCTTATAATTATATATATATATATATGTTAGTGAATATACATAACATCCAACATCAGTAGCATGACTCAGTTTCATGCAGTCTTGCAATCTTCAGGTGCTGAGTATATTCTACTGACACATCATTTAACGATGTTGATAGTAGTACTGAAAATGATTATCAGAATTTTGATAATGAAGATGGCAAATTTTATAGATTTGAAGATGAATAAAATTTTAATGGTAACTGTACTGTTTTCTTAATTGTAATAATTGCTTGATTTTTGTTTTGTTTTTTTACCTTTGAATATAATAAAATTTTTATAGGCTCATATTCTTTTTTTTCTATTATTTTTTGTTTAATTGTAATCATGGCTTGTTTAACCAAAATAATGACTCATAAATATAGCCTAGGCTGTACCATTTTCTAATAATTTTACGAATTACTAATTTTTTCTTGATTTGCCCTGCTGAAATTGGGATGTGTCTTATACACTGTCAAATATGGTAGATTACAAATAAATATAATTTATATAAAACAAGTTTTATTAAATTCACCTGACAAAGTAACATCTGATATTTTTTCTTGTATTTTCCTATTTTCAAATAAGTAGCTTTGCTCATCCAGATCAAAATTCTGGATCAACTGTTCAAATTTTCTGTTTTGATTCAAGTATTTTTGACTGTCTCCATCATGATCAAGTTCTTAATGCTGTCAGTCTCATAGACAAAGGTTTTGAGAGCTTGAACCTGGCAGTTTTGGAGCTGCTACATTTCAAATTTAAATAGAGTTGTATTATGTAAGTGATTTTAAAACATATAATTACCCCTATCTTATTAAACAAGAGAAATGAATTGATGGTTACATGTAGGCATAAAAATAAATATCTGCTTAAATACGTTGATCCATATTAATTTTTTTGATAAATTATGGTTTATTTTTAAGTGAAATTATGGTTTGTTTGTTTTTGTTTGCTTGTTTTAGAAAAAGTAATCTCCCTTTAATAAAAAAATTAATATTCACAACTTCGTAATTTTTTTTTTTTAGCATATATATACAAATTCGGTTTATTTAAATTGCCAAATATAATTTTTAAAATTAAAAAACTGTTATCCCAGTAGAATATATAGCTGTGCCAACTTTGCAATAACCCAAGATATTTTTAAAAATTGAAATTACATAACAGCCAGTCTATACTCAGCATCTGAAGATTGCATTGTGCAAGACACTCCAAATCATGCTATAGGTGAGGATTATATATAATCATCCCATAAGTTCTTTCCGAATTTTAACTTTTTGTTAAAATGAACGAAATTTAAAGAGTATTTTATAATGTCTAATGGA
This sequence comes from Acanthosepion pharaonis, assembly GCA_903632075.3. Taxonomy (NCBI): domain Eukaryota; kingdom Metazoa; phylum Mollusca; class Cephalopoda; order Sepiida; family Sepiidae; genus Acanthosepion; species Acanthosepion pharaonis. The sequence goes on along the minus strand of CAHIKZ030000509.1, from coordinate 532,966 downwards.
GCTGAACATTATTTTTATGTTTAGATGCATTTAAACTGATCAAATTTTATTTCAGAGAACAATAAAATTAAATTTTGTTTGATTAAAACCCTGCTAACATGGAAGTACCCAAGAATCATTTGAGGCACATAATGCTTTATGAGTTCAAGAAAGGAAACTCAGCAGCTGAAGCGGCTAGAAACATTCACCCAGTTTATGGAGAGGAATGTGTGAATGAAAGAACTTGCAGAAGATGGTTTGCAAAATTCAGAGGTGGAGATTTCACCCTTGAAGATGGAGATCAAACCGGACGTCCAGTTGAGTTTGATGAAAAGCTTCTTGAAGCAGCCCTTGAAGAAAATCCTGCTTTATCAGTTGAGGAATTGGCAGTGGTTCTCAGTTCAAACCATACAACTGTTCATCGTCATCTTAATTCATGAGGCACCCATTTTCCAAGTTTAGGAACTTTTCCAAGTTGATGGTCTGAAAACAACCTCAAATCCAGAGTTGACATCTGCTCTTCTCTCCATTCTCACCAACTTGTTTCACCTTTTTTGGAGGATAGACTTGTGACTGGCGATGAAAAATGGATCTTTTATCGAAATGTTAAGCCTCGTAGACAGTGGCTTGGTAAAGGGGAAGGACCCCAGCCACAGCCAAGAAGGGAACTTCACGGGCAAAAGGTTCTTCTTTCAATCTGGTGAGATCACCAAGGAATAATCCACTTTGAATTCTTACCACCTAATGCAACAATTAATGCTCAAATATACTGTCAGCAATTAGAGCGTTTGAACCAAGCTTTAAGGAAAAAAAGACCTGCTCTAATGAATCGAAAAGAGGTGATGTTTTATCAGGACAATGCGTAACCCCACACAGCAAGAATCACGTCACAAAAGATCGAAGAACTTGGTTGGGAGAAAATTTCTCATCCACCTTATTCTCCCGATCTTGCTCCTTCAGACTACCATTTGTTTCATAGCTTACAGAATCATTTGCAAGAAACAGCTTTTGTAACACAGGAAGAGGTTAAAACTGACATTTGTGAATTCTTCGAATCAAAGCCAAAAGAATTTTACAGTAATGGAATTAGTAAGCTTGTTAATAGATGGAAGGAAATCATAGATAATCAGGGAAAATACATTGTTGATTGAATCTGTAATTAAATGTAACATTTGGTCACTTGTTTTCTTTATTCAAAATTCGGACAGAACTTATGGGATGACCTGATATATTACTTTTAACTGAATGTGTGGATTTATTTATGTAGTGCTTTCTGCCATACTTTTATCCATTATACTTTTTATTTTTTCAGTAAAAAATAAAATCATACTTGATAATAGCTAAAAGTATAGCCAAAAGTGTTCTACATGCATATATATATATATATATATATATATATATATATATATATATATATCTTATAGTGAAAAAAGAAAGAATAGTAAGATATATAATCTGGTGTTCTTATTGATGTTTTTATTTTTACAAAACACTGCTCAATGTAAATTTACAGAGCATGAATATTATAAATTAAATGATTTAAAAATATGGTTTCATTGCTACACTGGAATTACCATGTTTCAAAAATAGAGAACTAAAAACTTCAAATTCAATTATATAACTAAATCAAAAAGCATTAGTTCTGTTTCATCTTCAAGCTAATTTTGAAGCATGGTAATTCCTGTGTAGCGATGAAACCATATTTTTAAATCATTTAATTTATAATATATATATATATATATATATATATATATATATATATGTTTGTTCAAAAGTCACGGACAAGATACTGTAATTAAGTTTTCAGGATGCAAATTAGGTAGAAATTGTTCAAATGTTTTGTATGTCTAATTGCTTTCATCCATACTTTTAGCCATTATCAAGGATGATTTTATTTTTACTTTTAACTGAATCTATGGATTGTTTTATGTATGCATCTAGAGTTATAGGAATGTTTTATTTTCCAATTTAATTCCTGAAAAATTATAAAATACAAGAAAAATTAAATAGAAAAACATAACCACAGTACCTTGCCAATCTTTTTAATGAAACTAGTATAAAGTATAATATATTATATATATATATATATATATATATAGTCTATTTGGGCAGCAGCCTTACTTTTATACATGTTTCATTGAATGTGACAAAAGACAAAGAAAAAAAAGTTAATATAAAATCTTCCTCGATAATGGCTAAAAGTATATTTTACATATTTCTTTTTGGTGGGTGTGTGTATAGAAACTGTCTGTAATTAACGACCCTCCCACTTTGAAAAGGATCTCAAATGAATTAGCCAAAAGTGCTTGGAACAATAATCATTAATGTCAGTTTCTACACTCTAAAAGTAAAACTGTAAAAACATAATAAAAATTTTCCTCATCAGTCACATATATATATATATATATATATATATATATATATATATATAATCTTTTAGCTTATAGTTGATATTTGTGACAAGGAAAAATCATCATTTCAAATACTGATTTTTTTGTCATGTAAACCTCCCTACAAAGTTTGAAATGAGTGCAATGGAATTTTATATCCTTTTTTCATCTATTTCGTCTTGTTAGAAGCTGAGTATATATGTGTTTGTATACCGGGTGTAACAGCAAAATTGTCCAATTGTTAGATTAAAGCTTTGACACATATCTTACAAATTATGAAAGATATCTTACTAGAATTCTCCAAGGTTTTTATAACACTATCAGACTCTACTTCAAGCTAAGAATATGTAATTATTATCCAAGCTTAACAGAAGAATTATGATGAAATCGATCATAAACAAAAATGACATTAAAGTGTTTTATAAGATGACAGATTTTATATAGTGTTGAAATTAGAAAAAATTCTCCTAAATTTACATTTTAAGCCAGTTTTCTAAGGGAATTAAATGAAGGACATTGTTTTCTCAGTTGTTGGAGAATCATAATTTAATAAGGATTCAAATCAATCATTTATCAAATGGATTTTATGCCATGCCAGGGTTAGGGATGTCAACAGTAATGTTTGTATAGTTAAAGAACAATGGTCAGTGTCATATTTCTGAATGTTATGTAATATTGAAAGCAATTACTTAACAAAGGCAATAGAGGGAAGTATTTGGGATCATGGTCAGATATGTGACAAGTGCAATTTATTAATATATGTTGAGGGGAAAAACATAAAACAAAATATAACCTCAACAGTATAACTCACAAGGTTAGATGTAAAAACTAAATCATTGCCATGGAAGGATCTTGAAACAGATTGAAGATTTATGCTTTAACAATTTTAAAATTTTTGCTATCTTCATCTTTGACTATTTTTTGGCTTTGTCCGTATTTTATTGGGTCTCTTCTCTAACCCTCTTCAGGTGATTCTGATGATCCTGCTCCTAAAAAGAAAAAAAAAGAAAAAGAGAATCCAAACTTGTATGTGCAGAAAACAGGAAAATATATCAGCAAAAACATTACAAGCAAAGATTTGTGTATGTAAAGAGATTTGTGTTGATCTGGGAATCAATAATCAAGCAGATCTCACAATTAATTAACCACAGGTTATCTGACAATATATCTCAGCAAAACCATCTTCAAGGACAGCAAGAAAGATTATGAAACAGTCCTAAAAGATAGTGGCTTCCTGGCAACACTCATATACACACCATACAGTACAAAAATGCCAGCAGGAAAAGAAACATGATATGATTCAATCTACCATACAAAAAAAAATGGATAAACAAACATAAGATAAATATTCATTTAACACATACACAAACATTTCCCTGTATCAAGCACTCTCCACAAGATATTTAACAAAAACACAGTAAAAATCACCTACAGCTGCACTGAGAACATGACCCAAATAATAAAAAAGCACAACAGAACAACAACCAACAAACCAGCTGCACAAATCAAACATCATGTGCAACTGCAGAGTAAAGAACAAATATTTCTTAAATGGAAATTAATTGCAAAACAGTAATATACCAAACTACAGTAAAATGAGCAGATAATGAAGAAAAAGTCTGCATAGAAGTAACTGAAGGACTCTGGAAATAGAGAAACTATGCAAACAAAATATCTTTTGTGAATAATAAATATGCAAAAAACACTATGCTTTTTAAAAATAGATGGAAAATTAAAAACCAATGCCAGATTATATAAAAAAATATCATGTAAAATAAGGAAAACAGCATCAGTCTCCAACAATAAATCCAAAAACTGTAAACTGTCTGGAGAAGAAAAATACCTATAAGCACCTTCCCAGACCAAAACAAATTACTAAATAAATAATCAGAATTCATCTCAAGATTGTTGTGTGTTGACTTCAATGTCCATTTTTATATGTATATATCGTAAAATTTCCATGTTCAAAACATTAAAACAAGGCTCAATACAAAAGTAGAGTAATAAATATTTATTTATTATGCACTGTTACATTAGAATATGTACATACCCACTACAAAACTGTACATTTTGTTTTAATGTTAAAAAGTAACTTTTCTTCAGGTGGGAAATCCTTTAAATCATATATAAATCCTTTCTTTCTCCATATATAAATCCTTTTTACTTTTTATGGAAATTTTTCCAAATATGGAAGTGGAAGATGTGCTCTGCTAACTGTATTTCAGAATAAAATAACTTAGTAGCATCGTGATTTCCCACCTGACGAAACAGTAGTTTTTAATGTTGAAACAAGAAGTACAGTTTATTAGTGGGTGTGTACATGTTCTAATGTAACAGTGTATAATATATATATATATATATAAATGTGTGTGTATGTATGTATGAAGGTTGCCTCTAAAAGTAATCCTTCTCATTTTATTATGTCTGAGGTGGATGTTTGTAGACTGGTAGTAAAAGTTGAAAGTTACTGCCAATAATCTATGATTTGGTGTGTTGATACAGATAAAAGTCTGACAAAATGGCATTTAAACTGAAAATTCATATAAACTAGAAATATATCATTTAATTCTTCAGTGGAATAATAAAAATTTTGCCAAATAACCTCCAAAGATTGCTGAACTTTTATGGTGGCCAAACAGTGGACATAATCACAGTTAAGTAGTGGTAATCAGTTTTAACATTGATGACAATCATGTGTATGACAAATCATAATTCAGACAGCCCTTCACATTTAACAATCTATGAAATAAAGAAGACATGAGAAATCCAAAGCCTTTGGTGGAAAACAGTGTAGTGTTGCTGAAAATAGGCTCTCTCTCCAATTGCTTTTCGTCTATTGTAGTTTCTATGAAAAAAAAAATGAGAGATATTACTTTTGAAGTATCTATTGCATTTTTACACACACACACACACACACACATATATATATATATATATATATAATATATTTGGGTAGCAACCTTTATACATATTTCATTGAATGTGATAGACAAGGAAAATCTAATTTTTAGTGAAATTGTAAGATAATGGAAGCTCTCTATATAAAAACAAATCAAGTCAAGCCTCAACGTTAACATATTTAACAGTGGTCGTAACATGTTGGCAGTCTTTTAAAAGATACCACAACATGAAATCCCAGCCACATTTCTTTTAGCATGGCTTTGAATTTATGCTCTTTCCACACAATACAACAAACACTGAAGCATTAGCAACAAACCCTTTGGAAATGGCTAATGAATTGGCTGAAAGCATTTGAGACAATAATCATTAGAAATTGTTTCTATACTCTCTTAGCCTCCCACCAAGGAAAATTGTAAAAACATTGGAATATCTTATAAGATCAATGAAAATACCCCCAATATATGTCTAAATGTATGTTCAGAAATATATTTATGTGTATTTCCCTCTCTCTCTCTCACTATATATATTGTTTTTGCACTACACACGTGTGTGTGTAAATACATGTATATGTTAAATGAAATTTTGATTTCCACCTGCATCTTTTACTGCCACCTTAGAGACTTTTTGTAAAAGTTAGTAGATGGTCAAACCAATTTCCCAGATACTGCCTGCAATTGATGTGCCAAGTATACCATCCTCTCAGAATTTCTGCGCCAGAAACAAAAGGCAACAAAATATCAAAGAATCTCATCAAAACCATGCTCCTCCCTGGCACCTCCGAAATAAAAGAAGACAAAATCAACACTGCAAGCATTTTGTTCAACACCCAACAAATGCTGCTTTCTGGCTTTCCTTTCTCATATCACAAAACGTTATTCTGGAACTCTTTCAACTTTTATTTTACTTGCTTTCTTTTCACATTTCTCTTCATTTTTAGAACACTTTTATCTAACTATATATATATATATATATAGGCAGCACATCTTCATTCAAACATGTTTCATTGAATAATATAGACATATTATGCCTGTTTATTTTTATAATAATCTTTTCTACTGGATGAAATTCATCAAGGAAGGCATCATATTTTTTTCTTACCCAAGTCCTTTTGATTTCCTCTGAGATCATCTTCAGAGGTGAATTACAAACACAATCTTATTGTTACTATGATTTTTCTGATAGTGGTTTTTAAAAAACACATGTGAGCAATAATAATTTTTATTTAATTTTTTGTGTTCTAATAATTTTCTTCTTTTCTGAACATAAATTATTTAAAAATTGTCCAAATGTTCTGTATGTCTGAGTGCTTTCAGCTATTCATTTAGCCATTAACAAGAATGATTTTATTTTTACTTTTAATTTAATCTATGGATTTTTTATGCATGTATCTAAAGATATAATCAATACATTTATCCCATAAATATAGCACACCTTAAGAGTATATTTGTTCATATATATATATACATACAAATATATATGCATGATGTACAGGGTGAGTAAGGTATTGGAGGACATCGCTTTTTCTTGGTTATTGCTGCATTTTACTAGAATTTATATAATTTTTTTTAGAAAAAAATATGGCAAACACTCAGCTTAATCAAGAAATGAAAAGGCATGCTGTAATTGTGGCTTAAAAGGCTGAGCATAATGATTTAGAGATATCTCAATTTTTAAAAGTTGTCAGATCTTTCATCTACCAAGTTTGTAAGAAGTTTGAGACCAAAGATGGAAACATATCACCATATTATCAAAACATAAAAAAGCATTCAAAATGCTCTGATATTATCAGAAAAGCTGAAATTTATCCAGCAAATTCAGCAGAGACAATCAGTGACAATCCCAGAAAATCTATGAGGTCACTTGTAAAAGATTTCCATGTGGCAGAAGGAACGCTCAGAAATGTTGTCGACAAAGGCATCAGAGATACATCTTATGTAATGAGGAAAGGTCAATCTATGTCAGGAAAAATCAAAAGAAAATCGCTTAATCAGATCTAAAAACCTCGTAAACAAACTTAAAAATCCAGCAGAAGATGCTGCAATTTGGTTTTTCTCAGATGAGAAAAACTTTGAACAAGATCAGAAATTTAACAAAAAATGACAGATGCTTATGTGCAGATCCACACACAATTTCCTGCAATTGTCATGGTTTTTGAGGTTGTCAGCAATGATGGACATGTGATCCTTCTTAACTTCTTTCTAGAAAGCCTTAGAGTTAACTCTTCCACCTGAGGTCCTGGCAACAATTGTTAAGACCTGGATAGACAGTGTATGCAATGGAAGGCATTATGTATTTCAGCAAGGCTTGGCATCATCACACAATGCAGGAATAGATGGCTGAAAATTTTCATTATCACATAACCACCTAATATTTGACCTTCTAACTCCCCAGATCACACTCCATTGGACTACTGTGTGTGGAGCATTGTTGAGAGTGAGATCAATGAATGCTCCCATAAAATGAAAGATTCTTTGAATGCTGCCATAGTCAGTCATGTCCAATATAAAACAAGGCCATTTAATTCGAGCATGTAAACAATTTTGATCTCACATAGAAACAGTTATTGAAGCTGAAGGTAAAATTATAAAATAATTTCTTTTTATGATTACAACTCTAGGTTATCAATAGGTAATTTGTCGGGCTGATTACAATCTTTAATAAAATATACTATTGGTATAACTTAGAAGCTAAAATGATGCCTTTACTCTAATTAAAATATATAATTTTTAAAAATCACTGTGCATGAAATTAAAAAAATAAACATGTTTTGGTATTTTAATTTTAATTGTAATAATTCTATAAAAATAAACTAATTTTATGTAAGAAAAAACGAGTGAGGACAAACTCTTTGAGATGTTTGTTTTTTATTGCTCCCCTTCCATTTTTTTTATTGTTTTATACTCTGACTTAAAAAAGGAAGACACCTCTATCCACACCCTTAGCTTCAGTAAGTGAAGTATACATTTCTACTTCTTATTTCACTCACTGAGGCTAAGGGTGTGGATAGAGATGTCTTCCTTTTTTTAAGTCAGGAAGATTGTGTATGGGTGTCTATGGATGAATACATAAACCTAATAGCCCACTCACATACACACACTCAAATTATAAAATATCATTATTATTTAATTATCAAAATCTGAGACATTTTCCCTTCATTCGTCCCATACTGCTTTCTGAATTTAAAATCTGTTTTAATTCAAACTTCAACAGAAATATATGGTTCATTTTTGTTTTTTAAAACATTAGTATACAAGACACAAAAGCAATAAGCATCGTTTTAATAATCAATAACACTGTCATGGATGATAGCATTTTAAATCCATATTCATTTATTGGTATAAAAGAAAATGTTTACATTGCTGATCAAAATAAAAATTCTCAAGAAAAATCTTAAATTGACTGGTTGTAATCTTTTATCATTGATTTAAGCATCACATTTGATAGATAGTATTTTGACAACTGATAATAGTATATCATCTCTCAAAAGAAATGAAAGCAAAAGTGGAATGCACTAGCCAGATATGTTTTTTAAATAACATATCTATCTCAAGTGCATGTTTGTAGATATCTTTATGCATTATTGTGTTTATGTATCTCTCTGTGAATTTTTAGTTAAATTTATTGTACAAGTTTATGATCAGTACTGCTGACTGATATCATATTTCCTCAACAATACCCCAGTCACACTCCTCACCCCAACTCTCTAGTCTACAAGTTAAGGCTGAAACATTGATTTTTGCCAAATTTCAAGTTGGGCTAAATTCAATTTGCCCTTTTTCAATTGATACATTCTACTAAAAAAACTTATACTGCCCAGAAAAAATTATTTAAAATGAACATTTGAAAAGAATAAGTTGAAATAAAAATGTGTTATTTGAAATACAAGTAATACAAGTAATTAGAGATTTTTAAAAGATTATTTCTAAAATTAGAGCAAGATATATGTTGTCTATTAAGTATGTCTCTAGCTTAAAAGGGCTCAGATTTATGCAGCCTGGCTAGCCATTTTAGGTTTAAAAATTTACTTAATCAAAGAAATGAAATAGCTATTCTTTGCTGACATTGTCAAAGATTTTAAATAATGTTTTAAAAAAAAAAGCTAATAAATGAAATATACATATTTATATTTGATATTTAATAATAATTTTAAATAATTAAAGTAATTCTATTACATTTATTTATTTTAAAAGAAGTATAGTCTATTATTAATTAGAATTAGGAATAATATTTTAAAATTGTAGTTCAATATAACATACTCATATTCAAATAACCTTTTTAAGAAAAGTTTTTATGCATACAATTACAAATTTAACGGTAAAACAAAAGTGCCGAAAACTTTTTGTCTTTGATAAAGATCAGATGACATGTGTTGAATCGATGTCATCATTCATTTGAAAAGGCACCCCTACCCTACCTTAACTTAACCTCTTTTTGAAAGTAACTCATATTTTGATACAATAGTTGTTAGTGAAAATGAATACCCTACCACCCCTTGTCAAAATGATTTGATTTCCCTGTATCCTTAGAAACTTATATTATGAATATATATGCTTATAAAACTCAGTAAATTTCAAAATACGTTATTCCAAACTTTGCTTGAAAATGGAACAGGACTAGGGACTTTAATTTAATTCTATAATTGAATTTGAAGTTTTTAGTTTCTGTTTTTGAAACATGGTAATTCCTCTGTAGTGATGGAACCATATTTTTAAAATAGTAAATTTATAGTATTTATGCTCTGTAGATCTGCATTGAGCACTGTTTTGTAAAAATAATAAGAATATTGGATTATATATCTTACTGTTCTTTCTCTTTTATATATATATATATATATATATATATACACACACACACACACACATATATATATGCATACATACATACACATGCAAGCAAATATATATATATATATATATATATATATATATATGCATGCATGTATGTTTTCATGAATATATGTGTGCATATATATATATATATATATATATAAGTGGACATTGAAGTCATAAGTCTGTTCCATGCTAAAAGACAATGATCAGGCCATATGATTGTGTTTAAGCATGAAACAGACTATTGCAGCTGAGTGTTGACTTCAGTGTCCACTTTTATATTTATATACACTCTATCCCCTATATCAAGCCCTTTAACATATAAATACTGCATGCCTTAGAAATATATTTTTTTATTATACACACTTATATATATATATATATATATATATATATATATATATATATATATATAACTAGTTTAAAAACTGACTAATGCACTTTTGACATGTGAGTAAAGTTGTATGAGAATCTAATGGAATGTGAATATATACTGACATTCACTGTGCAGTGTTGATACCTACATTGTCCATATCTATCTGCTTACTGATCTTAACTTTGTATAGAACAAAAGCACAATAGTATCATAACTCACAATTCACTTTCACTGTCTGTAAAATTTGGCTACTAAGCCATTGTGTTATAAAAAGAACTAAACCTCCAAAGATACATATATACCTATGCACACATACATACATTCATACATGCATGTAATTCCTCTGTTTATTGATTGGAAAAACAATTTTTTCCCAATTTATATTCCAGTACTTTTTTGAAAAATCATTTAACTCCAAGCAAAGGTGACAAAGCCACTAAAATGCAAGGGAAAGAAACTGAGAAACATTATTGAATAGAAAGGACAATAAAAGAACAGGATTCAAAAAGACAGATGATGACAATGATTGATGATGTAAATACTAGCTAAAATATTTCATGACAAAATGTCTTTCTATTAATTTTGGAGATTTGAAGAACTTTGTTCTAAACAAAGATTTTGATTAAGAATTGTAAAAAAATAGGAAAAGAATTTTGTGCAGCACAAGAAACAAATATTTGAAACTTTCTACTTGTTTCTTTATTGCACATATTTAAGTCTTTCTCCAACTTTCTTGTTATGCTTAAAATGGATCTGCATGAATAAAATTAACTTCATATGAAAGCATTAGTGGTAATGGTTTCTAAATTCCTCAGTTTGAAGCAATAGAGAACAGTCATAAATTCTCAAAAGTAAAACCCTTAAAATTTTGTTTTTGTTCTGAGAGATTTTCAATTAAAAAGAATCCGAGAAATTTCAAAGTTATTTTCTTGATTTCATTCCAACAAAAACTGATGTTGAAGAAAAGAGAAACTCAAAGTTCAAGTATGTTTAAAATATTTCCTTATTTCATCAGTGTCCTCCTCTAATAAATATTGACAGAAGAGTGTATTGTTTTCTGCTATTGTTATTTTAGTCTTGGATGTTTGGAGACATTGGTGTATGAGGAGAGTTTGATAAGAAGACTCAATGATTGGGCACTTTCCAAAACTCTATCTGATGATTATTTTTGAATACAAAATCTTCTTATATCAAAACCTCAATCCAATCCAATCTATTTTCTCTGTTTATTCCCAAAACACTTTTGTTCTTATGGAAATATTTTAGATGCCTTGTGGAATAGAGTAACCAGATTGGTATTTTCAGAATTCTGCCAACATTTTTAAGATGGTTTATTTTTATCACTTTTTTATTAACTTGAGTTTTTGCAATGGCACCATTCACATTCTTGTGTTATATTAAAAAAATGTTGATGGATTTTGAACTCAAGGATAAAAATGACTTCTTATCGGACTTTTAAACACAATTTTTACTGGTGGCAAAGTCATGCAAGGACTGATATAGGAAAATGATTATTCTATGCAATAATTCTTACATAGCATTTGTAGAGTGGGTTGGTTGGTTGAACTAACACTGAAATTAAGTAGTATGAAGAGACAAGAGGACTTCAGGTTGTGTTTAAAAATACAACATTTATATATAAACATATAAAATTTGAGACAGAAGCATATTAGGATGTTTGAAAAACTAAGTTGCCCAGGTTGACAATTAAGTTATCCAAGCAAGAAGAAATGCTGCCAATGGAAAGACAAATCCTTTTACTTGAATGTCGCAGTGGAATTGTTCTCTTATGGCAGTGAGAGATAAGGAAGTGGGATATAGGTCTTGTTTACCTACTGTCATTTATCCACTCATGCATGATTGTCACATGATATTTTATATTAAGGGTAGACAATTATTTTTGTATCTTTACTATAGTATCTAATCACAAAAGTAAATTTAACAGTCTTTAGCCATTGTAATATGGTATCTCAAAAGGATGTTTTTTCCTTTGACACCTTCACTTCTTGGTAATGTTTTTGTTTTAAAAAATGATGATTAGAATTTTAATAAATGGAAACAAAATTACATTTTTAAATCTTCTGCTCCAAACAATAAAATCTTGAATTTGGAGATTACGAACCTCACAAGAATATTGAATTTGTGGTGCTTTTCTTGTTTGATCATCATTCTGATGAGATTTTGTGTATCTATGGGCAAAACAGGGGAGAAATTTGCATAGCAACCTAAGCTTGAATATTTTTGAAGTAGGAGCAATGAGATCACAGCCTGTTACCATGCCTGATATTACTAGAAACATTGCAAAGTTTGCTATTGACCTGCCTTACAGGTGCCACTTCAAGTTTTGAATCGTTATCTATTTTCTAGACAGGTTGCCAACCAAGGCTAGAGAACCCAGCTGGAAAGGGGGAGAAATGAGTTCATGCCTTCCCTAAAGGCATAAATGCAAAGTGAACACAAGCAAACTAAAACTTGTCTTGCAGATTTTTTTTTTCAATGCTGGCAAGCATTACCCTCATTTGTGCATAATAAACTTAGATTTTTATGAATATTTTGAAAACAAGAGCTTGAGATATTGCAGTTTGTAGAATAATCACAACTTGAATGAATGATTTTGATTTAACATAGAAACATTTTTTTGGCTACAGTGTAACAAACGATAGAAGTGGATGCTGAAATCCTGTTATTATATTGTAACATATTTTTAGATGGAAATGAAAATGCACAAAACAATTTCTGAAGATCACCTAATGCAACAGGTACCTTGGGTTGGGGGGAAGCTAAGGAATGTGTTGACCAAAGTATTTATTCAAAATAATAAATATCAAGAAATAGTATTGTAATATGATCATTGCAAATGATAACACAAAACTAAATTTCAAAAAGTTTAACATGACTGCTTATTTCAGTGTTGACTGTTAATCACTGTCAGCTAATGGGAATGTGACTTTAGAGCCTTCTCTAAATGTAGACCCTACATTCTCATATGGATATAAGACAGACTGTCTTCAGGATGAGAGCGTTCTTGAACCTTGTTCATCTTTTCCTCAATCATCCCTATCCGCAGTTTTTTCTCTCACTTTCATTCTCTGTAACCCCCTGCGTACTAGTGGCATTCCTGCCTTGCTTGGGGTGCAATGGTTAAAAAAAATGTAAATATAAAAATAGACATTGAAGTCAACATCCTGCAGTGACAATCTGTTTCATGCTTGAACCCAAAATTTGTCACCCAAATGTTGTGTTCAAGCATGAAAATGTCACTACTCAGTGTTGACATCAGTGGGGGCAAATTCCCCCTCAGCATCGTCTGCTACACAATACAGTATGAAAAGTGTGAAGGTGACACTGATATTTATTCTTTGGATTCTTCTGATTTATACCAAGTGACATATTCCCCTGTCATTCTCTCTTATTATTTTAAATGTTGTATTTTGCTGGATACACATGTTTTGAGTAGACGCCTTTGGCAATAAAATGTACTCTGCCAGATGCCATATTTTTTTTTAAGACTCTTGATTGTACAAGCTGGAAGATGTAATTCACACTGTTTACAAAAAAAAAAAGACAAGGCATCTACTCAAACATGTGTTTCCACTAAAATATAATATTTAAATAATAAATAATATCTGATTAAAAATAAAAATCCATCAATTCCTTACAAATATTTGTTTATATTCACTTATCAAACACTTATCCCTTATCTTCCAAACATATAAACAATTGTTTTATTTTCATGGATGGACACAGGAAGACTCTATCTGCTGAATCTAATGACAAAAAATCGGGTTGAAATTCAAGCATTCAGTATTTTGAATTCATCTTATTAGAGTGGCTGACAACATTATGTTTTCCAGTTAGAATTTTTGGAAAATGTCGGCTTTTAATGTAAAAGGGTTGACTTGCGATGAATAAAAAGAAGACATTTTCAAATTAATTTTGTTATATGTTTTTAGAAATTAAGGAAATGCTACTTTCATCTAAGCCACATAAATTTAGAATGGTAGAGACATTTTATGAAATTGTGAATACAAGAATCTTTTACTTTTTATGCTTTAGTAAAATATTTGAAAGACTTTCTGTTCACTTTCAGAATTGCAAAACTTCAATGTTAAATTTCTGCTGGTTATTAAGATAAATTGGATTGTCAACAGTTTTAGTGAAAGTCATAAATATAAAATGTAACATTTTTGATTTTGTACAGTTTTTATGTCTTCTTTTCTGAAATATAAAATGACTTTATAATTTTTATACTTGATACTATATTGGAAAACATCCCATAAAAAATGCATCAGAATAAAGAAAAAAGTGATTTTGTTTGTAACTTTTATAGTGAGAAATGCAAACAAGAAACATTTTGAGGAGAGTAGGAATTTTCAAATATTATATTTTTGTATTCTTTTTTTATGAGAATTGTAATTATTAAGACTCGATTAGCAGTAAAATATTTCTCTCTCATAATAGATATGATTTTTTCATTATTATTGTTATTATTATTTATGGTATCTTCTGTTTATTCTGGGATCAAGTGACAACTTTTATCAAATTTGTAGTTCTTACTTCAGGATACTTACTATGCTATGTTCCAACATTATATGCAAATCAATAAAGTAATATTTATGAAACAAATAGACATGGAGTCATCAAATGTTGGTCAAATATAGAATGCATGTTTATATGCAATATCACAAAATTTACAATCATATAAAAATGTAGAATTTAATTTATGCTGGAATATGCAAAATGTGATTTTTAAACCATTCCAAATTACATGCACACATGTCAAATGAATCAATTTGGCATGATAGGAATAGAATCAAAGAATGACAGTAACCAAACACATGAGCATTTATTCTAAGGAATGACAATCAAAGAAGAGTTTGCTCATATTTTGGACATTTCGACACAGTTTATTGCTTACCATGTTGTTTCACTAGATCATATACAACTGAATAGTGAATTCAGTCTTCACTGAGTGCTTTATATTTGCAGCCTTGTGCCACATCTAAGTCATGTTTAGTTAATCATTATAATTTCCATTTTTTTCTGATAATTTCAAGCCACCTTGTGTCCAGAGAAAACATTAACTTGAGAATTTCTTTAAGAGTGACAGCTTCACAAATAATTACGTTGCTTCCTGAAGTTCATTTTAGATGAAAAGTATTTGCTGTTTTCCTAAAGGTGTCATTTGATGATGCTACAAATTTTCTTTTGATGGGGTCATTTTTTTAACCTTCATTTGGCAAAGTGTTCAATAGTTGCAATAGCAAAATATGGAGCAATAAATAAATGTTGGAATGCACTGTAATTTGCAATGTATATTCATCTCCACTATGTTGATTGAAGCAATGACACTTTCAGTTGTTCGGATATGTTTTCATGACTTTTCCCAGTGCTCTAATCATAAAAGTCACAACTGTTACGTTATTATCTCAGAATTTATGCAAAGTTTAGATATTTATTCTGTGGTATGATGGCATTATTTACCAGATTATTTCTTTATCTATATCCAGGCTTTGTAGATTGGGTAGGATCTCTTTGTAAATTTAAATCACAAAGAATCTTATATTCATTTGTCTGCAAACTTAAATACAAATGGTTGTTTTTTTATTGCTTGCCAAAAATGACCCTTCATTAGATTTGATGATAATTAATCACACAGGAAAGTATTATTTTTAAGGTATAGCATTGGAAATTCTGCATCTTGATTTAAAGCATGAAAATAACAATGGCAAGAAATATTGCAGAATAAAATTCAACTCAAAATCTGTTATATCATTGGCATCAATATGTGTACATCAGTTTAGTGTACCATTTAGTCGATTCTTTTTGTTCTGATATTTTTCAACAGTAGCAGCAAATAAATATGTTCACTGTGTTTTCAGTGGATATTTCTGGTAACAATAAAACAGCCTCTCACCCTTTGCCTACTTGGAAGTTCACAAACAAGTAGTCATTCACCAACTTCCTTAAATCTCTTTGATTAATGTATTTTACAGCAAATCTGTAATGTAAAGCATGCATATATATATATATATATATATATATATTGATGCATGTTTCATTAAATAATATAGACAAGTTTTGTCTATTTATTTTAAGTAAGTTCCTTTCATATCATCTGATAAGCTTAATAACATTATCATTGAAAGAGGAAAGAAAATCACCACATTGATACATGTTTAAATCCAATCTAAGCTTTCGGCTTACATAAGCCATTCTCAAAGATGACAATTACTTTTCAATATATCAACCAATTCATGAAACAATAAGTCTGTTTTTTTTTTGCATGACAAATTTCAAAGCAACGACTAACACATGTATACGAAACACAGAAGCGGAAATCGCGTTGCAGCTCATGATGTCACACATGACCACGCAAGAGTGAAGTATTAAGTATGGGAAGCTGTCAACACTTAGAGGCAACAGTCTGTTTCATGCTAGATGCAATCGTTAGGCTGCTAGATTGCATGATTACATGTAGCATGAAACAGTTTGTCGCCTCTGAGTGTTAACTTCAATGTTCACTTTTATATTTATATTTAGATATGCTCTATCTCTGATATTGAGCACTTTATAGTGAAAATAGAACACATCTTAAAACTATATTTCTGCATATATTGTATGTGTGTAATCTTTCACTCACTTGTTTTCATGCACACACATACACACACACACGTGTGTATATATATATATATATATACACACACACACGTATGTGTATATATATATATATATATATATATATATATATATATAAAACCATATAATAATTATTAATGTGCATTTATTTATATATTTCCTGTCCCATATGTAGTGGTGGAGAAGTAAATCAACTTAGTGAATCTATACAAATAAAATATTTATCTGCATTTAGACAAAATTAGTTTCTGTGCAAAAATGAACCATTTAATTAATCTGTTCCTTTACTCCTACCTTTCTTTGATCACAGTCTTATTTGTTCAATCCTTTCATATGAGGCACACAGATACCCTTGTCTATTAACTGATCATCTTCCTCTTGCTGGTCTTGAAATAGGCTTTATTGTTACTGTCTTTGTCGTTCTGTTGCTAATCTTTTTTATTAGAACTTTCTAACAATGTCCATCATTTTGGATGTCATGGGTACACTAGTATATATACACACACACACACACACACATATATATATATATATATATATATATATATATATATATATATATATATATATATATATAAAGTGGACACTGAGGTTAAGAAAAGAGTGGCAACAGCCTATTTCATGCATGAATACAATCTTCAGGCCATATGTCTTGTATTTTAGCGCAACTATTTATATATGCTTTCAAGTAGTACATTATCAGTAACAATGTGTATTATTCTAATGGATGCTAACCATTAGCAACTACCCAATAACTGTTAGATGACTACAATAGACCTTGCTACCCATAATGCACCATTGACCAGCATATATAGTCAAGCCAAAGCACATGGCCTAAAGATTGCATTTAAGTATGATACAGATTGTTACCATTCACTGTTTATGTCTGTCTCCACTTTTATACTTATATATATTCTATCCCTGTTATTGAGCATTTTTTACCCATAAATATGACATACCTTAAAACTATATTTTATCATATATATATATATATATATATATATACACACACACCTACTATAAATCATAAGTTTGGGCAATCTCCTAAAATATGAATGTTTTTTCCCTTTTTCAAAACTAATTTATGAGCTCACTTTGAGCTAAAGAGGCTATCTCTTTTCAAAGGGTTTTATCAAATATTTGATAATGGTAATATTGAAATGCATAAAGTTTTCTTCACATTTTAGCTCTTTTTGCATAATATTTCTGAATTGCTAAATGTAATCTTGGTGGATCCCCCCCCTCTCTAAAAAAAATTGGATGCCATACACCAATGGGTTAAATAGTTTCTTCATCCTAGCTTATTGGGAGTTAATTAACCCAAATGGAAATGATAATGTTAGCCATTGCCTTACAAGGAAATATTTGACATTCATTGATTGAACAGACAGTACCTTTGTTGAAATTTATAAAATCTTTCACTTAAGAAAATTTTTCAGGAAAATAACTTTCCAGTAGCTGTTATCACTCTTTACAGTATTGATGGGAGTTTTTGTGGAATGCCAATAGCTAGATTATGTCATTATTTTCTCTTCAAGTTGCACATAAAATCCACTTTATCTATTGGCGCTGTTGAAAGTCCTCAAGAGGTGTAGGTTTTTTTCTGTTTGTTACATTTTTTGTGATTCTCTAGTGCCAGCCCATGAGGTTCAAAGAAGAAAGGTTTTTGCTAAGACCCACAGGCTTCACGCATTCAAAGCCATTTTTAACCATGATCTTAGAAAGCAGTTTTCTACAGCTGAGAGTTTAGACATTTCTGGATGGGTTTGGCACCATGTATGGCATTCATATGAAAGTCTTATTTGATGAGGTTGTTTAAGAACATGACTCGAGTTTTTCAGTTAATGTTTTGGTTTCATAGCAATTCGCAGTGTTGGGCAAAACTACCTCAAATGCAGCCTATTTTATGTTCAATTCTCTTATCTCTTATACTAATTTTGTTACGACACCAAGATATTTGATGTGTTTAGGATTTACTAATTCCACATTCTGAATTATGATGGATTCAAGGTAAGTGGCATCACTGTTTTCATTCCAATTCCAGATCATACTTTCTGTTTTGGAAAGGTTTATCTTGAGTCCTATTTCTTAGAACACTTACTTGAGAATGTTGGTTTTCTTTTCAAGATCATTCTTATCCCAACTATGTTCAATATAGCCACTCCCCTCATCATCAGTACATTCACCTTGGGAGGGGAAGCAGGATTACTGTCTTCTATGAGTATATTCATTTGGAATGTGATATGGAAATGCTTAAATAGGGCCCATCTCATCATATCTATGCTTGTATCTACACAGAACATAGTCTAGGAAAAGATGAAATAGATTGGGGTTGTCAGTTCCTCCTTTTGTCAAATGAAGTTTGACATGTTTCTTCTCTTCTGTTTTTTTCTTTCTATTTGGATCAATTTTTTCAACTCAGAATTGTTGTCTGATGGATGTTTATCTTTTTTCTTCTCCGTATTCTTACAATTGTCTCACATGCTTCAGCTAATGAACATATGATAACATTATTTGATTTCTTTATGTTGTTTTGATCAAGATCTATTGCTATCAATTTGAACTCTTGTTTATTACAGAATTCTGATATCATGCTTTCATTTTTAAGGGTTTGGATATTATACTTTGATGTACTAATTAGAACCACAAGTCCCAAGCATTTGGTCTATGGTATCATTTATGATCCAAAATTTGAATTTCCTTTTAATTTTTTAAAATAGTCTTTATTAGTTCTCAATAGCAAAAGAAAGATAAACTTTTTGAATCACCAAATTCTGGTTGAGGATTGTGATCCAAAGTGAAAACAAATCCCATTTCCTTTCAATTCAACTTCTCCATTTGTCAGTGTGATGACTTTTTCTCAATGACTTGTTTAAAGTTCTGTATTCTCCAGTTTTTTTTCCAGAATTGACAGATTGAACCCAGTGTTCTGATATTTTTAGAGATGACCAAAATTCCTATGCTATTATTTTGGAGATCAACTAGACTCAGATTTTTGCCTGAATTGAATGATTCTGATTGCAGATTCAAATCTTGGAATAAATGGCTTTTTGTGTGCTTGAAAATAGTTTTTACTTCCTTACCCCACCTGCCATCATGATTATTAAGGGTGTTGGTGGTGGTAGAATTGTTTTCAAATCATCATCATTATTTTTATCATGTAAGTGTTGATATTGATGATGATGGAAATAGTGAAATCATCATCATTGTACTATTTATTATATTGGTGTCACATATTGACGTAATCAATGGAAATTCTCTTCTTAAGGCATAGTGTTAACAAGACTCCTTACAACTCAAGAACTTTTTAGAGAATCCTTGCCAAATAAATGGTGGCAGTTTTATGAAGCTCTGCAATCTTGGTCTCATTTACAATTCTCCCTAAGTGCTTTTTTCATTTTCTATTTATTATTATTATTAGACAAGTGTATTTGACTGATGTTATAATGGTAAATCTTATTATTATTTGTCCTGAAGAATTTATGCCCATCCACAGGTTGATTTAGGCTCTTAGACAAATCTGGGACTATCATTTGTCACTTTTCTGTTCATAAAGCAGAAAAGTAAAAAGATATAAAAATAATTTTGAATAAAAGATAATTTTGGCAAGAAGAAAAAGTGTAGAATGAATATTAGGGAGAAAAAAAGGCAAAAATACATTTATTGCAATGTCACTTGCTAAGGACCTTGTTTTTCTTCACCTTGTCTGCAAAATCTTTCATTAGATCTTTTGTGCTTTCAGTGAAGCAAGAACACCAATCATAAACATTTGATCGTCTCCTTTGAGCAAGTGTATTCAGGCAGACATCACCTTCAGACTGGATTGTTCAAGAAATTTGCCAGAGACAAAAAAAAAAAAAAGTAAAAAAGAAAGAAAATATTCAGAGCTAAAAAGAAATATTTGATTAAAAGAAAGAGAGAATCCATTGAATTTACTGAAATGTTCAAGTGATTATCAGTGTTTATATGAGTTTCTTATTGTGAATGTTCAAAGCGTGAATTCTCCCACTTGAACCAAATCTCATTGATTCAAAATCTGAAATTAGACTTTCAATTGGGTGCCATCACTCATGGGTGTCTTCAATTTATGGTTATGGGCATTTTGTTTATTCTATATTGATTCTCACATGAAATTAATGTGCTGCAGAATCTTCCATCTTATCAATGTTTCACAGAAAACCGTTGACTCTTCAGAAAGAATTTGTTCAGCCTCATACTTATTTCTTTGTTATTTCCAGTTTAGCTTAAAAATAAGGATGGCATTAATTACACATTTTTAACTATTTGTCATCTATATATATATATATATATATATATATATATATATATATATATATATATATATATAATTATCCTCACGATTATAAGCCATTGCAAATACACTGCTGAATAAAAATGCTTCTGAAATTCTTCTATAACAATTGTAATTGTGCTATTTTCTGTTGTGTATTACCTACAAGCTTCTCTATCTTATCTTTCCCTCTTTGGACTGAACTTTTCCCACAATCAATCAACTGGACACCAATCAATCTACCTTTTACTTCATCTGTTGTCCTTTCTTCTTGATTCCATTTTGTCAATTAATCACTTTTTTGATATCCCATATCTTGGTTTCTTCTATGATTCATGTTGACCTGTTGGTCTTTTAGAGTTATTCTTACCATTGTTTTAAATAATAAAAATGTTGACATTCCATGCTACTCCAAAAAATGGTTAGGAAGTAAACCCACATCAATACTAATAAAAGCAATAACAGTTACCGTACTTGAGAAATGTATTTTTCTGATAAATTGCGTTAATAGAAAGATTTTATAAATTTCATCCTAAAGTAGCATTAGCTGCTTGAAGGATCTCATGTTACCATTAGCAGTAGAGATGGGAATAAATACTACACTTTGATACCAGCCTGATAGCTAGAGATTGAATAAAAAAGTGTAACTTGTGTAATATTGGCTGCTTAGTCAATAAATGCCAAATGTTCCCTTACAAGGAAATATCACCAATACCATTTATATATTTTTAAGTTGCTGGTCTCCAAGTGATTTTTTTATCATTACACCTGTACATTATTACTGGCATTATACATTATTCATCATATCGTTTATATTGTAAGCATTTTGGCAAGGTGCTTTTCATTATGTCTCTAGTTTTATCAAATAGTTTCCAGCCAATCATTATATATTATTTTATCTCATTTTTATGCTCTTTCTTTAATCTTATTAACTGTGCAAAGTCGATATGATCCAAGAAGTCTATTCTTCAGGTCTTTACAATTGGAAGTTATTTTTGTTGTATTTTTATTGCTGTTCCTTATATCCGTACTTGAAGACTTTCTCTCTTGAGGTTCTTTTGTAATTCTTTATCTGAGGATTTTCATGTTTTGGTAAAATGCTGTCAGCAAATCATAAATAATTTAAAGATTCTCTGTGTTTACTCCCATTCAATTGTAGTTCATTTTTGAGAAGATAATTTTGCAGCAAAAAATTTAGACAAATTCATATCTCCTTGTCTCACTCCATTCCAATTTTAATTTATCCATGTCTTTGTGTAATCAAATTATTGCTGTGTTCTTATATATATTTCACAGAAAGGTCTATATAATTTTCTGTCTTCCTGAGTCAAAGAATTTTGAGCTTCCTACTAAGTACAAGTTCCTTTTCATTATCAACTAAGCTAAGAAAATTAGTTGATTGTATTCTGCTGTTTTTCAATCAGTTGTTCTATAATTTTAGAAGTCCTACTGTTGATTATTTACATTGTTCTGACTATTGCCCTCATTTTTATTTTCATATTTACGACATTTCGGCCTTGTTGTCCTCTCTGGGCTTTTACAGGTGATATACATTGAAGTTTCAATCCAACACATGGCCCAGTGGATAAAAGTGTTAGTTGAAGTAATCCAGTGACTTGACCCAGAGAGTTTTGAGTTCAATACCTGGCCACAGCAGAAGTGAACAAAACTTGGAGAGTTGAGTTACTAACTGGAAATAACTGAAACAAAGATATCCAGAAAAGGCATGGCACGTGGAATGAGAACAATCTACCCCAGTGGACTAAATAAAGGGATTGCTTCAAAATTCCAGCATATATCACTTAAAGAAGACCAGAGCATACAACAGCCGAAATGTTGTGAATATGACAGTAAATATGAGAACAACAGTTTGAACAATGTAAATAGTGTAAACAGTTACAATACCTTATCTCAAAAATATAGACAGATGCTTTACTGTTGAAAACCACTTTAAAAGCCTGTTTTTATGGTTAGTTTTCATCTAGCGTGCTTGTTAGTTTGTAAGGACTTTTGGGAATAGTTTATGGTAATGGTAATATTAACTGTTTTCGTATAAGAAAATATTTGGCATAAATAATAGGTCTGTCAAGTGCAGTAGATGTTAGTACACTATTTGGTATTGATGGAAGCTTCCTTTCTTGACTTTTCTTTGAGGTAGTGCCGAATTTCACCATCTTTTTTATGTTATTATTCTTGCTTTGTGTATTTGTTCAATAGTCATGCAAAAGTGCAATAACTGAAAAGTTCCTCATTATCTCCTTTTTTTAAAAATTTTTTCAGGAGGATTCCTTCCCCACAAGCTTATTAAGATCACTTTATTTAGTAATTTCTCACTTTTTGACATTTTAAATGATTTTCTGATTCTTTCATTACAACACCCATTTGTTCTATATTGGGAAAAATCCCCTGATTATTAAAACTGTAATATGCATGCTAGTGATTATTCACACAGACACAGATATATATATATATATATATATATATACACAAAAAATGCTAATGTTGTATAATTAAAGAGTGCAATGTGAAATAAAAAACAAAATACATACTACAGAGTCTTAAATGTGACAACAAGAATTCTTCAAACCCATACTCCTTTATTTCCACTATTTGCAGTTTCATGTAATTTACAAATCATCAGGTGGTGGATGAGGAGTAATAGGAAAAAAAATTTAATAACTTACATGAAACTGCCAATAACAGAAATAGAAGACACATTTCTGGAAAGATTCACTCCAAGCAAGGCAGGAGTTCCACTGGTTCACACAGGGTTACATAGAGTGAAGGTGAGAGAAAAACTGTATAGGGGGAATGAGGAAAGGATAAAAGATGAACAGGGTTCAAGACATCAGAAGATGGCAATTGACATTGCATTTAAATTTTTGAAGATTGTAGTTATCAGGGAAGCAAATAAACAGGAGGAAATTCTACAGGCAGCAAGTGCCAGAAAAGGAGTAGAAGTGGTGGTTACATTTAACTATTTCAACGGTAAAAGGGTGGAACCTAGATGCCAGTCAAGTAGTGTGCTTAAATTTATGTAGTAAGTGCAGCCAGGGTAAAAAGCTCAACAGAACAGTTGCCATGGAAGTATTCATAAAAATGACAGAGGGTAGCCACATCATGTCTGTAAGAAAATGACTGGAGTCAGAACCAATTACATTGCAGATCTCTCTTTGGATTTTGTCGAGAACCTCAAGATGAACAGCTGGGACACCAAAATAGAGATAACGACAATACTTAATGCACAGGTGAATGGTAGAGATATGTAAGATGGACTCTAACAAGAAAAACCTTCTGTCATGACACAGTGAGCGAAATTTCCTTACAGCAGATGCAGCTATTGATTCAATGTAGTTGTTTCACTTCAAGTCATTCGAAAGTGTGAGGTCAAGAAGGTGTAGTGAGACACTCTCCTGGAGTCTAGCATCAACCATGCTAATGGTGGGAAGGGAATTATCTCTGTGGTGGCTAAAATTTACAAGTCATTTCCTATCCCAGTTAACCACTAATTGAAGGTCCTTTTTGAGAGCAGTGGCCAGGTTGACTTTGTTAATGTTGCCGGGTTTACTATTGAGATAGGAGTAAATGGTAGTGCCATCTGCATAAATGCCTACTTGGGAGCTGATGACATCAGGAAGATCATTGATGGAGATCAGAAACAGTGTAGGACCCAGGATAGAGCCTTGGAGGACCTCCGTGTTCATAAGAAATGATCTGGAAGCATGCCCATTCAGAATGACCTTCATTTCATGATTTGAAAGGAATGATTGAATTAAATCAAATAGTCATCCTGTAATACTGTAGCCCTGAAGCTTATGCAGAAGACCATCATTCCAAACTGTTGAATGCCTTTGAGATATCTAGAGCCACAGCCCAAGCTTTGCTGTTCTTATCAAGAGCATGATATATACAGTTATGGCTATGAGCACTTCAGAGGTAGACAAGGCAAAGTGGAATCCATATTGTTTGTCAAAGAGTAGGTCTTGAGAGGTATGACTCACTTCAGCATTGATTAAAGCCTCAAAGACTTTGCTGAAAAGTGGTAAAAGGCTGATAGGGCAGTAGTTAGAGGGGTCAGAAGGTGCACCAGAGTTCTTAAAAACAGGGACTACAGAGGAGGGCATCTGGAAAGCAGGAAGTACCAAGGCAATAGTTATATAGTTTGGCGAGAACTGGGGTCATTTCAGGAACACATTTCTTTAGGAAAACGTCTGGTATTCCATCACCTCCACTTGCCTTATATGAGTCTAATTTAGAAATGATGTCCAAGACCTGTGACAGTGTTATGCATATATTACTCAGTTGAGCATCAATTCTAGTGGAGAAATCAGGTATGGGTACTCCAGACGAGTTGAGTGTTGAGTTTGGTGAGAATTTCTGAGCAAAGCATTCAGCCTTATCTGCTATGGATGTCAAAACTTCAAATTGGTTGAATAGAATGTGGATTAAGGATTTTCTGATGTTCAGCACACACTTGAAGAGCTGTTAATAATCTTTTGAACCAAACTTGCTAGATGCTATGCGCTGATTCATTATTTTAGCAAACAGTAATTTGACTTCATTGCGGAAATGTTTGCATTCATTCCTACTAGTAGAGACAAAGAGATGTCCATTGCAATTAGACTTATTGCCCTGGTACAGTCAAAAGAAGTGATTCCTGTCGGCTATAATAACTGAGCAAGCAGGAGAAAACCAGGGAGATGAATGGGGTTTAACTTAGTATTTTGTAGCTGGAATGAAGGCATCAATGCTGGCTTTCATGCTGGAGGAGACCTCAGCTGCATATTTCTGAATGGGGTAATGAAAAACCACATTCCAAGGGACGTCTTGAAAGAAATCACAGAATGAGTCCTAATTTGCCCATTAATATCAGAAAGATATTCTGTTGGTAGGAAGATTATGGCAGGGGAGGAGGGAAAGGAAATGTTTACAGATACTACAGCATGATCAGAATTGCCAAGATGTCAGAGCTGCAGAGTACAACAAGAATTAGGGATAGAGGTAAAACAGAGATTGAGAAAAGAGGCATTTCCATGAGGGTTACTGCGGAAACATGTGGGGAAGTTAACCACTTGTGTGAGAGATTAAGGGTTTGGGTGACAGTGAGGTCAGTGGCGAGTGCTTAAGCTCTGAACATGAATACAGGTGTAGGAAGAAGGCCCTGTCTATATTATTGGAAATACCATCTAACATGCAACAGCCTTAAGAGGAAGGGGAATGGTAAACAAAGAAAAGATAGCTGTAGAGAGAAATGGTGACACAAGCATGTGTTATTTGGAGATTCAAGAAAGGGTTCCCTAGCCAGCAAGAGATGTTTGTGTACATAAACTCCCAGGCCATACATGTGGACTTTAGAGTCTTTTCTAAGTAGAAGAAGGTAACCAGGAATAAAGAAATCAGAAGAAGAGATAAAATAGGTTAGTCTTGCAGAGAGCTAGAATGTCCGGAGACTTTTTGAAAAGGAATGATTCTACACTGCAGAAGTTGGTACAAATACCACAAACATTAGAGAAGGAAAGGTTAAGGGGTTTAGATGATTTAATCTCACTGTCTTTATCAACTTCTGATTAACTAAAGGGCTTTTTCAGTATCATTTTCATGTTCAATATTTTATAAATAAAATTGCAATATGTAAATCATTTATGCATTCTTGTAAGTAATGACTTATTTACCACATTACAGCCTCTTTTGCACAGTGTCACAAGTCTATTGTTACTCTATTTCTATATCAGTGGCAAAATGTCAGGTGCAATACATTTTTTAGTATCATATCTAAGAGTCACCATATTGTGTCCATAGGGTCAAGTCACCCCTATTTCTTCTATATTCCATTTGTTAGGAGGAAATTTCCCACAGGGAGCTTTGTTCCAATTCAAGGGTTAATCGTTATTTATCCTTGTTATTGTCATAATCTTTACTTTCTACCACCTACTCTTAGATTCATATCACTCACTCCATTCATTAACTTTCTACCTTGAGTAACTCTTGAGCCTTGTATTTGGCAAATTTTAGTAAAATAAATTCTTTAATTGATGTTAGCAGTACAAAAATAATGATAATTTTGTATCTCTGACTTATAAAATATTGATCAATAAAAATGTTGCTTTAAGCATTGACTTGAAAATCTGTTGAAGTTTGACAGGATTAGAAATTAATTCAAATTCTGATTTTGTGATCAAAATGAAAATACTGTATTTCATGGCATATCAGACTCTACTCTGTGTTTGCTTAAAAATAAATTCATAAATATAAATTTTAGTGGAATGAATATTTCAACTTTGCATATAAGACACATCTTATATGCAAAGTTGAAATATTCATTCGACTAAAATTTACTTGTACTTTGCCTGACACCCTTATACTGTAATATTAAATGTAAATGGAAGTGGGTATTATATGTCAGCAGACATGGTAATTTGATCTAACTTTTATATTTTGTGTTTCTCCCAAGTCATCCATATCGACCATATTTTGTAGAGGAAGCTTTCCATGTTGAGAAAGAATTTGAAAGGTTTTGTTTCTGATTTATGAACTTTCAGCCACTGGCCATTTTATGATTTGGAAAATATAAGAAATAAAGGCAAGAATTTGTGTTGGCAAAAAAATCAAAGTAAAGATGAAAATAAAGGAGATAATTTAGAGAAAAGCTGAAATCGGCAAAGTGCACAATTTGTGTATTTGTGTATCAATTTTGTGCTTTTATAGCAACTTAAGGATTTGCATCTAAAGAAGCTCATCAGTAAAAGAAATAATTAAAATTTCACTTTCAGTATATTGTAAATATTTCTTTCTTTTTTTATTTGCCTTGTATTTAATATTCAACACAATAGAAAGCATTGAGAAAATCTCAAAGACCGAACCTGCAAATTGAATCAGATACAATTTCTTTGTTCATTTCATATTTATAAGTTTTTAGTTCTTTTTGTCATTTTTGTGTATAGAATTCTCTGCTGAGAATAACAATTGATTAAAATTATGTTAACAAAAGCAAAGGTAACTTGCTAGATATCTTGTTTTTTTTTTTACTTCTAATATAAGTTTTCCAGCCTCGATTAAAATTGATTGCAAGCAGTTTTAATAAAAAGAACTTTCTTTATGCATTCATAACTCTTATTGCTGCACTTTTTAACCTTTTGCCCAAAACTCATCATGTGATCAATTATCCTGCCACAATTTGGGCTTTCTTTTTGCCCTGAAAGATATTACATTTTTCCCTCATTTTATAAAATTATGGCCTAAAAAAAATGAATAAATAATACTTTCTTCTCCATTTCTTTAGACTATATTTTCTGTTTTTCAGTTCAAAATAATTCAAGATTTAGTTTCAATAAAAATTTGGTTCAAGACAGTGATATTCTTTCATTTTGTTTCTTTAAGCAATTTTGGTTTGGAACTGATGAGATTATCTTTTATTAAAGGAACTTAAAAACCCCAAAGAATATCTTTGACCTTTGAACAGGTTTAAAAAATGGCAATGATATAAAAAATAAGAATAATAAAAAGAGCAATCCAACTTATGCCTGATGTTACAAAGACTTTCTTCTGGTTTTTGTTTATATATCAGAACAGATATGCAGTCTGTGAAAGAATCTTTAAACTGAGACTCAATGAATCCTTGTAGTATTGTTTAATTAGACAATTGTGAAAACCCCTTTGGTTGTCACGAATACAGCATTTAAAGCATAGACAAGACTTTTTTTTTATGAAAATAGTTCTGTTCTTTAATACATTATTTGTTTGGAATTTTAAAGATGGTGGAAAATGAACACAAATAGAAATTTAAAGATTGAATGATGGTGGTAACATCATCATCATCATTATTTGAATCTGAACATATTTAAGGAGGGATTTTAGTATGGCATTTAGAAAAAGGACAATATTACATTTGTTGAATTTTAAGTCTATTTTAGATTAAAGACAAAATATCTTGTTTCTCATTTCTAATCAAATATGTTAAAAAAGATTACATAGTTTTTATTTCTGTTTTTTTTTAATAGTTCTAATTACCTATTCAGGAATTCATTTTTGAGTCAATCTTTCTTTCTCTCTCACATGCACACATGAAACCCTTTCCCATAGTTTATAAAAAAAAAAAAAAAAAAAAAAATGATTATCCTGTGTAGACTTGTTAAACCATCTGAGACCCTGAAGCAGACATGGCAGATGCTCCCAAATATTCATTCACCAAGCTGAAAAATAAGTAAAAATAAGAATTATTTATGTATGTGTCTGTATGAGCACTACAGTTCAAAAGTTTGTGACCACGCCTAGTAATTTTTTAAATTGGTCCCAAAAATAGTTTGCTTTGTAAGAGAAAATTATTATAAATGGTTAAAAAAAAAAAACATGATTTTTTATTAGAGATTTTATTTTGACAAAAAGAAAAAAGTATTTTATGATTAAATTTTGCTCTCATCAAAATATCCTCCTGTACTCTTAATTACTCTAATTTTTGTCATTCATTGCAAAAGTTTCTCAAAGTATAAGTTTGATAATTGATTCCATTCTTTTTTCAATGACTCTAAGAGCTCTTTTTCATTTTTATTGCTCTTTTGTCAAGTTAATCCCATGCTAATTTTGGGGGTGCCTTCAAAATTTTGATGCATACGGTAGCACAGGGGAACAAACAAAGCAATAGTACTGCTGGTGAGGTGTAAAGAAAAAGAAGACAAGAATTGTAAATATAAAATTCTTTTGTATTGCTGATAGAACAGATGTAAGCAGAATATTGTAAGGCAAAGAAGTGTGGGTAGATAAGGCCTGAATTTGATGCATTTATTGGGTTCATTGACCGAGGTCATGGTGATGACATTAGGAGAGGCCTGGAGTGAATTAGTAAAGATATGAATCTGACTTTGTTGATACAGAGGATGCAAACAGAATGTCTGTATATGAGCATGCTGTGAGTGTTTGTAGGAGGGTAGGTCTTCAGTGGATATGTGTGTCAAGCCAGTTGACTGAAATCATGGTGGTGACATTGAGTGCACCTGGATATCAACAGCTGACCTGTTGGCTGTAATCTGTGTCAGTCATTTATTTATGAGCAGCTTTCTTAAAAGCATATATAGTGGCTTCTGAAATAATCTTTTTTGTTTGGTGGCAATGTTCATCATGATTCACTTCTTTTATGTTGTATTTTAGATTTTTGAAGGGATTTTTTTAGTGGGCCAGATGTGATGCTCAGAGCCTCTGTGCAGAAGACAACTTGATTTTTTATTTTGGGTTTTGCTTTCTTCATGCTCACATCCAGCAGACTTGTAGAGTGAATAAGAAAGAGATCTAATTTTCAGTGGAGTATAACACATACGCACACACATATATAACAAATGCAAATTAGAATATGGGTATTTCAATAAAAGAAAATATTGCTTTTTTCTGTAGCCATATATTTTCCTTTATGAAAACCTGAATTGTATTTCAAAAGCAGTCAGTTTATCAATTATTGACCCAATCAGAGATTTATAAAAATTGACTGGATTCATCAGCTGCCCTGAGATATGATATCTTTTAAGCTGAGGAGATTTATTTTTTTATTTTTCCATTTCAGGTATTTCTGAAAGAGGAATGTCTGTTATGAGTCTGATAGAGAAACTGCATTTTTATTCCTCATAGAATTTCTGGAAAGAAAAATTACAAAGTTGTACATTTGATGACGAAGGCATGACCTCTGTGATTTATCAATTTGCTATCATCTCATGCAGCTGGACATTTGACTGATCATAAAGCAAAGTTTACTTTTTAGTCTGTCTCACATTTCAGTGTCCATTTTTAATCCTTCAAATAAAAAATGTGTATATCCAATGGTCATATTTTAATGAAATTTATCAGTATATCAAATTGGTATATCAAAATGAAGTGTATATTTATATTAAATAGTTATATCAAATGGGTATACCTGGACAGATTTTATGGGTAAGTCAAGACCAAATTTATAGGGATATCATATGACACTGATATTTTTTATAAGATTAAAATACTAGGGCCTGCATAAAGATGAATCCCAACTCACTTTTCATATAAAAAATAAGATTTGTAAATTTTTCATACATTTCATATTTTTCTCTCAATAAACTTTTTATGTAACAGTACCTTCTTTCTAATTCATGACAATAAAATAAAATTTCTTATTAAATGTTGAAGAATCAACTTGTAATTAATGTATAATTCCAAACATGGAAGTCAGGCTTAATTTCGTTAATTCATGCTAGACAATATTTCTCACCACAATTTATCTTATAGATTTATAAGTCTACCATTTATCCATGCATTGAATATTGGTTCCATGTCTGATCTGGTGGTTCTGCTATGTTCTTAGAGATTCTTAATTATTCTGATGTGCTTTCCTTGTTGCAGCTTTAACTTCATGAATTTAAGTGCAGTACTAGATTGGCAGATAGGTCTCATAATTTCACGGTTGAAATTGCTACTTGTAACCTTAAGTTCTATGCTAATAGTTTCTTCTTCCTCACTTGTTGTTTGTGGAACTCTTTTCTGGTGTCCTGCTTTCCTGTTAACTACAATCTTCAAAAATGTAAATGCATTGTGAGTCGTCATTTTCTGTTTCCTTGAATCCTGTTCTCTTATTGTCTGTTCTGTTTCTTTCACACTCAGTAATGCATTGCATCCGAGTGGCCTTTATTGCCTTGCTTGGGGTGAAATGATTAAAAAAAACTTTCAAAGTATTTTTATGTCATCATCAGTTATTGTAACTAGAAATGGTTCAGATGATTTTATTTCAAGAAAGTACAAGGTGACAAGTTGGAATTTATTTTTGAAAATTGCTTTCATTCTAGGTATTTTGAAATTGCTTGAAGAATAACATTTTATTGAGGATAAAAAGGAAAAACAATGACAGTGTTATTGTGGAATCAGCATTGGAATTGGTACCTTTATCTTAATTATTAATGTTTTGATTCTTATTATTTAAGTGAAAAAGAGAAATAATGGAACAGATTGTCTTGTAATAAGAATGGCTGAAGATTTAATCTGTTAAGCAAAATTGTTGTTGTTATGTTGACTAATGGAAACACCAGACTGAATCTCTCCTAAAATTACTGTTATTTCACTCCAGACTTTGTCAGTCATCATTGACCACTGGGTATGTGGCCTTGAGATCTTCTCTGAATGTGGACTTTAGATTCTCATATGGATATATGAGACTCTCTTCCCTTTGGGGGTGGGTGTTTATATATCAACCTGTCATGTGTTTTTTTCTTACATGTACATATCCTAGGCAAATTTGGGTCAATTATGTTTTTACATATTAGAACAGCCAATGATTTTGTATGAATCTTGGATCTCCACTCCTGGTTAGGAGATCATCCTTCAGATCACCCCTGCATAGAGCTTCTCTGAAGGTCACTGAGTTTACATTCTATTTTGTCATTCTATTCCTCTTGTGAGGTGAAACACTTATTAAATGGTAAAATAACTGAAAATCTCACCTGCTTTATTACAAGATATTTTGGAGTTTCCCTTGCAACAAAATAAAAGTTGTACAGTAAAAGTCATGCCCATATCCTCCATATTAAATGAAATAGAGAAACCATAGCTCAGGGAGTGAAAAACAGATGGAAAACAAAAGGTTTTTTGAAAAGATTCTTTCCATAAATTCACTTTGTTTAGAATCTGGAATCAGAATCTTCGTGGGAAGTTTCAAATGATGTTCTTAATTTTGGAAGCACTTTTAGCATCTTTGCCATGTCTCCTTTGTAAATCTTCAACTCTATATTGAGAGTGAATAATTCCAATTTTGATTTACTCAGTTTAATATTAAGGTGGGACATTGGACAACATTATGGATCTTGATAATGAATCTAAATTTGTTGAAGTGGGTGTTGTTCTGTCAGTGATGTAAAAGGAGTCCATTAAGAGAATGTTGTTAATAAGATGTTATTTTTATTCTAGAAGCTTGTAGCTTATGTGACTTATGATATTCTTGATTATTTTGGGAGATTCTATATTTTCTCCTGCACAAAACAAAATCTGAAACAGTGTGAAGGCTTTTCAACTGTGCAGTCAGTAAGAAAATTTCTTTTTCCAAAAACTTCAGCAGTAAAAGATAGCAGACAATTTTTCATTTTTAATATTAATTCTTAGAATGAAAATGAATTTAAATAATTCTACTGAATTTTATTTCTTAATTGTTTTTTTTTTTCCTTTTTTATATTTCTTTCCATTTCTGTTTCTTTTTTGTTTTTTCCCAATGATTTCATCTTTCTTTCATTTCTGGCTATTCCTTTCTTTCTTATTTTTTTTCCTTTCATTCAAATGAACTCCTGACTTCATTTAGAGTGTCAATATATCAAATTGTATCTAAGCATTTGGACAGTTTTGGTTGACATTTTAGCATCCACATTTTTTTATGCTTCCTGCTCATTTCCTTATCTTTGAAGCCTTTCAGGATGGATTTTTTTTTTTTTGTTAAAATGAGTTCAGAAATTTACCTATTCTCATATTTTAGTAAATTATACTCTTGCCTAACCTCGCCCAAAGACCAGTCTCAATATTTTGACAGTGTCTGTTCAACTGTCTCCCTTTAGAAACCTCCATTTTTCTCCCAGCAATTTTATAAAACTAACACCATTGAAAAGGTATCATAGAACATGATTATTAAAGGTTTTTTCCACCCTTACATGTTTTGTCATTTGTATCCATTTCTCTGACAACACATTCTTCAGATGGGGATGCATATGTATGAAGATATATTTCCCTGAGGTTTTGTCCTGAAGAGAAATGTCTCTTCTTATCTTCCCATAAGAACATATGTAAGTTTTTTTTCTACTTCATGACAATGATCATCTGGTATCAGTGTATCAATTCATTTTTAGTTCTCCCCTCCACCACCACCTAATATTATTTTATTGTTTGTCTTTGCTGCTTTGTCTGTGATCTTTTAACCATGACAGCTTAAAAGATAGCTGGACAAGAGTTCAATTCTGGCATTTTTTCTTTTTTGTGCTTGATTATTTTTGCTGAAGGAATTGTATAGTTGCAAGATGAGTCAATGCTTTTGTTACACAGAAAATAAAAGAACCAAAATGGTACAGAAGGAAAGATTGAAAACTTGATACAAATGAATTCATTATTGAATGAAAATATGATAAACAAGAAGGAAAAATTAAAGCAGATTTGAAGAAAACATCTTTTGAATGGTTCCATCAGAAATAGTCTTTCATGTAACCTTCATTAGAAAAACATTCAGACAGTTTTTTTCACTATTGTACTCTATATTTTTATTTGTATTTTTTCCTCTATCCATGGTTGACATGAAATACTAACTATAAAATTTTGTAAAAAGTTTAGGTGAAAATATGAACCAATCCTGTTTATTTAATATCTCAGAAAAAATTAAAATATCAATTTCTTTTTCATTGTAAAAGATAAAAAGAAAACTTTTAAATGGCAATATTTTCCACCATGATGTCATTTACAGTAAATTTTAACATTTGCAACATAGTGTTAGAATAAATAAAATGTATTTATTTCAAAATGAATAAAATATTTGGATTGTCTTTCTGCCAACCATTTTTCTTTAGGAAATTTGAAAATTCTTCATCAACTTTTTTATAGTTTTCTTGTTATTTTGATGTGGTAATTGACTGCATCTTGTCCGACTGTTCTCAGTTTTTAATTAAATTTCAAAACCTTTTTATCCAGTATTATAGAATATCAATCCCATTTTATCAATTTAAGTTAAAATGAATCTTCCATTTATACAGTTGTTAAAATAGAATTTTCAAAGAAATTCCTTCTAAGTAAATAATCACATCACATTTTGAATCTTTTTTAATATAAATTTGTTGTGTTGTCTATTGCTCTCTGAGTATTATCAATCTTTCCACAGTTTTCCACGTTATGTTTAGCAAACAGATTCACTGATGATTGCCCTTTGTTCATCCTCTGCTCTCTTTGTTGTCATTATCATTTGCATATGATACTACACCTCCCTGAACTGAAAAGGCCAGACACCCTTGTTTATTATACTACTATTTCTGATTACTCTTGTACTGTGCTCTCCTTCCTCTTTTCTTTCTTTTCTTAATGGTGATCTTGGTCTTCATTTTGTTCTTCACTCTCATCCATCTTTTCACTCTCACTTTCTTCATTTCCTGCTCTGTTCCATTTTTGTGACTTTCTGTCTTCTTGCTCTTGATCTTCCATTTCCACATCATCCAATTCATATCTGCTTCTGAATTGATTCGCATGTGCTCTTATATTTTGTCCCTTTTTCTCTAGTATAGCCGTGTCGTGTCAGGAAATTTGCCTCTTCTGGATCAGCCTCTTTATTCTTTCTATACCATACCTTTTCTTTCATTGAAAAGGACATAGTTATAGGGGGCTCTGATTTGTCTGCCCATTAATGCTGAAGGGCCCAGTTTTCTTCCTGCATGTAGAATGGATCTATAACTGAGAAGCATTTTCAGTAGGCTTTCATTAAGTGGTAACAATGATTTTAACTCCATTTTCACTGTTTGTACCATTCTTTCTACAATGCCATTAGATTGTAGATGATATGGTAGTGTCTTGTATGGGATACATCCTATCTGTTTCAACCAAGCACATAAATTCTCATTGCAAAATTCAGGTGCATTGTCAGTGACTAGTGTTTGGGGTACCCAATTCCTTGAGAATATCTTTCTTAGTACTTTATTGTGGTGGCTTTTCTGTCTTTTACTCTGACAACCGCTGGCCACTCTGAATACAAATCCACTAATATTAAAAACAATCCCCTAACACTCCAATTTCATTTTGTGCTTCCATGGAATTGATTAATTTTCCCATATCTACTTTTAACACATCAATTCCTAGTAATCTGTGATCTTTTTTTGCATTCTACCACTCTAATAGGAATTATTTCAAAATGTGTATCCATTTCAAAATTGCCTTGAAATGTGCCATCAAATTGCTTCAGTTTGATGTTGCTTTTTTTTATTTAGGCCGTCCCAATTTGATCTAAAATTTTTTTGGTATCAGTGTGACTTCACTGCCTGAATTAACTTGCATGTTAAATATTTGTTCCATTTATCTTTATTTTTCTTTCCCTCTTTTTTGCGTATTCACTGTAAATATTTCAGCCTCTTCTTCAGAGGAGGTTGGTATTTTTTGTATTCTTTCTATTTTCTTTTCATATTTACATACGTTCTAAAAATGGTCTCTTTTTTTTTGCAATTTGAGCATACTTTCCATAATGTGGGACATTTGTACTTGTTTCTCTCAAGATTTTTTCCGCAATAGCTACATTGAATTATAGACTTGGCCGTGCTCGTCCTGTATGCCTCGAATTCTTTTGGTTGATTAAATTCCTTAATCAACTTTAATTGTTGTAAAAATTCAATGCTAGCCTCCAAACTCATATTAGAACTTTGAAAAGCTTCCAGTATTTTTCATTTGTGGTTCTGGTCTTGCAAACCTTCAATTATTCTGAAAAGAATTACTTCATCTCCTATGGTCATTTCCCAAGTTCCCAACTTTTCAAACTCACAGTACTTAGCACATTCTTTTAATCTATGTAAGTACTGTATAATGAACTCATTTGGTGCTTGTCTTGGTCTCTAAAAACTTGGTTCTTTCAGAAACAACTAATCTTTTCTTTGGTCTTACGTTCTTTTTAATAACTTTGACAATTTCCTCAAATGTCATTTGTTCTAATTTGCTTTGGTAACACATTGTCAAAAATTTCTTCACCTCTTCACACCCAGCAGTAGCAAGAAATAAATTCATTATCTCATTTTCTTCTCCTTCAATCTCGGTATTTCTCAATTTTTTTTACACTTGCAAATGCTGAAAAGGTTCTGATCCATGTGTCTATGTGTTTGAGATCTTCCAGCACATTCAAGGATCCTATTGGCGGCGCCATTGTTATGTTGTCTATTTCTCTCTGATTAATATCAATTGTAGCACAGTTCTCCACATTATGTTTAGCAAACAGGTTCGCTGACGATTGCCCTTTGTTCACCCTCTACTCTCTATTTATGTTGTCATTCTCATTTGCATATGATACTACAAATTTGATTAATATTTTTTTTAAATGTGTTTAAATCCTAAAATGACTTCCAAACATTTTTTTCTTCTTCTGCAACCTAATGCCAAGAAACTGTGCTGCTATTTTCATTCAAATAAGTAAGTTTTCTATTTTTCATTATTGTTACTCTGATTTGGATTTCTTTTTTCAGTTTATTGTTATGTTTCTTCACAAAGGCATTCAGTATAGCATAAGAATAGCAAGAGCGATATCACTTGAACTCTTCCAGCAGCAACAACAGCTAAAATTGGTCACATATGTAACTAGTAGACAAAATAAAGAGTAAATCATGATGTTAATTTTCCACAATACCAAAAATAAAAGGTTAGGAAGGAAACTTCCATCAAGATTAGAAAGAACTATAACAGTGAACAGGAGAAATCTAATTTCCTGAAAAACTGTTTTATGAAAAATATTTGATAATTTCCAACTAATAGTAATGCAAAATGTTCAAACAATGAATGCCGAGTGTTTCCTCAATGGAAATGGTTATTTTCACCATTACGATAGTGTAATCCTTAACAACCTTGTCATTTTGATCAATTCCCTAATGGATTGATTTTGATTCTTAATAAATACTCCACTGTGAAGGTCTTGTGTCACACTTAGCTGAAGTTAGTGACAAGCTACAAATCAATTCATTTCACTTGTGATATTTTGGTCTAGCTTTGATTAAAATTGTCATTCAGCATGCAACCTCCAAGGGGATCGGCAATTCCAATTTTGACTTTAACTGGGATTGATGAGTATTCATGCGGAACTCTGAGTGTCTGCCTGACTGGGACTATTCTCTCGTATGCTTTTTGCATTCATACCAAATGACATTTGCTACTAATATTACTAACTAAAAGTAACGTCAACATATTCAGTCACTGCACTAAGGTCAATGATAATCATGAAACGACTCTGAAAATGAAAAAAAAGATTTTTATTGATTAGATTCATGTATGTAATGTCACTTACATTTGTATAGGCGACACTTGTTGGTAGAAGCCAAAACATTTTTTTCCTTAAGGATAGAATAATCATATGTTGATAGGATATTTGTACAATCAGCAGGGAAATTCTATTGAATTTCCTTTGCTTTCTCTGTCATCTGGCATAATGATTGTTGGAGCTGATGGTTTCAAACTGAAATCAACAATTCAATTTTATTGATTACTTTACAGCACATTCACTAGATGCAAATAGGAAGAAAATTCAATATTTTTGTTGTCAGTGACTATTGGTAATCACTATATGAATGATTGGATTATTTGTAACTTAATCATGATATGCTATATATATATATATATATATATATATATATATATATATATATATATGAACACGGATAGAAAATCAAATTACTATATCCTGAATATGTGTTTCAATTTAAACAAGATTAAAATCTGTCTATATTTCTGAGATGAGGTATTGTAACTATTTAGACTATCTGGACTGTTGTTCTCATCAGTGTTATCATATTCATCTTGTTTCAGCCATTGTACGCTCTGGCCTCCTTCAGTGGATAAAAGCACTGGTTGATGTAAGCTAGTGACTTTATAACATGACACACCCAGTCGACCCCAGGTCAATCTCATCAGCAGTTACCAGACAATATGACACATGCCGCCAATATCAGAAAATGTCTTTTCATCAGGGTCATAGAATGACGAGTTGATTGCAGGGTCAATCCCACTACTGTTTTAGGTCAATGATCATTGGTCACTGTCTACCTCGGTCCACACTTTGCTCTGCCCATGTTGTGTTTCTTCATCACAGAGTTAGTAGGAATCCCTAGGCACTTAATTTGTTTTTCAATTGGTCTAGACTAATTTTCTTTACTGGCTACTAACTTTGGCATCTCCTTTAATGTAACTTCAGGGAATTTCTCTGCCACCAGTTCCAATAATTCTGTCCAATTACTCAAACTCATTTTGATTAACCTCACAAATAAATCTTTTTCTTTGTATTCTTTGGTTCAGCTTCTTCCTAACCATCTACCTCAGATAATTTTAGATTGGCAGCATGAACCTGCCATATAATTCTAGATTATAAATGATACTGGCACTGTCTGCTCTACTATTCTATAATGGGGTTCCCACTTCTGGTCCAATTTACCTGTCATCATAATCTCCAACATTTACAATCACATACCCTAGTATTCTTTCTTATTACTTTTCCACATGAACACAATAAAAGTAATTTACTGATCACCACCCTTTTGTGTATAACTCTGTGCTGCCTGCACTCCAGACGTATTTAACTTTAGTAGCTAACCTTCCAATTTGTTTAATAGTAACTTGTATAGATTCAAATCTATCACAAAAGTTACTAACCAATTTGATTTTGTTATTATCACTTCACTCATTTTCTTGAAAATTGTATTCTGGCTGTATCTCCAGGCTCCTATCATCACTATCATTATCAGTAGTATTGGTCTCTTTATACCAGCTATTCTTGCAAGTGTAATAAGATTCCCATGCTTTATTTTGCTAACAATTGAGTGCTTGCACACATACATATTTATTTAGTACATTCCCACTATTTCTTATCTTCTAATTTTGTTTTTCGATTTCAACTTATTCTTGTTACTAATCAACTTACTGCACGTTGATTACTTTCAGACAGGTGTATGGTGCTTTTGCCCAAAGGTTAGGTCTCACCAATACTACCACCAGACATACACAAGCCCTTGTGCAGGCCAACAACAGCACCAATAAGTAAGTCTCTCCACCCTCTATAACATGCCATCCACACCTCCATCCTCTCCAATCAATTTCTACTATTATTTTACTGGCTTATTCTAATGAACCCAACACTGTCACGCACTGACACTGAATTCATCCATCCCATCCTCCTTACTTTCTTTGTTTCAATTAGCATCGTTAACTATCAGTATAATCCCAAACAATCTTCCCTTCACAATGTGCACTGTAAATTGTCTCCATGACCCTCTGTCACTTTCAATTTCATGGCTCACTCATCAGAAATTAGGCAATTCATTTCACTAATAATAAACCACTATCACCAGATATGTTCCTGTAATTTCCCTTAATTACAAATTCACTTTGCATAAGACACTACAGATGTGTACTACCTGATACTCCTAATATCTCCAATTTTAAAAACACCTCACATTGTGGTAACTTTAGAGGCTAACATTATGGCACACTATAAGAACCTACCAAATTGGTGGACCAAAATTCTCTGTCAGTGCTCAACTTTCACCCAAAGACTGGTGGTCCACAACTATTATTAATCCAATTATTAAACTAAAGCCAATTTTACCAGTGACATTAAGTTCAGATTTATCCAAAAATCAACTGACAGAAAAGACATGGTTTATCTTTCTCATAAAGTTCCAAAGAATTACAAATAACTAAGTATTAACTTTTTCAATTTCTTTATTTTTATTTTAAATATGAATAAGTAGCAAAATGATTTCTTTATTAGAGCCATAACTTAATTCTGGCCTTAAATTTGCTATCATTACTGCTCCCCTTGTAAATAAAAGAAATTTCAAAATTTACTTTAAATGCTGGTTTTTATTGAACTACATCAAGCATTTCTATTTATGATTAGCAAATATAGTTTTTACTTAATTACATCACCTAACCAATTCAATTCAACACAGAATTTTATAAAATTCAAAATCCTATAAATTACTCCATGTAAAATTTCTCCAAGGCGTTTTACTTTTAAAACTAACATAACCATTAAGTGGCTCAACATTTGATTTTAATTTAATTTTCAAAAGAAAATATTTGGTCATTCCTCTTAACAATAACAAAGGCCTTGATGATATCTTTCATTTAATTTGGATTAATTCTAGTTAGACCCTCATCTTCCAAATAATTCCAACTTTAAATTCAAAGAAGGTATTTAGGATTTAAAACATTTAATATCATTATTCATCATACTTTGTAGCATTGGCTTCACATATCTTGCCACTTTCTCTCTCTCTCTCTTGATCTCTCACTGCTTCTAGCAATTCCTACTGGGATTTATTCTCATCAACATAGGCCATCATCATATTCATTAGAGCATAATTCGTCTTGGGGAATCCCTTTTTTATGGCTCTTGATTAATGGGAAAGGGGTTTCTTTTTTGGGTAGGGGTAGCCTTCTCCACATCCATCTATCTGCATACATGCACTGTCTCTCCCTTTTCCTCTCTTCAGTGCTGTCTTCCTCCACAGGGGTCCTACCACAACCTGGCTTCACAGTTCTTGGAGGCAACCCTCATCTTGTTGGACATTCTCTTGCCCTATGCCCCTCACAATTGCAGGTCTAACAGACCAATCTGAATCTTCTGGGTGTGGGCATTAAGAACCCATGCTTCAATAATCAATCTCTTCTATTGAGACCAACTTCTTTCTCCCAATTCTCTGGTTGTTCTATCAGCCATCCTAGGTTCTTATTCCATGCATGAGATTTCTTTCCCCTGCGTTACCTGCCTTCCTCCTGACCTTGAGCCCAAATTCCATTATGTCTTTTACCATACTCTTTCATTATCTTTGGCCAGAGCTATGGTCATTGACTATCTGACTGGGGCCTCCTTAATAATTCTTTGGCTGATGCATGCATTCTTTAGCACATTGACATATAAATCTACTAACTCTGCCTGAATGGCAGCATTCTCCCTTACTTCTTCAGGGAAAGCCAAGGCCGACAATCTTACGGGTTTTGTTCCCAATTCTCCAGGAGTCTCATCCTTTGCTTGATCAAGTTTCATGTAGTTCCTCATAGACTCTACCACCATTCTTCATCTGCATATTCTTTTATCAACAATCTTTCTAGATTTACCCATGTTAATCTAGGGTCCCTCCCTAGGTGGCCCCCTATAAACTCTGAAACCAGCCCCTCTGATGCATCATATGCCAACAGTACTGACTCTGCTTCAGACATCTCGTAGATGATCTGCTTCATCTCTATCATTGTTAACCAGTTTTTCAGTTCTCCTAGGTACCCTTTATATGTTGACACTCAGGGCCCCCCAACAGATTTCAAAAACTACTTGTCACCTGAGGTCTGCCTCCCTCTTTCTTGTCAATGTTTGACCCATGCTCACTCATCTTTGCCTGTCCAACCAACCATCACCATGTGGAAAGAGAAAAAATCTGACAAGTTCTAATTATCACAACAACTTATAGAGAAAAAAAATTCTGTTAGTGATGTGCAAAATAATCTGAGGAAAACAGAG
The DNA here is from genome assembly GCA_903632075.3 of Acanthosepion pharaonis. NCBI lineage: Eukaryota > Metazoa > Mollusca > Cephalopoda > Sepiida > Sepiidae > Acanthosepion > Acanthosepion pharaonis. Next base: position 490,350 of record CAHIKZ030000509.1, on the reverse strand, counting down.
GGAAACCAAAAAATGTCCTACCTGTCACTTGCCTTTTTGTTTGTGGAGTTTTTTTTAACCTTATAATCAAAATGACTAAAGTCCATGGTTCTTTTATTCCTTTTACAAATTGTTCTTTCTTTTCTTCTTTTTTTTCCTCTCATCTTTTCATCTTGGTCATGCTGTATTCTGTAATCTTGGGTTGATCCTGGCTCATGGCAACCAAATATAACATGACACATCCAGTCGATCCTAGATCAATCTGGTCAGAAGTCACCAGACACTATGACCCTTGCCATACAGCACCTATACCAGAAGATGTCTTGGTCATCAGGGTCATAAGACAATGAGTTAATTGCAGGGTCAATCCCAAGCTGTTCAATACTGTCACAGGTCAATTGTCATTGGTTGCTGTTCATGTCAGTCCACACCTTGCTCCACCCGCATTGTATTTCTTGATTACAGGGTTGGTAGGGATTGATTATTGTCAGTAATTGTAGCTCTGATTCTAACCATGGTGAACTGTGCTGGGAAAAAATAGAAATGTCTTCACAGATATCTGTCTATATTTCTGAGATGAGGTATTATGTATACTATTTACATTATTTGGACTATTGTCCTCATCTTTGTTGTCATATTTATCACAACGTTTTGGCTGTTGTATTCTCCGGCCTTCTTCAGGTGGTTGGGATGTCAAACTGAACCCTTTATTTCATTCACTGAAGTAGACTGTTATAGTTTCACGTGCCATGTCTAATGGATGTCAGTTATCAGTTATCTCCTGTTAATTCCCCTCTCTAAGTTCTCCACTGCTTTAACCAGGTATTGAACTCATAATTTTTTTGGTCCTGTCACTGGATCTAACCCATACCTTTATTCACTGTGCCATGTGTCCTTAAGAACATCTGTATAACATATACATCTGTACATATCTGACCAAGAAAGCAAATGTACCTTGTTGGCAGTGTTCTTTATTGACATCAACTATATTTAAAAGCTAAAAAGACCAACATATCTACTAGAATATCTACTAGTTTCTAGCATGCTCATGATGGACTCAGTTCAGAATTGACAGCATCCTTCCAGGTGTTGCAATTTTTATTTTATATATATATATATATATATACATACACACACACACACAATAAGTTGCTTAATAAAATTTGAGAAATAAAAAGCCAACAAAATGATAACAATATTGGCAGTAAAATTGATGATATTTATTATATATTAACATTTCGACTTAATTGAAAGACAAAGAGAAAGATTTTAAAGTCAGAATTTTCAGATACACCTGTATCCTTTTTCAACAAGACAAGAAATGAAAAGTCTCTCTCAGTCTTCTGGAGAATGTTGTTGTTGTTGTTGGGGGGGGGCTTATGATTTTTGCCTAAAAGTTTGTCAAAATTAGGGTTTGTAGAGGTCTCCCTGTGAAAACTATATTCTCTTAGTAAGCCCAAATCCCTGTTTATGTGATTCTATCTTAAAAATCATTTTAATCATATATATATATATATATATATATTATGAAATAAGTTAAGTCTGACAATTATTTAATATATTTTCTGTTTATACATTATTTTTATAGATATAATTTATTTAAGTAAATGCTCTGTTTTTTAATTAAACATTATTAATTACACTAACTAGCTTGAATGTTTGAGAAATTTTGTAGAAAATATGCGTTTTTTGACAGAAATGTTGAAGAGCACATATTTCTGATGAAATTTCTCAAAAATTCAAGCTGGTAAATGTATTTCTGAAATATTCAAGCCAGTAAATGTAATTAATACTGTTTAATTAAAATCAGAGCATTTACTTAAGTAAATTATATTTATAAAAATAATGTATGAACAGAAAAAAAAAATATATATATATATATATATACATAATAGTAAAAAAAAAATTACCTCAACATGGGATAGCCTATTTCAAGCCGTTCTGTATGCAGTTTCTAACCAATATGATAGCTGCATACAGAACGGCTTGAAACAGAATATTCCATGTCGACGTAATTTTTGTTTTTTGCTATAAAAAATACATATGCTCTTTTATAATAAATACATTGAGCTCTCTGTGGATCAGTTTTAATAATTAATATTACTAGGATCCACCTGAATTATATGCCAACAGATTGATTACATGAATATATATATATATATATATATATATATACACATGTATAAAGGGTTTCTAAAAAAAATTTTTGGAGCAACTAAGAATGAATTAAAAAAAATGAAAATCACTGGGAAGTGGATTGAGACAAGAACTTTTCAGCACCCTTTTAGGATGCTTCTCTAACAACTATAATCTTGGTCTCTTCAAGTCCAGGTCAACCGATATCTATCCTATGTTTTCTCTTCTTCTACCTCCCTTCCAACAATCTTGCTTAATAACGCTCTACTGTGAGTGGCCCTTGGGACTTGTATTGACTGAACTAACAATATGGAAAACCTGAACCTGTACATGCATAATATACATGTATTGATGTGATTTTATATTACTGTATAGAGAGGTAAATATATACTTGTTTACCTGAATCAGTATATTTATATAAAAAAGGAGAAAAAATCATTGATGAACATATAAATGATGCATTCTCTTTATTTTTTCTTCATTCCCACGTCTATATATTTGCCTATGTTCCTATTTTTTCTCTTTTTATATAAACATAAATCAGTTCATACACAGGCAAATATGTGTGTGCATGTGTGAGTAAAGTAGGATGGAATCTGAAATATCTAAAACAATTTTGAAATGTTTTACCATGATGTTTTATTAATGACCCAGCATTTTGTCAAGGGTCATAACTCATCTTAACAACTCAATAACTTTTTATTCTTGTTGTCATTTAAAACTCAGTACTGAAAAACTGATTTATTTAAATTATACAAAAGATCTTTTTGATTCAGATAATATCTAAGAATCTTAAATGAAGAAACTCTATTCTTTGCTAAAGAATCCGGTGTGTTCAGCAGTTGATGCACATGATATTTCTGTTCTTTCATTCTTTATTAAAATCTGTGTAGGTACAACAATTTCAATGTGACATGTCTCACCAAGAACTGGAGTGGATGAATACACTGCATCATGGAGAGAAAAATTATTGGTGCAATAGATTGTAAACACATCACTAGCTTCATTTTCCAATCCAAAGGCTTCTAGTATAAATATTCTATAGAAAATAGTTGCTACTGCAAGGTCATCCATGGTTTATCTTTTAACAGCCAAATTGCTTTGACTACTCTCTTAATATCTTTAAACTTACACACCATAGGTAATGTACTTGCCGTTCTAACCAATGAAAAATAATATGCATCCTCCTTATAATTCTTCATCCAATAGTTGATCAAATGATGCATCACTAACGGCAACAATCTTTACTTTTTCAACTCTACCCAAAAATAAGAATATTTGAGCTATTTCTCCTCTTGACTTCCAAAAAGGTTTCTGGGTATGCTTAATTCAGTTGATTTTTTTACTGCTTCAATACTGACCTTAGTTCACTTATAGATCAGATGTTAGCTTGTTTAAGATTCCAGCCAGTTTTAATGTCCAATCATCAAAAACAGTTATAACCTCAGAGATATTTTTGGGGTGATATTTTACCTGAAAAAAATTCTTTTAGTTCCCAAATCTATAGGCCCCAGATTCATTTTGCCCAAATATCATACTCTTCTCACCTTTGTTTACATTCAAGCTACTTAGTTCATTTTTTCTGATTTCACTTTGAAAACTATAAAACTATAACAGTTTTATAAAAAAAAAAAAAAAAACTATTATCCAGTAAAACAAAAGTCATCAACATGGGTCGTAATAATATCATATGATATATTATTAAACTATTATGTAAAAATGGTCTGGTCATGTTTTGAAGAAACTGATCCTAGGTTTAGTTCCTTTCTGCCTGTTAAAATCCATGCATGACAAGCATCTGTATGCAATACTACATTTGCCTCTGAAGGAAGACGCCATTAGAAAACTGCCCCTCTGCTTTCAGGAAAACAGTTTGAATATCCATTGATTTATAAAACCATCACTTTAAGGAGAGTCTTCCAATGGCAAGCATAAACACACCAGGGGAATCATTTTCTAATGCAGCCTGCTTCAATAGATTTTGCTATTTGCCTTGCCTTAATAACTGATTTTTTTTTCATGGGATTCTTGCTTGGTACATTTGGCATGTATTCTTGGTTTACCATTAGCAGGAACTTGCTCAAATATTTTATTTCCAATTCCACCTCAACTATGTCCCATTTTTCAACTTCATTATCACAAATCATTGGTTCCTACATGTTTCAATATTCATGCAAGTTGTCACTGTAGAATAAACATGACACTTTTGCTCAATTTCTACAGAGGATCAAACATCATAATCTGGTGGATGTCTATGTCTGACAGGTTATTTTAATAGACAGGAACAATGTGCACTCTTACAGATGTGACCTCATCTTTGTTGAGTATATGTGTTTATAGTCTTTTTCATTTATTGTATCTCAACCCATTTATCAATAACATTTGTTTCTCTTGTACAATACCATAAATTCATTGTCATAAAATGTGGTAGGTTTTGGGAAACTTTTTTTAAACTTAATTTTCCCACAAGACAAAAATTTTTCCTGATGGATCACATTCAGAAAAAGATTTTATCACTGAATATGCTGCATTGAGGTTGTTGACCTTAAATCATTTTGTAGTAGATGTACCCTTCAGTATGGGAAGTTTATCATTTTGAACAGGAACCTGATTGGGTTTCTTTCCAAAAACTACCATCATGTGGCTCTATCCTTTAGCATTAGTACTCGCAGCCATGTTAAATCATAGGGTTCTTAAAATCTATGGTGTTCTTCACTATTTCTCCAAGTATTCTCTTAGCTTCATTGCAGACTTTTGCTTCATGAGCCTTGAGCTGCTGTTGCTGTCATCTGAACAACTCTATTCAAATTTCAAACTATATTACAAAAATGTGGATTCTAAGAGTACCTGTCCCTTGTCAGTAAGTATTGATGAAAGTGCTCTAAAATATGCTTCCACCAGTGTCTAAATAATTCAGTAATAATTTCACTACTGTTTATACTACTTAGTTTCACAGACACACTGTATCTTGTGCCATGATAAATAAGATACAGAATTTTGATATCCATTGACATATTTTTCTTAAATTATATAGCCAGGGAAAAACTGACAATAGGTTTGGGTTCAACCTTTATGTATCTGATGCATATTTTATATGTAGCTGGAATGTCTTTTAATGTTTCTATGAATTATTTTTCTTTGACACCTGCATCCTTATTCTAGGCTACATTTAGTTTCTTTCCACCTGGATATCTAAATTGTCTGCATAGTTTAGTGGCAATCTTTACTTTCCCTAGTGGACTTTTATTGGCCATTTCTTCCACAAAATGTTGGATATTTGTCTTGACCCACTTTGGTAAAAATCACAGACTCACAGACAGATACATAATAATATCCAGAAGTTTTTTTATAGTGTTTGTCTGTGTATGCAGAGTAATTTCCAATGTTCTTATTTTTCATCTTTTTATTGTAGTATTGCTTAGCAAAAGGAGGTATCTGTCTCAGCTACACCAGTAACAATATCTGCAAGAATATATGGCAGTTAAACCTGACAGTAATATTAAAATTTCTCCATTTCCAAATTTATAATTCTTTTACCTTACTGCAATTTGATCTTTATCCTATTATTAATGGTAAGAATTCCAGACACTCATACCAATTCTTTTCCACTTTTCCATGATTCTCCACTGTCCAAAATGAAAGATCCCAGAGTTTCACACCATAAAAGTGTTTTCTTCACCTGGCTTTTTACTATTTATTTGTAACATATTCTGTCTTTGTGATAAGTTAGTACTTTTCAAGGCTCTGTATCCTAATACAGGTTCTATTAATTTAATCTTGTGTTTTCTCAATTTTGCTTCAAGATGGCCAAATTCATTTAAATAGGCACAAATTGACGTATATGCAAATCTATGATATTTTTCAAAAGATACATAAGCTATAAATGAAAACTTAAACAAAGCATGTAATTAATTATAAAATGATTTGATTTCATCTTGTAAATTCAGCTCCACAGTATCTCTAGCTTTACCTTCCAAAGTGAGAAAAATATTGCTACTTTTTCTTTGTTTCAAAATGTGTATCCATTTTCCATAATTCTATATTCTTCTTCAGGCCATTGGAATTTTGAACTGAACACTATTTCGTCCAGTGGGGGAGATTGTCCTAGTTCCATGCTTCTTCCAGATGTCTCAGTTATTTCCCTTTAACTTAACTCTCCAAGTTTTCGTTCACCACTGCTGTAACCTGGTATTGAACTCATAACTCTAGTCTAGTCACTGGATTTAACTAACATATAACCAACAGGACATCTGTGTATGAATTTCTGGGACTTATAAACCTAAAGTCTCAGCAACCGTTTTTAACAAGTGCTCAAAATTGTAATTTTTTCTGTTATTCTTATTGCATATTTTTTACCAGAGTGGGTGGTCTGTTTCTCTTTTTTATTTCTTACCACAGCTACATGGGATGGCATACACACAGTTCTTAGTCATGTTCTCCTCTATGTTGGGGGTCTTACTTGGAAGAGGTGTCTGTAAAGTGTTGAACCACTTTTGAAGATTGCCCCGATGTTATATGAGCCACATATCCTTTGTATTTTCTCCAATAATCCCTTCACATAGGGTAGGCAGACTGGAGCTGTTTTCTGATTGTTGTTATTCTCTTGTACCCTTCTACCCCAGTTTGTTGGAGCTGCTACCATGTACCCAGGGTAGTTGTTACATTGTAGGGTACTGCTTAATGCTTATACTGACCATTTCTTGTTCATATGTCTCTGGGTCAACTTTTGCTCAATGTGTAAGCAGCGGATGATCGCTTTCTTTACACTGTATGAGCGGTGGGAGTTGAAGTTGAGGTATTGTCTGGTGAATGTTGGCTTGCAGTATATGAATGTCTTGAATCCATGGTCTGTTCAAGATATTAGTATATCCAGGTGAGTTTGTTGTTGTTTTCTCTCTTCATTGTGAACATGGTCCAGTAGTAGGTGTGGCCAAAGTATGAAGGTGTCATCCACATATCTCAGCCATTGGGTTGCCTTTAGTGATGTAGATTCTAATGCCAGTTCCTCAAAGTATTCCATGTATAGGTTTGCCATTGCTGGTGATAATGGCAAGCCCATTGCTAAGCCCTCATCTTATCAATATATATCTGATCCCATTCTGAAATGTGTTGTTTGTGTACAGAAAGTCAGCATCTCCATCAGGTTATCTATTGGTATACTGGTCCATTCACAAAGGGATGAGTACAAAGCCAGTCTGTCTTGACTACCAAGAGTGCCTCCTCAATAAGTACCTTGGTGAACAAACTTACCACATCCAGGCTCACAGTCTGGTTGGATTGGATGGGAGCATCTTTGATTATTTCCACAAAGTGACTTTTCTATTAATGGAAATTGCAATATAAGCTCTGATAAAGAACATGAAATAATAATAACAGAAAAAAATTGCAATATGAGCACTTCTAAAAAAATTAGTTACTGAGATTAGGTTTATAAGTCCCAGAAATTCATACACAGATGTCCTCAAGGACACACAGCCCAGTGGATTAAGGTGAGTGACTAGACTCAAAGAGTTGTGAGTTCAATACCAGGCCACAGCAGTAGTGAACCAAAACTTGGAGAGTTGAGTTAAAGGAAATAACTGAGACATCTGGAAGTGGTATAGCAGCATGGAATTAGAACAATTTACCCTGTAGACAAAATGAAGGGTTCTATTTAAAATTCCAATCACTTGAAGAAGGCCAAAATGTTGTGAATGCGGCAATGAAGATGAGGATGACAGTCCGAATAATGTAAGTAATCATAATACCTCATCTCAGAGATATAGACAGAAACATTAAATATGGTATTCAAAATTTAGGTAGATATTTTTCTTATATTTTCTTAGTAAAATTTCCTTTTAACTATTTTCCTTTTAACTTTGCTCCACTGTCAGTATAAAGTTGCTGATTATGGAGGATTTTGCTTTAATATATCATATTTTAGTCATAAGGTTAGTCAACCAAACATGGCTTTTGATAAGAGTAATAATCTTATATATACATACATACATATACATACATATATATATATATATATATATATATATATATATATATATATATATATATATATCTAAAATAATCTAAGGGAATGCTAATAACCCACAAAGAGAGCTCAATGTATTTATTATAATTGCATATATAAATAAATAAATTACATATAAGAGAAATTCAAAAATACCTCATTTGTATAGCTATTTCACTCCATAAGTACTACCTTGCAGGATTTATCAACACCAAGGGGTTAGGAAAAAAGTGATAGACAAATCCTGCAAGGTAGTCTTTGTGTTGTGAAATACCTATACTAATGGGGTATTTTTGAATTTCTCTTATATATAATTTATTTATATGTTGTGTTGTTCTTATATTTAATACTGCTGCTAAAAAAATAAAGTTGGCAAATTTAGATAGAAATATCATTTGTTTTCTTGGCATTTCAAAGTAACTATAATGGAAACAAAAGAAAATAGATGTTTCCTCCAATGATTCTTGTTTGGCGCAAGGCCAAAATAATGGTGCATTTATAAAGATCAGATAAAGCTTGAATTCTTGACTTCTTCAAGATGCACACTTTTTAAAAACTTGCTTATGATAAAAACAAATGCTAATATAGAAGTCCTAAATAGCTTTTGCCAAGGTTTTTGACAAAAGATGTAAAGCAATTAAATTTTACCTTTCAACCCAATTCAAATACGAATAATGTCAGCCCTAATTGAAAAAAGAAAAGTCGAGATTGCATAAATAATGAAATAAATTTGCTCATTTCTAATTAGACAAGCACGTTTGCCACCTTTTAAAGGACCAAATGAAATTTTAAATAACACCTTGGAAAGCTGTTTGAATTAAAGAAAAGTTTAGCTGATATAATTGTATTGTTGCATATAATAATGAAACTCAATCTAATTAAAATCTTGATCTCAGTAATTTTCAAAACATTTGTAATATATCACAAGTCCCACCAACAAAACAGAAAAAGGTAAAATGTCTTTTGCACAACTATTTTATTGAATTGCCATTAAACTCATTTCAATTTTTGACAATACTGAATTCACGACAAAAGATCATCTTCAAGATGTTTTATGAATAACAACGTTAATTTAATTAAAGATTTCAGTAAACAATGTTCAATGTAGAGCTTCATTTTTTACTGAAAATTTTTCCTGGTTCAAAATATATTCCTTGAAAATTTGATAACATCTCTCACTGGGTATCAAGCAGATCAATTTTTGCAGTGTTTAAAGCATAACTTTGTTTAGGTCAGGCACATAATTCACTTTCACTCTTTCTCTCTTTCTTTATTTATATATATATATATATATATATATATATATATTCATTCAAGCAAGTTTGGTTAAATAATTTAGACATATTATGTCTATTTATTTTAGTTTTAATCATTTCAAGTCCACAAATTAAATTCTTGGTGGCTGTAGAAAAATTGATCAAGAAAAATACAACACTTTTCTTTCAAATAATTTTTATTTTCTCAATTACTTTCAATCTCATCTGAGACCATATTTAGTGGGTTAAAATATGTGTTGATGTGTATGCAGTAGCTCTGTAAATTCAAAATATTTTTTTCAGTTTGTTTAGTGTTTCAAATTCTTATTTTTTTAGTTATGGAAGGGAGTTAACTTTTGTAATTTAAAAGAAATAAATTTTTTAATTATAATATTTTAATTTAGTAGTTTTATGTAAAACTTTGCTGCTACACTCATAGTTGACTTTATTTCTTTTTGGCCACAGTTCTCTTATATAAAGGGCTTCCAGAATGTTAAGTTTTTGCTTATTATTTTGATGAAGTACTAATGTATTTTTGACTAATATCTGTCTAAACTTTGAATGTGGGCATGAGTGTTTCTTTAAATGTTCTGAGATTGAACCATGTTCATTCAAGTGAAATGTAAGCTGTCTCATCAATGTTGTTGTAAAACCAACATATGTATTATCAATTTTATCAGAGATGTAATCTTCCAAATGACAGTTAAAATGATATACAATGTTGGTCTTTTCCAAGATTCTAGTTGATGAAGAAGAATTGTTTTGGACAACTATGTTGGTTCTATTAAATTTAGTATAGCATACAATTAATTTTATTTTTTTACATGAATCAGTTGGGGAGATTTTAGTGTTTATGAGCCTTTTTAAAATTTCTTCCTTCTGCTTGTAGTTAGAATGTGTTTAATTACTATATAGTATTTTGATATATTTAGAGTTATTTGATGATGTATTATGTTCATTTATATTTATCTTTATTTTACCAATAGCTCGTCTAATTTTTCATTAACAGTGTAATTAGGAAAGTCATTGTTAATGGAGGTTTATTTAATATTTTTAATTCAGTACAAAAAATCTTTCTTGTTGAAAAGTTTGCTTTTGCATTGCTTTATTAAGTTCACATGAGTATGGTAGTTGTTTTTTTTTATATGGGTAGGTAGTAAATATATTATTATTAGTGCCTATAAATACATCAAGAAATGGGATTTTATTGTCATTAAGTTCATATGTGAATTTAAGTATGGAATTTTTTTAAAGTTTTTTTGTAGATCATGTATTTTGTCTATGTCTTTGACTAAAATGAAAATATCATCTACATATCTGAGGGTGTTTTTGTTGTATTAAGCATGTTGTTTTCTAGGTTAGTCATGTGCAAATTGCTAAATGTTGGTGCTAGAATGGAACCCATATAAATATATACATCTCATTTTATATATATATATATATATATATATATATATATATATATATATATATATATATATATATATTGTGCATAATATTGTTATTTTTATGATCATACAAATGAACTTCTGTGGTGCACTTCCAAGAGTAGTTTTCTTAAAATATTAGCATGAATTTTTAATGGAGGGGGAGATGTCTTGTAGATATTTATGATTATATCTATTGTTTTGCTGATTGATAACAACATTCAAGAAATGATTTAACTTTCACTTGAATTAACTCTCCGAACATTAAAAGACAAACTCATGTCCATATTCGCAGTTTAGACAGATATTACTCAAAAATACATTAGTACTTAAAAATAATAATGAGCAAAAACTTTATACTTCTCCACAGTTACCTTAAGCCTCTTAGCTGGTTCTTTCATTAATGCCTTCTATTTCCTAGCTTGTTTGATTAGATGGATGGTTTTTCTAGGTAGGTTTTATCTTTACAGCTCCTCCAGTAGCTACCATGGGCAATTTCATTTGTTCTTTGATTAATGCTTTCTGTGCCTGTCATGTCTGTATTGATTCATGGCATTATCTTGGTAGCTTTTATCTTTGCAGCTCCCCTCCAGTCGTTACCATGGGCCTCTTGGTTGGTTCTTTGATTAGTGCCATCCTTGTCCATCATGTTTTTTTCGATGGATAGATTTATCTTGGTAGGTTTTATCTTTGCAGCTCCTCCAGTAGTTACCATGGACCTCTTGGTTGGTTCTTTGATTAATGTCTTCCTTACCCATCATGTGTGTTTAGATGGATGGCCTTATCTTGGTAGGTTTTATCTTTGCAGCTCCTCCAGTAGTTACCATGGACCTCTTGGTTGGTTCTTTGATTAATGTCTTCCTTACCCATCATGTGTGTTTAGATGGATGGCCTTATCTTGGTAGGTTTTATCTTTGCAGCTCCTCCAGTAGTTACCATGGACCTCTTGGTTGGTTCTTTGATAAATGTCTTCCTTACCCATCATGTGTGTTTAGATGGATGGCCTTATCTTGGTAGGTTTTATCTTTGCAGCTCCTCCAGTAGTTACCATGGACCTCTTGGTTGGTTCTTTGATTGATGCCTTCCTTGGCTGTCATGTCTGTTTAGATGCATAGCTTTATCTTGGTAGGTTTTATCTTTGCAGCTCTTCCAGTATTTATTTGCTTTATTAATATGTAAATAAAGTGTTTGTAGCATTGCATCCTGTTGTTCAGTCACATCAGCTGTTATAACAGTGGCAATGAAAGACCTTGTAAGCCAAGCAGCGATTAAAAAATTTCACCAGAATGGAGGAAATGAAACTTATTTTACAGCAGCATCTGCAACAACAAAAAACACAGATACTGGAATTACTGCTCAAAAAATGTCCAAACACATATGGAACTGTTTGTTTATGCCAGATACTGTGCGAAATCCAGTCTGCAAAGTCAGTTATGACTCTGAAAAAGGAATCACATTTGAAATATATTTCTGGTGTTTTGAGGATCTTTTTGAAAAAAGAATTTGTTAAATGGCCAGATGAGAGAAAAATGCAACTACTACTGAGGGCATTGTATCCAAGTGAAAATGAAAAATATTGCAATTACATCTTGTTAAACAAGACAGGTGCTATAAATTTTGAAGTTACTGTGAAAATTCTAATTAAAATTTTTTGAGAGAATGTTTCTATTTTTCATACGAGATATCAGTGCTTGAACCTAAGGGAAAATGTGGAAGACATTTTTACCATATATGCAGAGAATGCTAGAGATGTAAGTTAAAAGTGCTAACAGTAAACTAATTTAAATGTTTCATTTTTGTGTTTGGTCTGAAATCACCCAGAGATAAAAAGATAAGAACAAAAATGTTGTCAAAACTTGAACAAAATTCAGGAATAAATCTGCAATCGATGTCTGAGTAATGTCAAAGATTAGTAAAATTAAAACAAGATACAGGTTTGAAAGAAAAGCCTGAAACTCAAAAGGAATTTCAGATACTACTGAAAACATAATAAAACAAATATGCCCACCAATAAAAATACATGGAATACTTGTTATGGAGGTGGGGGTATATTTTTAAAATAAATTGTCCTTTTAAAAACCAAAAATGGTTTCTTTTTGGTAAATTCGGACACAAACATGTTTTCTGCAAATGCAAAAATAAGATTAAAAGTGAAACAGAAATGGAATCGGTAAAGATGATATTAGCAATTAGAGAAAGTAAAAATATAGCTAACTGGAAATATTGTCGCAGTGTGCCCAATCACCACTCCCACCTTTTTGTAAACAACCCCTGATATGCCGGCCAGGTAGAGAAAGGTCATGACCCTTGTGTGCTAAAAATAGCAACGACCTCCTTTCAAACTGACAGAAACACACAAAACTCAATTTTCGCAACTAATCAAAAATAAAAGACCTTTAATTTCAAACCGAAATTAATTTAAATACAGTCAACAAACACCGAACACACTTTTGACTGTAATTAATACGGCCCGAAATTAATTATATTCATTTACTTGTTTAGCGTCACCGCTTCTCTTGTATGAACCGTCATATCTAGATGCCCGAGACTTTGCAGCAGTTTTTAGCTGGCCAGGGAGCAGCCTGGCTTTTGGGCTGGGTTGCGAGCATGGCAAAGTCTAGTTTGGGCCATATCTGGACCTGCTAAGACAAGCTAAGACCAATTTGGACCATAACTTGACTAAGCTCTGACCAGCTTGGACATGTTATGACCAATATTTGACCAGTGACCCTATGCGGAAGCGCTTGGGTTTCCCACGAAAAACAACCTTGTGTCACATCTTGACCTCATGGCTGGCCAGGGAGCAGGGAGCCTTCCTGAATCGCGACTTTGGCACGCCCAGTCAAGTCGACCAAGCAGTCTAGCTTCCTCTGTCGTTTGCAAATAAAGACATGATTTCCATCGTCTGCAACGGACCATCTGCGTTTGTCATCCTTATTTGCTATTGCCATCTCCTTGCCTTTGTGTCCACCTTTTTAGTTGTACGATCGATTGGTACTCACACCTCTCAGCCCACTGCAACAATGTGTCCAAATTCATATGAACAAAAAACTTGTTAAACTTTGATACAGGCTCTGTTATTACAATAATTTCAGAAGTGACTTGAATGAGAATAGATACATGGTACATAAAAAGGAAAAAATATCATGAAGAACATGGTGCCTCAGGGCAAAATTCAAAATAAAAGGCATAATTAATTGTAATGTCTCATTCTAGTAAAAAATGCTAATGTTTATGCCTGTGTTGTTCAAGGAAAATCATTAATTTTAATAATATCTGTGTGTGTGGGGTGTAGACTGGCTAGAAATATTTGATTTATGGGATGAATCTATTAATTGTATTTGTGAGTTGGTCAAAATCCCGAGAAAAATGTTGCGTGTTATGAAAATAAAATGAAGCAGGATTATGAAGAATTGTTTTTGGGGAGAACATTGTAGGTATACCATGGAAATAACTTCATTACATGTGAAAAAAAAAAAGATGCAGCATGTCTTAATAAATAATATAAAAATTAAATTAAGGAATAGGAAAAAGAGATCACTCGAGAGCAAAACAAATTGAATGAAACACAACAAAAGTTACAGGAATTAGAAAGTTGAGGTCATAATGAAAAAAAGTGAACAAAGAAAAACATATTTAAAAGTAATCTAAGTGGCTGAACTTAAAATCTCTGCTTGATATAAGAAACAGATAAAAATTTCAAATTGTTTTTTTGAAGATGAATCAACAACATAACAGTTTACAAAAATGGCTCAAAAAAGAATATAACCAGAAACTAAAACTGGATTGAGGAATGCAGTGAGAAATACATCAAGTGAAACAGTTTCAACAACAGAATCACCAGCAGCAAAATCTATTGAAAAAAAAGAATGAGGAAATTGCTGAAGACAAAACAGAAACTTTGTGGAACTTCTTTTCCTGGGATTAATATGGCCTCTCAAGATTTTTTTAATGAAAAGAAACATTGACTTGATTTAGAAATTGAAAAGATTTTAGAACAACATCAATGTCTTGATGAACTTCAGCGGCAGTTGAGTAAAAAAGATGAGATTATTCTTAAGAAAAGAAGTGATGCTTGCAGAAAGAATTGAACTGCAAATTAAAAAACTTCATTCCTGTGAAATTTAAAACAAACTTGTTTGGAGCTTTTGGAAAAACTGGAAAAAAAATTAAAGTTAAAAAAACTTGAAATTTCCAAAGGGACTGAAGAAAAAGAAAACAATTTGAAGGCTGAAGTTGACAAATTGTAAGAAATCAAAATGAAAGATGACTTATTGAATTGAAAGAAGGAGTAGAGTGGAATTGCATGCTACTATTGAATACAAGAACAAAGCAATTGAGAGTCAACCAATGGAATTGAGACAGTCTTGGTTTGCAGCACAAAATGACACTACCATTTTGAATTTGTTTAGTACACTAAATCCTGCAGTGATGTGATCCCTTCTTTTGAGATATTTTGAAAAATTCAAGGAGGGAATGGAAGAAGCAGCACTGCAGTCATGTTTTGCTTTGTATTATCAAAATCCTAACTCAACCTTATCAATAAAGCTTTTGTCATATTACTGTTATTCAGTCTTCTTATTACTCATGTCAACTTAACAAATACTTATGCACTTTTCTTACTGATTCTGGTGGTACTATCATATCTCTATTGCATATATAACACCGTTTTCCATTTTTGATCATGAGGTGGAATTTAGTTGGGATAGAGGAACAAAATTAGAACCTGATTTGGAGAAATGATGAAAGATTTATTTTCATTTACAAGATATGAAAATGTCTCTGGTAATGGTATACTATAGTGTTTGAATGTGCAGTGTACGAGGTGTGAAGTAAGTGCATGAAACAGTAGTATCCTTAATCTGGCTGACTGCTATCTGTTTGGGCTTGTCATGTCGATAGTGTAGTTCCTTCTCTTTCTGTATTCACAGCCTAATGGCCAGAGAGGCAGTCAGGCATGCTCTGGGTATTCACTATGGTTAGCATGCATGCATTAAGTTGCTCTCCCTCTCTCCCTCTCTCCTTCCTGTTCATTGTGCTACTGTCCGGCTTCTCTTATAGCCTATATAAAGGAAACTGGCAGACGTAGTTGTAGTCATCTGTGGCAAACGAGAGTCTCATCAATAATGGCTAGTGCTTTGCTATATTTGTGTTTGTTTTAAAATTTGTTTTGAGTGGAATGCAGTATGTGTGTGACTTAGCTAGATGAAAATTGGCATGTAGTTAGATATATATTTTCTTATATAGTATATATAAGTGTATAAATTTGGCTTTAATTTGTTATCTCTAACTATATGTAAATTGTGTTTTTCCACTACATCATTGTTAATTTATGCCTTATTTCTTTATAAGGTCTTTCAGCTTTGGAACAATTACTCCTACTGTTCCTTTTTATTATTTCAGCAATCTTGTTTAATATTGGATCCTACAGAGTTTCTGATACCCATCTTTGTAGAGTTAATATGTCACTTTCAACCCAATTTAATATTTCTAACATCCGGGATTTCCATTTTTTTCTTTTTGATCCTTATTAAATTGTAACCTTGACAGTGGATCAATGTGTGGTATTATATTTCCTTTTATGAACTCAATGTCAAAATCATAAGCCATTAATTTTATTGCCCACCTTAGAATCCTGGAAAAAGTAACTTTTGGAGCTTCTTTCTAGGGTTAAAATTAAACTCTAGAGATTTATGGTCTGACTTTAATAGGAAGTTCTGATTTAATAAAAATTGTTGAGCTCTCTCTGTGCTCCAGACAATGGCCAATGCCTCTTTTTCAATATTTTAATAATTTATTTCTGCTGCCATTCATTGAATGACTTTTTTGCAGTAAAATTGATGACAGCTTGCTCACTTGTATCCATAGTTAGCATAACTGCAGTGATATGTAGATTAACTAAATGACATTGTTGTGGAGTAAATAGTACATGCCTGGTAACTATAGGAACTAGTCCATAGCTATAAAAAGTTCCAGGTCAGAGGGCAGGAAAAGAAGCTGTCTGGAGTCAGTCTTTGGACTTATTAATATAAGGATCACAGCAAGTAGCTGAAGCATTACTTATAAGTGCTACGAAGCACATTATAATGATGGTAACAAGAGATTTGAAGCTCTTATGACTTATAACAGTAACAAGGATTCAGGAACTCATATGAGTTATAAGTGGAGTAAAAAGCATTTTGGAAACTCATGCTGAGTGAACAAGTATAGAAAAAAAACACTTGTTCCTTCAGGAACAAAGATATGGTTGACAACAAGGATTTTAATCATGTTAGTTTAAATTTTTTTGTTTTTTGTTGAGTAGAAGAAAAATAATTTCTCTTTGGCATAGGAAAAAAACACTCAGGTTCCCCACATTAAACCTGACCTTGCATCCCATCCTGTCTAAATGGGGGAGGCATGGTAAATACCTAGCCATTTGGAGTCTGTCTTTAGACTAACTACATGTGTCACAGCAAGTTACTGAAGCTTTACATATAGAGAATCCTTATATGAAGTATGTTATATAAGTAAGGGTGTGTTATAACAATAGCCATAGAATAGTGGCAACAAGGGATTCAAAATTCTGGATTTATAACTGTTGTGATGAAGATTCAGAACTCTTACAATTTATAAAAATTTCAAGGATTCAGGAACTCATGAGTTGTAATTGGAGTTACAAGAATTTTAACCACATTGGTTAGAAAATGAAAAATATATTCTTGTAAATATGGAGAAAATTTTGGCTTCCATAGTGGAAATTCAACAACAACAGGAACAGCAAAATTATCAGTTGCCAGAAATACAAAAACAGCAACAGGAGTTGTTGGATATAATTCTGAAGAAAAAAAATTCTTCAATGTCTTTTATGCCAGACAATGTCCAAAACACCATATCAGAATTTTGTATACAAAATCCTGATGAGGGACTGACTTTTTCTGTATATTTCCATAGATATGAACAAATATCTTGTCAGGAATAGAGTGGCTGGGAAGATGAGAGAAAAAATGAGTTTGTTATTGAGGAAAATAACTCCGATTGATTATGAAAAATACTGAAACTACGTATTACTGAAGAAACTAGGTGAAGTCAGGTTTAAAGTCATGGTACACATTCTGACAAATAACTTTAGTGGCAAGATCTCTCTGTTTAATGCTCATTGGAGGTGCATGAATCTAACCAAATAAGAGGACAAAGATTTTGTCATGTATGCTGGTATTTTCAACAAGGAATGTGAAATTTTTACAATAAAGAAAATGACTCCAGATATGTTCAAAGGGTTAATTTCCATTCAAGGTTTAACAGCTAAAGAAGATGCTGAAATATGAGTGAAAATTTTAAGAAAATTGAAGAAAACAGTAATATTGCACTTCAAGAAATAGTGGATGATTGCCAGACAATTCTAAGTCTGAAACACAATGCCAAAGAAATTTAAAAAAAAAAGAATCTGCATTGTTACAAGCAAAGATGAAATGGAAATAAAAAACAATTTGTGCGACATAGTATTAGAATTACCCTGGAAGAGATAAAAGAAAAAGCAAAAAATGATGTTTTTAATGTGAAAATAAAAAAGCAATTGAAAGAAAGTAACAAAGAACAAAATGCAGACTTAAACACTTATTCACTATCAACAGTGTAGTAATGTTCGGGCAAAGGGTTGTAATATCTAGTGAGTTACAGAAGCAAATATTGAAGGATTTTCATAATGGATTTCCTGGTATTTCAAGAATGAAATATCTGATGAGAAGTTTTCTATATTGGACCAGAATGGACCAAGTTATTGAAAAAATAGCAAAAACTTGTGCTCTGGCATCAAAACTCCCTATCACAAAGTTAGAACTTTGGCCAAAGACAGATATGCCGTGGTCAAAACTGTGTATAGATTTTACAGGTCCTATTAATGGATCACCATTATTTTGTGGTAGTTGATAGTTTCATAAAATGGTCGGAAATTTATAAATGCAAAAATCCAGCATCTTCAGTGACAGTGAATTTCTTGCACAAACTGTTTGTGAGATATGATGTGTCAGATACCATAGTCTCTGATAATGGAATGCAATTGACCCCACTGTATCATCCAAGGTCAAAATGACAAACAAAACAGTTTGTAGGATTGTTTAAAAGAGCATTGAAGAAAGCAAATCTTGAAATAGTAATAGGAAGCGCTTTAAAATTTTCTGAGAGTTTACTATATAACACCAAACCCTAATATACCATCAGGCATGTCGCTGGTGAAATTAATGTTTTCTAGAAAAGTAAAATCAGTATTCAACAAGTTATTTACCAAGTCACAAAACATGAATGGATAACAAAAACAACTCCAAAAGTTTCAAGGTTGGCAATAAAGTGTTCTTTAGAGCATATCTGTATGGTAAAGGAATGTAGGAAGATGGCATAATATCAGCAAAAAATCGGGAAGTTGATTTAGATTGTAAAAGGGGAAAGATCTGAACATAAAAGGTTCATTGATGAAAAACTTGAAACATTAGAACTGATAAAAATGCTATATGATGTTTCAATGTACCAGCATAACAACAAGGGCAAGAAAAAGAAAGTGTACTGAAGAACTGGAAGTGGATACAAGACAGAAATGCTACAAAGTCAGTTATGTTGGCAAACTCTCCAGAAAGAGGAGTGCGGAGATAATAATACTAATAAAAAAATAAAATATTTATAAAAAGCATTAATCTCAAAAGGGTGGATGTTGTGGAGTAAATAGTACACCCCTGGTGACTATATGAACCAGTCCATAATTATAAAAAAAACTCCAGGTCAGAGGGAAGGAAAAAAGAAGCCATTTGTAGTCAGTTTTCAGACTAATACAGGTGTCACAGCAGGTAGCCAAAGCATTACATATAAGTGCATATCCAGAATACCCAGGTTATATAATAACTCTGATTAGGAGGAGGGAAAATATGGATGAAAATTAAGTAATAACATGAAGGACTTAAGACCTCACAACAATGGCGTCACTGATGGAAAACACTTTATCATTATTGAATGATTTACACCTATTTTAAGATCACTACATATTCTTAATTTTCCATCTGCTTCATACAAATCTACATGCTCCAAAATTCCCTCCTCTACCATTTCCTTTAACTTAGCAACTACCAAATGTAGAAGGTGAATAAGTAATATTTTTGTTTAACACTCCCATTCTCATTGTTTTTAATTTAGAACATCTATACCTAGTAGTGCATGAATTTGTTTACATTCCATTACCATAATGGGAATAATTTCAAATTAGTCGCAGGTTTCAAAAGTTCCATTGAAGTATCCCAAAGTTTTTATAAAAGATCCATCAAATTGTTTCAATTTCAGATGATTTTTTTCTCAACTTTTTTTTCTCTCAATTGAAATAAGTGTTGAGATATTGTGAGTTTGAAAGAATGTGTTCAGAACAAATGTCTATCGAAGAAGAACTAATTTTGCTAGAATTGATTGAATGAATCTTTGATATCTTGTACAAGTGTAAAATTCTAGAGTGAGTACAAGCTCATAATATGAATCTGGATGCATGTGTAGAGGTTTTACAACAATTGGAATTGATAAAAGAATTTAATGCCTCTGAAGGTAGCATGGAGACTTACAGTGCTACTAAAAGCTTACTTGTATGCAGTTATTGCAATAAGGAACATGAAAAGAGCAAAGATAAGTGTCTGACCTTTGGAAAATGGTGTTTTGAGTGTAAAAAGAAGAATCATTTCCAGATGGTATGCACATAAAAAGCGAGCGGAAAAGTGGAAAATATAGATTCTCCAATTGAAAATACGGAAGTATTGGAGATAAAAGCAGAGGATAAAAGTAGGGAAATGGTGAAGTTGAACAGAGTAACTTTATTCATGCAGGTGGATAATGGAAGTGATGTTATGTTGATAGCAAGGAATGTTTGGGAAAGAATGGGTAGACCAAAGTTAAAGAAATGTAATCTTCAGTTGAAACAGTTTGAGGAGTCAATCATCAAAATTTTATGATGCTTTGAAGGCACATTTAAAACAAAATGTAGATTTTAAATAATAGCCATCATAGTGGTGGAAAACATCAAAAGCCATGGTTTTTTAGGAATTGAGGTGTTAAGAGTGGATACATCGACGCTGATAAATTCCATGAAGTCTGTAGAGCCAGATGTTGGATTATTAAGGGGATACGAGATGAGTATTCGACTTAAAGAAAGAAGTCAGCCCATGTATTTTCAAGCTTGAAAGGTTCCTGTTTACATGCTACCATTGGTGGTTGCTAGGCTGAACAAAATGATGGAACAAGGAATATTGGAAAAAGTCAGCCAGGGTCGTAGCAATTTGGCTTCACCCATTGTGACCTTATGCAAGCCCAATGGAGATTTAAGAATTTTTGGTGATTATAAGCTGGGCATAAATCACCAGATCTGTTCAGATTCATTCTTGTTGCTAAAAAGTGAAACTGCATGCCATGAGTTTGCTGGTATGGAATACTTTGCTAAAGTTGAGCTTAGATCAGCATATAATCAGATTAAAATTGATAGCAAGTTTCAAGAAATCACCACACTGAACATCCATATAGGATTAATAAGTTTGACTTATTTGCTGTTTGGAGTAAAATTGTCAAGTTATATTAACCAAAAAGCCATTGAAAAAGTTTTAGAGGGAATTAAAAATATAATTGTATATGAGGACGACATTGGTGCATGCAGTAAAGAGGAGCTCAAAAGTAAAATGAAGCAAGTTTTATGACAATTAAATAGTGCAGGTATGACAATTTATTGCATTAAATATGAGTCTAATTGTGAAAAACTTTCATACCTAGGATATCAAATATCCAAAGATGGTACATTGCTGGATGATAGACTCATTAATAAAATGTCAACTACACCCAGAAATAAAAAGTTAGAATCTTTTTTTAGGATTAACCACTTTCTATAACAGATATCTGCAGCGATATAGTGACCTTGTGGAACCATTTAATGAAATAAGGAAGAAGAATACTGAGTTTCAATTGGCAAAAAGACAGGAGGTTTCTTTCAAGAAATTAAAAAAGGCACTTATAAACAAACCAATTGTTAAAATTTTCAACCCAATGAAAGAATTGATGTTAACTGCTGATGCCAGTGACTATGCCATGGTCACAATATTGTTGCAGGAGGATCACCCAGTAATGTATTTATCCAGAAAACTAACATCAGTGGAGGAAAATTATTCAAATATTGAGAAGGAGGTATTGGCAATTGTGTGGAGCATGGAAAGAGCTAGAAATTTTTTGCTGGGAAGGAAATTTCAATTAAAATCTAATCATTGGAATTTCTCAAAGGTCACATCTGCCAGGATATTAAGATGGGTGATTAAGCTTATGCCATTTGACTTTGTATATATTAAAGGAAATACTATTCCACATGTGGATGCATCATCTTGGTTAAATTTTGAGAGTAAAAAGTGAAAATTAGATAGGAGAGGCCATATAGAGTCAAAACACAAATTAACAATAGAAAAAAGATATGTAATGGAGATATCATAGTACCTCCAGAGTCTCTGAGAAAAGAAGTAATTAAAGCTGTGCATGATACACTGAGGTATATTGGCTATGCAAAGGAGGTTAATGTTGCTAGGCTATTCAAGAGACATGGAAGAGTATGTTAAAAAATGCCAAAGTGTCTGGAAATAAAGAAATTTAGACAAACTAAAATTCACTCTTGGTCAAATGAAATGGAGCCATGGACATGAGTACATATGGATCATGTCTACATTAAAGGTGTAGGACTATTTCTGATATTAGTCAACTTATATTCAGGTTGGCCTGAAGTTATTAAAGTCATAGATAGAAAAGCCATTACTGTGAAGCAGGTATTGAGGATAGTTTTTTTCAAGAAATGGAGTTCCAAAAATCTTGGTCTTTGACAATGCACCCAGAGTCAAATGGAATTGTGGAGAGAATGGATCAAATGGTAAAAATGGGATTAAAAGGATTCTTTCCAGTAGATTAAGATATAGAGAGTTATTTACCTAGACTACTCCTAAGTTATAGAGCTATTCCATATGCAGACAGAAGTAAAAGCCCCTCTGCATTGATGGGAAGACAAATAAGAGCTCTGATTTCCATATCATTTGCAAAGAATGAAAGTGAGTGGTAAAGAAAGGACAAGGATTCAAGTCCTGAAAAGCCAAATTTTGTGGGGATGAGAGTAACTGGAGATAATATGATGATTCAAATAAGGAGAATCAGTTAAGACTTAGATCTCCCATAAAAAGAAATAAAGAGAATCACTCTGAGAGATGGATTATGTCTCTGAAGGTTGTTCATAGAAGTCAAAGGTCAACTAAAGGTACAGAGACTCTTAGGTTCAGGGAGGTGTAGTGATATGTAAATGAGGTACTGTATAAAAGGCAGTATCACTGTATCTATGGGAGAGGGATTTTCTCTTGATGAAACTACATCTGTCAGAGAGAATATCTATCATAACAAATTTAATTCTTTCAAAAGAATTTTTTTCCTTAGGTCTTTGTATTGAAAAACATCATCAATTTTCTCTTTTTCCACTTTTCCCATAGAGACTGAAAATGATTTTTTTCTTTGGCAATTATGGCAAATGTTTTCAAAAGCAGGAAACTTTTTCTGTCAATTTTATGCTCATAGTTATAGTATTTACATTTCTTGTGTTCCTTTTTTATACAGTACATTTCAATTTTATCCTCAGGAGAATTATATTCTTTAATAAATTCTAGTTGATGTATAACTTCCACACATGCAGTTAGAGACAAATTATTTAATTATAAATATTCCAATATTTTATATTTATGAAATGTATCAGCCATAACTTCAGTCAAGTGTAATTGGATCAATTCATCGTTATAAGTCAACTCTTGAGTTCCAAGTTTCTCAGATTCACAGAAACTGCTAACTTTTCTTTATAGATAAACATAGATACACGTAACTGATTCTTCTTGTTTCTGTTTAATGGTCAAAAATTTGATTCTTTCTGCTATGACAGGTTTTTTTAGGTTGTGAAATTTTGATGAAACTCAAATTCTTCAAGTGTTTGGGGTATGTCATAACAGAAATTTTCATTATAGCTTTCCAACCTGCCAAAGCTAGAAAAAGGTCAGTTATTTCATTTTCTCCCCACTCTTGCCTTGTTGACTTTCAATTTTTTAGCCCTGGCTTGGGCTGCAAAACACTAAATCCAAGTCTCGACCAATTCTGGTTCATCCAAGTGACTTAAACATCTTATCGGTGGTGCCATATTGTTGTATTATGTTGTTCTGTGACATGTGATCAGTCGTCAATTTCTTACCTGTCTCTTAGTTTACTTTATATCTCTTCTACTTAACATCTGCAAATAGGTACAGTCCTATTTACTAATTCACTACAACTCCACTGCATACCCCCCCCCCAAAAATACATTTAAATTTATGGTAGTAACATGGCAAAATGTTGAAAATATTTGATGGGGTGATTATATACATTGCTTTGCATATGTATATATATATATATATATATATATATATATATATATATATATATATATATAGTTTATTGTTTAAATACAGAAGTATTTTTTTATCTTCTATGTTAATTTTATTTAACAACATATATATATATTATTTTGTTCCATTATCTTTTTCCATCTTTGAAGATGCTTCATATTTCCATTATCTCAGATCATTTTATATTTCTCAGTAAAGAACTGCTCAAGGTACCTTTTACAATCTTCCAGGGGACTGACATTTATTGATTAAGAGAATTCTGTAGAGACCAGAATAAATGGTATTCTGAAGGTGCAATATCTGCTGAATAAGTTGGATAAATGAAATCTTCACAGCTAAGCTCTAACAAATTTGCCTGATCACCAAGAGACATGCTATCTAGCGTAATCCTGATGGAATATTATGCCTTTCTTTTAAACAATTCTGGATGCATTTTGGCAATTTCTGCCTTCATTTTATTTAATTGGGAGCTGTAAGGTCACACTATTACTTCATTACACCAACATGGAAAACTAGAAAATTTAAAACACCAGATGGTACAGCTGAAGATTAAGAAAACAGTAGAAGAATAGAAATTCTATAACCAGTGATCACTGTATCATATACTTTGAAAGAGAGAGGAGTTAGATCTCTATACATTCACAGAAAGAAGTGCATTTTGGAATACTTGCAACTGTCAGACAAATTCTTTCTAGTGAAAGTGAAAGGTAAGCTCTTTATTATGGCAATCATAGCATGAAATACACTTGTGTCAGAAATTACCAAAGAAGTAATAGATAAGTTTTATAACACTATAGAAAATGTAAAATCTCAGTACAAGAAATTATCATTATTAACATATATGCCAAAGTAGGAAGAAAAGTTATGGGATTCAACTTCTGGGAATGACTGCTAAGAACATCTCTTTCCCAAATTTATAGACAAATCTGAGAGATGCATACTGAGATTTCTTCCTAACCAATGGACCAACTTTCATTCCTATCCACCATATTTTTTTTTCTTGCTTTGAATTCAGAATGCTATAATCACTTGATAAAATAATTCTTTGTGAACTTTTTGACTTATTACTGTTACTTTGCCTACTTTTGACTTGCATGTATATCATTTGCTTTGTAATATTTTGTACTGTTCATATTCTTGAAACCTTTGTCACTTTTGTTGAGAATATTTTCAATTAAATTTAACCATGGCTAATTCTTCCACAAAAGTAGAATAGTTAAAGGAATGGTAAATATGGTTTTGGATCATGCAACTAGTGCAAAGAAAAGTAGGCCTTCATGTTGGATGAGCAATGATGAAAAGTAATAACAAAAATTTCTTTTAAAAAAAATTCAACATAATTTTGGACTTTGAAAATCCTTGGAAAAAACACCAAAGAAAGTGAGATCCTAAATAAATGATTTAGAAATGCAGTTTTTCAACTCAAAAACATACTGGCTACAAGAGTGATAACCTCCAAGTTATGCAAGGGGGAAAACTATAAAAATTAAAAGCAATGCTTAATCTAGAATCTGAAAATCTCCATAGTGACACTATTTGCAAGAAAACATGTAATCACAGTTAAGAATAAATATGAAAATTTGGAACATGTTGTTGATTCAAAGTTTAACACCCTAAAGGAAGCACCAGTGTCAATAGGAGAAGAAAATTCAAAGAAAAAAAAAAAGAATGATAGATAAAATTCTTAACTTGATGAAGAACACAACACATTACAACAATTAATAGCACAGAGTATATAAGACTAAACAAAATCATTAGAAATAACTGCACACTGGCAAAAAAGGAATGGCTAAAGAGGAAATATGCTGGGATTGAAAAAAATACAAAAAACATAGATGAAACATGAATGCACAAAAGGTTGAAGGAAATAGTTTGACAGAAAACATGCTCTTTTGCAGTGAAAAAAAAAGATATGACAACAGTGGAATGAGAACATAGGATAGCTCTTCCATGATAACAGAAGAGACAAACTCACAATACATTAGAAATAGGAAAGATCCTGTTATTCTAAAATGTGAGGTGAGGTCAGCACTAAGCAAGATGAAGAGAAACAAAGCAGCAGGACCCAATTAAGTTGTCATAGAGATGCTGACAGCCTTAATAGACTTTAGGATTGATAAGGTTACCAAAGTGATAAACAAAGTATACAATAGTTGACAAATACTGAAAACTCTAATTAGATAAATTTTAATAATGTTACCAAACCAGGTGTGAATGGATATGAATTTCACTGAACAATCAGCATGATGAGACATATAATAAAATTAATAATCCGGATTCTAATAAATAAAGCTTGCAGCAGAATCAGACCAAATATAGAAGAACAATGTGATTTTGTGCAAGAAATGTGCTATATTCACAAAGTCAGAATTCTGTCAAAATGAGTGACAGAAATGCTATACTTTATAGATTATATAAATATGTTTGATAAAAGCACAACATGAAAATCCTGATCGACACAGAAAGGATATGCAATATATGTGCCATTTGCATTGAGGAAAAATAGATTAAGCAAGTAAATAAGAATCAAAAAAGGAAAGTGATAAGGATGTGATAATTTACTCAATTTATTTAATCAGCAAAAGAGGATTTGAAAAGAGTGTAGGTTAGTTATAATTCTGAGTAAATAATTATAAAAGCCCTTAACATTTATATATACAATAACACTTGTAAAAGTAAGAAACAGCAAAACAAGTATTATTTATTATCTTGTTGTATTGTGGTATTAGAGAAATGAGAGACAGTAATAATGTGTAAAATTGTGAGTTTGGGGTCAAATGTCAATCAAATATGGATTGGAATCCAACAAATCCATGTAAAGAATAAGTAAGTGTATTTAGTCTTTCTTGTATATATATATATATATATATTTTTTATATAGATATGTGCAATGAATGTCCAGATAATTTAGTTGGAAAAATACACAGAGTGTAGTGTCTATGGTTTACTTATCTCAAATTTTTGTTGGATGCTGAAAGATAAATGTTACTATTATGGCCTGAAAAAGGAAAAGGAGATGAAATTTTCATTGATGGACATGTTAACAACTTGTCCATGTGAACTGCTTGGCCGATAGTGAAAATATCATGTTTTTGTCTGTAGAGGAGAAAAGTGAGGTCGATTCTCATTGGTTTAGAATGCGTGAATTAATGATAATTTTAATTGTTATAATTATTTTATTACATTTATTTTTTAAACTATAATTAATTTTAATTTATTTACTTTTTTATGGAAATGACAAAGTGACAGTATAATTAATTTTTTATTTATATATTTCTTTATGGACATGAATGCATTCAGTTAATGCAATTTACCAACATTGTCTGCTACACTGATGATGTTGTATGGATGGTAGATTTCAAGGGAAACTGAAAGGACCTATTATGCAAGGTATTTAAGGAAAGCAAGAATAAAGAACTAATCATTAATGTTAAGAAAATGGAATGCATAGTGTTAGGCAAAAGATATAGTGTGGCTTATACATCTGTAAAGTCAAAATTAAACAGGTGTGGAAACTCAGCAATTAACAGATGATGAAAAGTATGACAGTAATTTGAAGGCTCATAGAAATAGGAAAAGATACTTTTTCAGAATGTAAGCAAAGTACTAAAGGATTGAAAAAATAACATTAGAAACAAAGGAAAGTGTGTTGGTTTGTTAAATGATTTCTATCTTTAAGTTAAAAATTGTGCCACCTAAGTTTCTTTTTTCAGTGAAAGCCAATGTTGATGCCTTTGTGTCATCTCAGCAATAACAAGTGAAACTGGAGACAATCTTTTCCTTGGTTTACTCTTGCCTGTTCAACTGCTATAGCCTACAGGAATCACTTCTTCTGGCTATACCAATATGATAGCTTGGATTACAAAAGATTTCTGTTTGTCTCCACTGTTAATAATTGTAAGCGTGTACTCAATAAGGCTCAGTCACTGTTCACTGATAAAGTGAAGCACTGTATAGCCACTGAAATGTTTGTCTCTTGTGATTACTAGTGTCTTTATAAGAGTATGTTAAATAAGGATAAATCTTCAATCATACTCTCTCTCCAATCAGTTTTTGATATGTCATCATTTACTGCTGATAAATGCTTTGCTTATAAATTCTCCTCCAAGTCATCAGAAATATCTTTGTTCAATTTTCCTCCTAGAACCATATTTTACAATGTGATATAAACATATAACTTCAATCATGCTTTCTGCCATCATCTCCAAACTAGATTCCCACAAGGTGTGTGAACCTGATGGTATCCCGGCAACTGTCCTAAGCTGCTCTCAAAAATGACATTCAATCTGTTGTTAACTGGGCAAGAAATGATGAGTAAATATTAATGCCTCCAAAACGAAACTGCTATCATTTAGTCAGAACCATTTTTGCCTTCTGTTAGATGCCAAACTCCAGGAGAACAACTCATTACATCTTCTCAGTTTCACATTTTCCAGTGACATCAAAAGTGGAATGCTATGTTGTGCCAGACAATTTATTTTGAAAGAATCAATCTTGCATGTATATAAATCTATAATTCATCCATGCATTGAATATTGCCACCAGATAGTGTTTGACCTACCACATGTTATTTTGGGATCATTTACAAAATAACTCTAATACTGCCTTTCACAACTCCTGCAAATTTGAGAAAAAAATTTTTGCAAGCCATTGTGAAATTATTTTCTAACTTATGAAAACCTTGTATTCAAAAAGTTTACACCTCTATGTGAAATTAGATTCTGAATCTCCCTTACAGATATAAAAATAGAAGGACACTGTTTCTCATGGTTCAAAACAATTTCAGAAACCTGTTTGATCTAAACGTCTGTACACACATACAGTGGAAGAGATGACAGCCAGCAGCTGCTGACTAAGGCTTTGTACAAACACAGACAGAAACATTAGGCTGACCAGCATAAAGTCAGTTCATACATTTCACACTGAACTAAGAACACTTAATTACTTTATAAAGCAAACTTCATCACAAGGAAAATTGAACATTTTATTTTTATTGTATATTTCTGAAAGGTTTATATAAATGTTATTTCAACTGACTTTCTGCTTCTACTCTTCCTTCAGCAAATAACCTATTCTATGTTTCACTTAAAAGATTTGTTGTTGTTGTCGTTAAATGTTTGGAATTCTAACACTCAGATAGCAATGAAAATCTTTATAGATGGATTCCAACACTTGCTTTCCTGTCAAACGACAATCTTCAAAAATTTAAATGCAACATCAATTCCCATCTTTTCTCTTTTTTTCTGAATGCTTTTCTTTTATTGTCCCTCCTTCTCTTCACTAATGTTTTCTCCTTTTCTTTCACTCTCAGTAACCTCTAGTGTTTTAGTGGCATTATTGCCTTGCTTGAGGTGAAAAGATTAATATACATATACATATATATATATATATATATATATATATATACACACACACACCAGATCATGCCATAAATAATGTTCCAAATTTGATATAGTCATAGGTGTCATTTTCACTAAAATACATCGATTATAACATTACATAGACCAATGTATGTTTGTGCACTTTTAAACAACTTATGTTATCACAGTCTGAGTCAATGAACTTAGTTACCTATCTTGAACCTTTTAAAGTTGCATGTATCTAGAGGGCACATAAGACATTTAATGCCTTATGAGTTTTGAAAAGTCAATAATGTTGCAAAAGGAAGCCCAAATACACTACGTTAGATTTTATGATGAAAGTCAATGTTTTCACAATAACATTGGTATTAACAAGATGATGTTGGTAAAATCTTCAGGATCTAATCTGATTTCAGCTTATAACATTAATCTTTATGAAAATATTTATAATAACCGAAGGAGTCTCAGGTTTATTATACAAATTAAGGACAGTATAATTTTTATTTATTTATAACTAAATCCAAAAGATATAGGCTATATTTGATAAACATATTATTTTATTTTTATGCTCTGTTTTCCTTCAAGGCATGGATGATCATGGCTCTCCAAAACATTCTAAATTTTGTAACTCTTAGAAATGTTTATTTTTTACTACCTTTTCTACTCTTTGTTCCATCATCCATTTACACAAATTCTCTAAATACTTTGCATACTGTTTCCCTCTGCATCTCTGACCATCAGTGTCGTATGAGTGTCAAATTCCTGTTTCTAATGAAATTTTCTTGTTTTTTAATGTCTTGT
This sequence comes from Acanthosepion pharaonis, assembly GCA_903632075.3. Taxonomy (NCBI): domain Eukaryota; kingdom Metazoa; phylum Mollusca; class Cephalopoda; order Sepiida; family Sepiidae; genus Acanthosepion; species Acanthosepion pharaonis. Next base: position 459,951 of record CAHIKZ030000509.1, on the reverse strand, counting down.
ATAACTTTTGGAAGGCACCTTTTGTTATTTCAATGCTTCTTCAGAATCCAGTGTCACATTTTCCATCCTCTGTTAAAACACTTCCCAAATATATAAATTTCTGTACTTGCTCGATTTTGACATTCTCCAATTTGTAACTTGCATCTTGGGCTGTTCACCTTGCTGACAACCAGACATTCAGTCTTTTTTCACTATGGTGTCATTAGCATATATTGTTAAGATTATGTCTACCAATAATAAATCCTGATACATCTTACAGTTCTCTTAGGATTGCCTTGTGTAAAGGCTAAATAAATCTGGTGAAAAGATACATCTTTGTTTTATGTCCCTTTCTATTTTGGGGAACTTAATCAATTTATTTTTCATCTTTATACAGTAGTTTACTCTATGAGAAATAAAATATTGTATGATTATCTGTCTTTTGTAGTTTAAGATTAGCCAATCAGCTCACAGTTTTTCTACCTTTTTTAACAACTTTTTACTCTTGGTACAACCTTCGGAATGACCACATGCTGACGGATCATCTCTACACCCTTATCACCACAGAGTCTGGAGATGGTGAGAGCATCAACTCATTCTCAATAGATAAGTTTAATGTTGATTAATATAATTTGTACATAGCATGAAGTCTGTTATGTTTTATTCTTTTATTATCACTGTCTGCATACATCATGTGAGAATCTTATATGAGGCCCACTCCAATTCCTCATAACTTTCAGCATTTATTCTAAATTATTCTCATATATTTCCAAAATAAATCAAGGTTTCTTAGAAGTTCAAATAAATCTTTGTATTGTATCTTATCAAATGCTTTTGTGTAGTCTCTGAAACCTACTTTAAATTATTATCTTACATGTTAAAGACAGCTCTTTGATATTCTGTAAAATTCATCAGTCATTGATTCATTAACTGATTGGTACTGGTACTGTCAGTGCTGGTTGAGTTTATAGTTTTATCCTCAAGAATATGGCTCCAAATGGTAAGAGAACAGCAGTGAGAGTTTTTGGTCCACCACCTACAAAAAAATAATTATGTTTCTAGACAGCAAAAAAGACAAATATAGCCTTCATTGCAACATTGGCCTGAATTTGAGGATGACATAAAAATGTTGGTGATAGTTCAGAGGAATTCAGTGTGAAGTGATTCTACCAAAATGGTAATTAATGAGGCCAGAAGATTAGTAAAATGAATGAAAGGTTCAGGGCTTTGCTGGATTAGATTAATGTTACTGGTTATTGAAAAATCTGGGTTTACTAATTGAGATGTTGTGAGTTTCCCGCGTGTCGGTGTATGAATCAAGACAAACACAGTTGTAGAGGAAAATACTGGTATATTCATAAAAGCAATTAACAATAGAGTGATTAGTAGAACGAAGGTTGGTTAGTACGAAACAATATCCAAAGTCTATAGTCCAACGGTATGTACCGAGTAAGCTTATCTGGACTGCTCACGCTGACTCTCTCTCTGAAGCTCCCCCACTCTCTCTCCAGAGCTGACTTATATAAGAGGGACCAGTCCATTACTAGTTAGAAGGTGGGTGTGCCCCAACACTAATATTTACAAAAACATCCGCTGAAATGGAAGTGTGTCTAATATAGCTATGCATCTTTTACAATTTTATCCTGAAAATTTTATCAATCTGTTGATTAATTCCAATTTTCCTCTGAACACATTGACATGCATAATAAAATTTGTCTGAACCCAATAGACATAAGTGCTATTAGAATTAAAGAATTCACTCAAAAACTGAATTCCACCCTTTCAATATTTCACTGCCATTTCGTACATAAACTTGTAAAATTGGTTCCCTATGATTTCACAGAAGCTATCCAAAAGTCAAGAGTGAACATTTCCACTTCATGCAGCCTTGTGACTGTATTTTGTTTGTTCAAAAATTAATATAGCAGCTCAATTCCAAAACGGTCCAATGTCAATAATCCCAATACATGTAAATGGTCAGAAATCCAACACGTAAGCTGACAGACAAAGGTAGAAAAATAAATGACTCTCCTAATTCAAGAGTGATTGACTTTGGCTAGGAAAAAAATGACAGACTCTTGCTTCATCTGAATACCACTTATTCAATAGTATTTTGATAGACTATCTCTTAAAATGTATGAAGAATTGGAAATGGTTCTCTCCACATTTTTTTTCTCTAAAGCAAAATACTTTTGCAAAAATGGTATTATGAAGCTTGTTAATCAGTGGGAAAAAGTTACTGATAATGATGGAACCTATGTTAAGGAAAAAATTATAATTAATCATGAATTTTAAAAGTATTTTCCTAAACTTAAGTTTGTACATTTTTATGGAATGAACTGTTTCATGTCTCTTTCTCAATATATATATATATATATATATATATATATATATATATATATATATATATATATGTGTGTGTGTGTGTGTGCTGATGTGTAAGATAGGTGTCTTATTATCACATAGGAGGACACATCTAGCTCCGCAAAATATAGCAACATGCTGTGGTATTCTATTCTTTTATTATCACTATGTGAAAATAAAAGAATAGTTGTTCACAGATCCTTAATAGTTTTATGTGCAGGATCTTGCATGTGAATCAACCTTGCCATCATATCCCATAAATATGTGACTGGGCCCATATCATGAAAACATGGTAGCTACACTTTTTGTTGGAAATCTCCAGAATGCTCCCTAAAATAACTCTGGGCAAATTACTGTATTATTTTACTAAAAAAACTCATTGGTATTGTGGTATTAACAAAGAAACCCTGGTAGATTTTCAAATTCCATATCTTATAGAAGGTAAAGAACATTAGTAATACTTTCCAGAAGGTGACTTGCTGGTACACATGTGATACCATAGATCAAGGAATGTCAAATTTCCTTACAGTTTTGGAAATGGAATGTCCACTCTGTCACTCACTATCATACTCCATTCAAACTCCAATAATGCAAGTCACCTTGTCATGAGCAGCCTAGACAATGTTCATACTAACTCACCAGACATCAGAGCAAAAAAAAAACTGATATAGGTGTGAGCATTTCCATCATTTTACAGTATAATGACACTATTTATTATTACTTTTAATCTGTGACTTTTGGCATGTTAGTGCACATATAGTAGTTGAATGGTAATATTAGCCATTTCCTTATTAGGAAATATTTGACATTCTTTGACTGAGCAGCCATTTCTACTGTAAATTGAAATTTATAAAATTTTTCTGTTGGTGTAGGTCAATTTGACTCATCACCAAATTTTTCTGTTAAAACAATTTTTTAGGAAAATAGGTTTCTAAAGTTCAGTCATTGTTATTGCACTTTCCATTATTGATGGTTGGTTTCCTTCCTAGCCTTTTGTTTGAAGTTGTGTTGAACATCAACATCTTGATTATGTTATTATTTTCTCTTTGAGTTACATGTTATATCCTTTTTAGTTGTTGCTTGTAAAATCCTCAAGTGATGTATGGATGTGCAGACATAAAATGATATCATTTATATATAAAGGGAGATTAATTTAATGGAGGAATAAAAAATAGTTATTTATTTCTGTATGAATACATTTAGTAATCTTTTCTTAGTCAGACACAACTAAAGAATAAAAATGTGGCCAGTCAAGTTCAAACTTATAAGTAAAATCTCATGCAAATAGTTATGTATTAATTATGTATGTATAAACATTTTTCCTGATTTTTTTTTTCAATAATTGTCCTTTCTATGTTTATATATATATATATATATATATATATATTTATGTGGGTTTATTTGCAAGTAACTGTTAGAGAGTGAGTGTTTGACACACACACATATATATATATATATATATATATATATATATATATATATATATATATATATATATATCTTGTGCAAGAGAGCGATAGAGGAAAAGAGAGAGAAAAGCAAACTAGATTTTCTTGCCGCTTGAGAAAGAAGAAAAATTAAGGAATTAAAATTGTGTCCAATCAAACCTATGAATACTTATTTCTCTTGGGATGAAAACAAAGTCTGCAACTTCCTCCCCAAAAGAACACTTCATCCTTTTAGCTTTTCTGACTCACCACTGGAGAAAAAGGCTGTCTTGTTCAGGTTTCAGTGTGGATATTTTCTTTTTCCCAGGTGAGTTGGGATACACAGACTTTTCATTTTTGATTGAAATTGTACTTCACTGAACTATTTTCTTTTAAGCAAATATTTATAAGCATGGCTATCTCAGCTTTTGTATATACAAATAGGCTAACCACAGATATCAAAGTAGTTCTAGCTATCATAGGGTATAACAAACTTCCCAAGATTGAAGTATTAGTTGATAGATTTGGATTATAAAAAAATATGTTTCTGACAGTTTTACATGTTACTTTTGAATGTCACGAATTTTACAAGCATACAATCAATAGTAAGTACAATTGGAACAGTAAACTTCTTCAAGGCTGGTTCATTCATGTGAACTTAAACCATACTCAGTTATAACAATTAAAAATAAGCAATTCATATTGCCCTGCATTAGCCGCATGACCTATCTGCCAAATCACATTGCAAGAGCTTTGTTTAAATAACTCATTTTTATTATAAGTCTGACTAACAGTGAGGATTTACTAGTTTGTTTTTACCAAAATAATAATAATGACAACTCTAACACTCTCACCCCAGCCCCTCAACCTTTGACGTCTTACTCTCTGGGTTGAGATGTCTACTCGGTCCTAACCAAACTTAAGGGAGTGGCCATAGATCCCCTGAGCATCCGTAGATTATTCGACCGGTCCACTGGTTTAATCCTGCTTCCTGCCCACATTGTGTTTGGTTTGATCCAGAAAGCAGAAGTGATGTTCATCCATTCATGGTCGACTGAAGATGTAAACATGGCTGGAGAGTCTGTGCTAAGAAATTTAGAATGCAGCAAAAAAAAATTAATATCTGCAGAAATCTGGATAAACAACTATTCAATGATTGAATTGTTAATGTCTTTTATATAGCACAGGGTTTTGGCTGTTTCAATCAAAATCAAGTGAATTCAAAAGGTCCTCCTTGCTTACTCAGCTCTATTCCAAGTTTTAATCAATAAAAATTATTTCAAACATTTCCATTGTCTGCTAATGACCCATTTCCAATGGGTACAGCTCCTGCCCTAGATCAGGTTTCACCATCAGTAAACAAAAATGCTCTGATCTAGTTTCGCTGTTCAAATCCACTCCAATTTAAAAAAAAAATATATATATATGTGTGTGTGTGTGTGTGTGTTTCCCAGACTCTCTCTGTCACACAACAACTACCGCCACCATTACCATTTTGCCATATACAGAATTCATGGAAGCAACATTTTGATCTCCTTAGAGATGGAATAATCAAAACTTCTTATTTCATTCACTAGAGTGGATTTTGCTGAAATTCTATAACAGATGACAGCCTAAACGGTCCTGAAGCAAGAATTTTCATCTGCAGCAATGTAGCTTGTGGCAAACTAAATTTTAGACAATTTTCTAGTAAAAATGGCCCATAACAGGCATTTTATCCATCACACCAGTAAGATAAAATTCTATGAATACTTGATGTTGGTAGTGATAATGAAGCTTTGAATGAACAGATAACAGAAGACTATATTTCTACTCTAGAAATGGACAATGAGGAAAATGTTGTGGAAAATTAGTATTTCAGGCTTTGGAGATATTCAGTGCAAGTTAAAAGATGTTTAAGATAATAAACAAAATTGCTTCCTTTATTTATCTCACCAATAACCATAAGTGGTATGAGTAGAGTAAAGTGGAATTGCTGAGCCAGGTTCAAATTCTGGGCTAGTCTCTTCACTTTCACACTTTTGTCCTTGAGAAAGGTATGAACTTATCTAACTGCTGTTATGGGTTAAATATTAGGCTAGACTCTGTTTTCTAATCTTGGATAGCAATTAGTATAAGAGAAGGAAAACTCTGAAATCAGACCTGGGCAGAATACAACAGGAAACCATTTTACATTTTTTTACCCCACTTCAAATGCTTGGCAACTCATGGATAAGGAAGAAAGAGAGTCATGATTGCTTATGTTATGAAGGGAAAAAGTTATACGTTGCCAAACAGATCCTCTGATAATATAAAATAAATTTAAACAAAACAAGAAGTAAATAAACAAAAAAGTTTTTACATGTGATTTTTTTACTGAATTTCTGAAGTTGTGTTACAATTAAATATTTTAATAAACTAGCATCTTTATCTTTGTTGTTCGAATTTTTGTGTATCTGTTAGAAAATTAACTGAAACAAATAAATAAAATAGTAATAAAGAATAAAAAAAATAAATAAATTCATTTTCCCATGATGAAAGTTATAAAGAAACCAGAAAGTGTTTTTGGTTACATACACAATATTATGACCCCATTTCTAGTCACCATAAAAAGAATAAATGTCTGTAGTAGAAACTCAAGTTTTGTATGCATCTATCTTCACATATTGAACATGCACATTCACGGAAATTACATACAGAAAGACTCAATCTGTTAACTTGCACATACCCCTTGACCTTCTCTAGATATATGCACATTGAATAATGGAAATTTTGGGCCCTTTATTTCCTTTAGAGTTTGCTTTTTGTATAACTTTGTGTGCTTATTTAATTTTGCACTGTAAAATCTTTTGGGATGCTTTTTATACATTTGTGTCAAATACAAAAAAAATCTGTATTTTTTTTCCTTAAACAAAAGAAAATAGGAAATCATGTGGTATTATTTAAGGTGTTATATTATAATTTTTTCCAGTTTGTGCACACTATTTATATTCAGACTATTGTTTGAATGTAAATATCTTTGTTTTTATTATCATAACTTTTCAGTCAGTGTGCTCTCTGGCCTTATTCAAGTGTCTGTTAGTATGGGTAACAATCAGGGAATTTAGAACTGAAGCCTTCACCCTGCACAAGACCCAAGAGCCACTCGAGGTAGAGGGTTACAGAATAAGAAGCACAGTTTTTTGGATATTGTGGGGAAGATAACGTCTATCCCAAGATTTGAACAGTTTAAGATTGTGGTGATCAGAGAAGCATCCTTTTCATTTCGTGTATAGAGATAGATTATTCTTATTTCATTATCTATGTCTAGAGATATCTTTTCTTATTCCTTTTAGTACTGCTCTGTTATTTCTCATGCTGTTTCCACTGATTCTAAGGCTCTACTACTCAGCCTAGGGATTGAACTCACAATTACTATGTCACCCAATTCACAAACCAATACTTTAATCCAGTAGGCAATTGTTCTATGGATTAAATATTGGGATAATGACAACAAAGATGAGGACAATAATCTGAATGTAAATAATCATTATTGGAGCATTGTAACCAATATGATCTGTAGATTAAAATTCTAGTATGAATGTATCCTCACATAGATAATCATAAGTAATGCTTCTCAACACAAAACTATCATTAACTGAGGCAAGGAATGGCCTGTTAATTTTAATGCCTCCAAAACAAAGCTGTTTTCTATGAATCCGCTGAGAGAATCCATTCTGCCTTGCATCATTATGGCTGATGCTAACCTCCAGGAGAGTGACTTGTTGCACCTTCTTGGGCTAACATTCTCTGCTGACATGAAGTGGAAAAACTATATTAAATTTATTGCTAGGTTTGTTACTAAGAAAGTTGGTTCAATGTGTCATGCTAGACAATTTTCTCTCCAGAATCTATCTTACATATAAGTCTACCATTATCCCATGCTTTGAATATTGCTGCCACATCTGGTTTGATGCTCCTGCTATATATTGTTATACTGGAACACACCTATTCTATAGACTCTCCCACCTATAATAAGTAGTAGTAGTAGTAATAGTCGCAAAGTCGCTCAGTGAGTTGGTCAGTCAGTCAGTCAATGTGAGACACTAAGAGTATCAGCGATCACCACTAGATTTCTCTGCGTCATTACTAATTATATCAAGTCCCTAACGTTTTGAACATCAAACCTTTTTAAGACCGACTTAGTGAAATACAAGCCTCCACTGTGAAACTACTCTACAACATATATTTAGAGAGTCTTGATAAAATCCAAAGAAGAATATGCGATGTTATTGGTCCTGACTTAGCAACACAGCTTCAGTCACTTTTCCACCATTGTAATGTAGCTTCCCTTTGCCTTTTCTATAAATACTTTCATGGTAATTGTTTTGATGAAATTTCCTCTATGGTACGTAGACTTTATGAATTTAAACACAGTACTAAATTAGGCAGAAGTTCTCATATATTTACAGTTAAAGTGACTAGATGTGACTGTAAGTTCTTTACTGACAATTTCTTTTCTCACACTTCTCACCTGTGGAACTCTCTTCCAGCTTCATGCTTTCCAACCAACTTTGATCTTCAAATATTTAAATGCAATGTTAAGTGTTATCTACTGTCTTCTTGATTCTTCTTATTTTATTTTTCTCTTTCCCTAATATTTCTTGTTTCTCTTTTCCTAATATTTCTTGTTTCTCTTTCCCTAATATTTCTTGTTTCTCTTTTATTGTTTTCACTCCTTAATAATGTTTCCTTTTTTCTTATTCTTTTACACTCAGTAATTCTTGTGTCTTGATGATTTTATTGCCTTGTTTGGGGTGAATGATTACAAAAAACTGACACATGACCAAATTTGATTGTGCTGGCAAATGTAAGCAAAATCTTTCCATGAAGCAAGATAACAGATTCCAGTTTTCTTTGAACAAATTCAAGTTACAAATTTTTTAAAATCTTTTCATAGTTGGCACTTAAGGAGAAGGGTGTTTTCCTTTCAAGATTTTAAATGGAAATTGTCAAAAATAAATTTTTTGTTAACAGTCTTCATCAATAGTAGCACAGATGCTGCCAGTGCTATAAGTTTGTGGATTAACATTTTTATTATTGAAAGAGATATCAGCCAGACATAAGAAACCTTCCAACATTTCTGCAAGCAAGACTTTACATACCATTCACAGTTGTCACTTCATCACATTTATCTCCACTTGCTTTTACCTCCCCTTCTCTCTCTTAGAATTAAGTTTCATCATCCATTATGTCAACCAATGATAGACATTTTAAACATAGCAATAGATGATATTTGAACAGAAACATTTGTGCATAATTGAAGCTTTACTGGGGGAAGGGGTGTTGGTTAATTTACTTACAGTCTTCATCATCAGGCACATTAGATTTTACTGACATTGGGACACAGTTATTTTCCCATAATATTTACAAACCTATTCAATCTTGAATGGAAACAGTTTATATAAATAGTAGTTTCTGCTTATAAGAAATTGTCATGAAAAATGAAATATTAACATATTCTAAAACACTTTCAACCTTTAAGATTATAATTTTCAAATAAAATATCAAGATTTTTATATTTGATATCCCTTACAACATTTACAATAACTTCTTAAATTATGTAATTTAAGAAAACAATTATTTACTATTTGGAGGACACTCAATTTGAGAATTTTACTGATTATTGTTGTAAGTTGAATACTTATAAAAATAATTGAAATATATTTTTATAAAAACTCAAAAATTGGTTCATTAATTTGATTGCTCTGTTGAAAAAGGGAGCAGTAGTAAATGTGACGTTAAGAAGATATTCCTCAATGGTGGAGTGAGAATAATCTACCCCTGTAGATTAAATAAAGTTTTCTGTTTGAAGTTTCCCTAAAGGTTATCCAAATTGCACTTGATGAAGTCTAGAAGTTAGAACAGCCAAAATATTGTGATAATGACAACAAAGATGAGGACAATATTTTCAATGTAAATATTGATAACTCTTCGTCTCAGAAATTTAGACAGAAGGCACCAAAGATGATTGTATACTGGGTTCAGTTCACATGAAAAGCTCGTCAATTGATCAAGATTTATGTCTTAATGTCAGTTTCTGTTCTAAATTGGCTTTTGCTTTTACACGTAGTTATTTCATAATTATGTACCTTTGAAAATTAATTGCAATTATATTGTGTTTTTTTAAAAATGGCAAAAATTAATTTTAAAATATAAACTTCAAATCCATAACTAACTTTGAAAGATGCTGTTGATATAATTTGGTGACCCCAATCAGGTGTGGTCAAATCAAACTTAACACAAAATTAAAATAATAAATATTTCATGACTAACCTAAATCCAGTTAACAGGTATGAAAATAAAAATTTTGTAACCATTCCTGCTTGGAAAAAATTTTTTAAAAGTAAATGCGATAAATATCCTGCAATTGGCAGATAAACATTTAAATTTACATTTGAACAATATTTGATCACCTAGTTACTATAAAACTGCTTTTTAGATTTAGAGCAAAATATATTTCATGGCTGTAAGCAAGAATTTATGTTTTAGGAATTAGGAAAAATATTTCTTAAATATAAGTTTGGATCATTTTCTCTGATATAATTCCTTTTTAAGTTTAAATATTATAGGATATTCTCCACTCTCAATCAAATTTGTCATATATTTTAGAGAACTGAAAAAGTGAATGAAAGCCAGTCATAATTTCAAGCACATAATGCAAATCTTATCTGCTCATCATGAATCAATCTATCAATTTTGATATGAATGTTTATGTCCAACACATTCACTCACTTGTTCACTCACTCATTTGTGCACACACTCTCTCTCAAGACAAGGTCTATCTACTTTGGTCAAATATTGATTCTGAATTTAGACACATGAATATGATTGATATTAGTAAATTTTAAAGATTAATTGTTGTAGAAAAGTCAAAACATTTTTGAGTTGGTTTGTCACAAAAACTAATGCTTCCATACAGAAATGGATTCTGATGAATGTACGGAATAGAATCTTGCATTTTTTCTCGTTGTACTGATAACATAACTGGTTAGGAACAGGGAATTTTAGGTGCATGCCTTTTCCATTGTATTAATTAAAAATCAAATATCCAAGTAATTTCTCTCTCTGTTCCAAATCATTAGCAACATTTTAATATTCTAATATATATTCTATTTCTAATATATATAATATATTAATATATCTGAGTAGATCTGTATATACTGTGTATATATGTACATATTTCCTATCACAATTTATATATATATATATAATGATATGTAAATTTTTATATATCAAGGACAATATTTTGGGAAAGATGTATGACAAAGTGTAAAAAGTTTTTGGGTGATATGTTTTGTCCTTTCGGACTTCATCAGTGTGTGTTTTGGGCATATAATCTTGCCATCAATTTAGATTCTTATTGTTTCAATCACTTTTTTTATTGGATATCCCACACTGTGATAACAGATTTGCCAGGAATGGTGAAATGTTGTTAAGTGCCTGCGTGCAAATTTACTGTGGATGATCTAATGATCAAGGCACTCTCTAAACATTTTTTGGCCTAGTGAATTGTTTTCTCTTTTGTTCAGGGTTGCATTATTTATATTAAAATTGTGGTTAATCGCATTACAGTGAGTGACCAATGCATTCAGTGTTTTATGTCAAATGTCTGTTTTGTGTTCATATAATCTTTTATTTAAATTTCTTGCAGTTTCTCCTGTGTATTTTTGTGACAATTATTACACAGTAGAGTAAATTCCTGCTTCATGTTTAAGTTTATTGTTTTGTTTTGTAGAGATTAATTCTTTTATTGTTTAGATGTAGTTATTATACATTTTATGTTGAGTTTATGTTGTGTATGATACACCTAATTTACATAAGTGGAGTACCGACCATATAAATATGGGTTGGTACCGGAAGACGACGGAAGATTAAGAGATCGAATCCAGAGACTCTGCCCGACTGCGACTTAGTCAACCCATTCTGCAGGAACAGTCTTCCCAAGAATATACCAAAACTACCTGTAAATATTGTGTACCTTTTTTCATTGTTTCAATACATTTTGTTACGTACATTTTGTGTTGTATTATTATTATTCCATGCTTATTCAAGCTTCAACAGTTTAGATAAATTCTTTTCAGTTGCAGTTGTGATAGTTAGTAGGTAGGATAATATGTTTTTTGATTCATTGGGTTTGTTATGAGCCTTTTGTTTTGCATTGAATATAAATTAATTGAGGTACTGAAGAAGCTTGAAAGTGTTTTCAATATATTTCTCTTCATGTAAATATTGAGGGCTGCAAATTCTGAGTGCTCTCAGTCAAATCCATTGATTATTCCAGATTTTATTTTGTTGCTATGATGGGGATATAAATTTATTAGATTGTTTTTATTGTTTGATTTCTGGTAGACACTAAGTGTTAAGCTATTGTTAATGCAGTGTAGCATGATATCTAGGAAAGGTAAAATATTCTTTTTCTTCCAATATGTATGTAAATTCTATATGTTCAACTTTGTTTAGCTTATCCATAAAGTTAGGTAAGTCAGTATCATGAGGATATTAATAGAGCATCATCAATATATCAGAAGTATGTTGATTGTTTGGGTAAAAATACTATACACACATATATATATATATATATATATATATATATATATATATATATATATATATATATAAAAAAAGAGAGAGAGAAAAAATAGAGTATTATAATTCTACTAATCTATGGCTATTGTTATAACACACTCTATACATAATACTTTGGTTACTTGCCATGATGCCTGTACTAGTTGGTCTGAAGACTAACTCCAAATTCTACTAGTCTTATCTCTGACCTGGAGCTCTTATAGTTATGGACTAGTACATATAGTCACCAAGGGTGTACTATTTACTTAACAACATCCCCACTTTTGAGATTAATACTTTTATAAATATTTTATTTTTTATTAGTATTAGTATCTCCCCACTCCTCTTTCTGGAGAGTTTGCCAACATATTTGACTTCATAGTGTTTTTGGTCTCTGATTCATTTCCAATTCTTCAGTATGCTTTCTTTTTCTGGAATTTGTCTTTGTAAGTTCCACAACTTGTTGTGGTGCTGGCACATTAAAAACATCATAAAGCATTTTTATTGGTTTCTCCAGTATTGCAGGTCTTTCATCACTGAGTTTATTTTTTCAGCTGAATATTTTTTTTTTACAGTGAGGTTCATCCTTTACAAGGCCCAGGGGCCACTCAATATAGAGGGTTACGTTTGGAGACCATTTGTGTGTATAGGAGTGGAAGATAATGGTCAACCCTAGCCTTGAAAATTCTACATGTTTTTACTATGCTTTCAATATCTTGGTTCATTTCAGTCCAATATACGAAACTTCTCATCATAGATTTAATTTTAAAAATACCAGAAGGTCTATAATGAAAATCCATTAATATTTGGTATTACACTTAGAATTACAACTCTTTCACCATACATTACTACACCATCACATATCAAGTACACATTTAAGTCTGGATTTCATTCTTTCTTACTTTCTTTCAATTGTATTTTTATTTTTGCAATAATGATGTCATTTTCTGCTTTTTCTTTTATTTCTTCAAGGCTAACTGGTAAATCTCATACTACATTGCCCAAAATTTCCATTTCACTTTTTAGTGCTGCAATGACCATATCCTCCAATGAATCCACATTTTTAGGTATTAATCTAGTTTATCCATCCACATGTCCTAATCTTTTAGATGGTTGGTACTACATCATAAAATCATAGTTTAAGAGGATGGTACCTATAGACAGAGTTCTGACTGTGTCACCCTCTGCCCAAAGACAGAGGTTTTGTCAATTGCAAGCCAGAGAGCAAATTGCCCAAAATATTTTGGGATTATAAGAATTTTTTGGAAGATAATAATGATTTACTGATACAAGTCATTGGAGATAGCATTTACAGAAAGAGTGTATTGATTCCTATGACAGTCACCATGTAATGTTGATTCTTATGTTCACATTGTATATATCTATCACACACAGACATATATATGAGAGAGAGAGAGAGGGGGGGTTGATATAGGTATCAACAATGCATGAATACTTTCACTTTCTCATTTCAATGTTGATTTTCTATTTGAATATCAAGTGGGAAACTGCCAGTCACTATGTATTGCTGACTCCTAGTCCCACATTACCTACATCTATAGATACTTTGATACTCAGCACCCTTCCCCTATAAATATGAAAGCTGCTATGTTAATACTCTCAGGGTTAGAAATTTGAATGTTAAAATTTGATGCACACTGTATCACATTACATTAAGTCATCTTTTTATTGCCCACTGAAGTGGTCTTTTCAAGTACCTGCTGTATCCACCGTTATTTATATATATATATATATATATATTATACTCTGCTTCAAATTATATCTCTTTCTGATTCACCCACATTAAAACCTGTCAACCAGATGTGAATGCTAAGAAAGCAAAATTAAAATTAAAAAAGTTGTTCTCTGCACAGGGTCTCTGAACATCACATCTGACTTTGAAAACAAATCCATCCCCGAAAAAATAAAATACAATTTAAATGAACCAATCACAAAATGTATGACAAAAAAAATGCTAAATCATGTATCCACCCTGACTGTATAAAAGGACACCACACTTGTCACACTCAAAAAGATTTTCAGGTGAATTGGCAACAGAGCAGGCAGCCAAACAGAAGCCACCAATGGCCTCTTTCTACCAACCTAGAATAAGCTTCAACACTACTCACTACTAATTCCGCAATCCACCAAATTACTTCCCTAACACACAAAGAAAGATTCCATCTTGATCCTCTATATTGGCAATACAAAGAATTTTATCTTAACAAATTTTGGTTTCTCACTAACAGTAATTTATTGGTTTCATTTGTTCTCTTGCTATCATAAATGGTTTATAACATCTGGTGTCAGAAGTGGAATTCAAACCCACACACTGACATAAATTTAAGAATTTAGAATAATAAAAATATTTTTTTAAAATTAAGTTTAATTAGAAATTATTCATTTCATGTAGATTCCATCATTATCAAAAATATACAATTTCATAATGTTTGCATAAAGGGGTTTGGGTTGGAGAAAAATAATGATTTTAAGAAATTTTCCCTCCAGAGTTAAATTCTGAAACAGATTATAATCAGATGGTGCAAGATCTGGAGAATTGAACATGTTTTAATTTTTTTCCTATCCAAAGTCATCACTCATTACAAATGTGATCTTTGCTGACTCTAGCTTTGCATTATCATGATGGAATGCCACACTTTTTGATTGATTGAAATGGGTCTCTTTTCCTTTGAAGCAGTGTTTAAACACTGACTACTGACAAGAGATAATCTTCTGCAATTATAATACTAACTGGTGCCAACTCAAATTGGATTATACCAACATTTGCTAAACACTGATCAAAATATCTATGGATTGGGATTATACTTTAACTTGTTTGCTTCCACTAAACCATTGACTGCATCACTTTATATTCTTGTAAAATATCTATTTTTCATCACAAATTTGTTTAAAAATGGTGAGATGTGTTTATAAGGACTCAGAAATATGCAGCAGTCCTCTTTTGCATTGCTGTTGGCTACTGTAAAATCATGGGGAATCCATTTTGCAACTTTAAACATTTCTACAATTTTTTTACAGGCAGCAGTGAACCACTGAAAATATTGAATTTGGTTTTTGAGCTAATTCTTTAACTGTAGCAGGAACATTTTGAATGATTTCAGAGAAAAGCAGATTAGTATTAAATTCAATAGGAGGATGATGCAGTCATGACACATCTTTTAAGTTGAAATCAAACCAGCTTTGGTAATATATTTCCTTTAGAGAATATATCCCATAAACATCATGAATATTTTGGATTGCTTTTGTCTTTTGTCAACTTATAGTGCATTGTATATTTTATCTTCTTCATAGAAATAACTAAATTTAGTTCAAATTTTACCGTGACAAAATAACTTCCATAAAACTGTCTGAACATGTATTGTCATCATTTAAGTATTTTGGAATAGCACAAATATTCAATCATTTTAAAATTTCAAACATTACTTATAAGATAACCTGATATATACATACACACTAATCTAATTTGGTACATCAGCCAAATGTGTGATGGTTGGAAGCTATTCATTTTGGTAAAGAAGGCCTGTCTGTCTGCCTGGAAATCCTGGCTGTTAACTTGACTCAAATAATTGAACAAGAAGTAAATACATAACTATCTCATCCTCCATACACACACATGCACATATGTGTATTTGTGTTTCAAAATTATTCATATCTCTGCAAAATGTTTTAAAATATTTTCATTGAAGGAATGCTTTTAAGACAATTTTTTTTCTTTTTACACAAATTGACATATGAAGACAGAAGAGGAGTGAAAATATCACAAATTCTGTATTTTTGGTATTAAGTTTATATACAAGTAGCTGATGAAAAGTATTCATCCATTCATTTTTGGGGTCAGCCTGAAAGATTTTCATCAAATCCTCATATATACAGGGTACGAAGGATAAATTGTCATCTAAATTATGCAAAAATGAAAATAACATTGACATCTCATTTTAACAGATATATTTACCAAAATTACGCAAAAATATCTTGAAATACAAAAGAGTAAATTTATACAATAAAATCACCATTGGCTTCAACCATGGCATCCAGATAGCTTTGGAATCTCCTGCATGTTTTTTGAACAGTCACCTTGTTTAATTTGGTAAATGCTGCCATAATCCTTGCGGTTAGTTCATCTTTGGTTTTTCAAGTAATTTTGTTGGTCTCTCACTCAACTGTGCCCCACATATAATAATCAAGGAGGTTGTGGTGTGGGGAGTTAGGTGGCCAGACATAGGGTCTTCCAGCAGCCACCCTCTTGACCCAGGGCAGCACTACCTCCTCAAGGCACTTGATGTAGGCTTTCATGTTAATTCTGAGGCAATGTGTTGGAAAATGAATGGAAGCATAATATCACCATCACTAGTGATCACTCCAAACACCTTCATAAACACCATTAGACTCACCCAACTCTTTCTAAATCCTCTGCACTGTCCTCAGATTGACACCCAAACACTCTGAAATATTCGTATTAGAGCTTCCAGCACAAATGCCAAGTAGTACAGAATGTAATTTGCAAATTTCTGGCAGAGTGAATTGAATCGTGATGCTCTTTTTCTCACAGATGGTGCCCAACTGACCCTGCTATGCTGTGCAGTCAACAAAATCAAAAACAAACATGCATGTATAAAATTAAAAATATAAGATAGCAATGCTTCACATTGCACTCTGTATAATGGCTGGTCACTTGTTTCTGAGCACACAGGGTACTAGGCCTGGCTAC
Organism: Acanthosepion pharaonis; assembly: GCA_903632075.3. NCBI lineage: Eukaryota > Metazoa > Mollusca > Cephalopoda > Sepiida > Sepiidae > Acanthosepion > Acanthosepion pharaonis. The sequence goes on along the minus strand of CAHIKZ030000509.1, from coordinate 442,866 downwards.
TCCTTATTGCAGACATTTGCTTGGGTGCACCTAGCTACTCCTTATTGCAGACATCTCTACTCAGGCAAATTTGTGTTCTTTCAACACCCGCAGAACCAAACTATGATTTATACTTGACATAACAAGCATTTGGTTGAAAAAGGGAAGGATTAGATTTTCAAACAGCGTGTATACATGTAATATATATGATATGTTTACAGTTATTGAAAAATTGGAGCAAATGTTGATTTTGTTTGCTGATCATCAGGAAAGTGATTTGGTGTAAGGGTATTGTTGGTAGTACCAGTAGTTGGCTGATGTTTCAGGTTTGTTAGACCAAGGTCACAGGATAGAAACAGAGTGAAATTAGCCATTGGTTGAGTTGAACACGTGTGTTGATCAATCAAGCAACAAGAGATTAGATGTAGCTGATAGGCCTGTAATGGAATGTTTCAGTTAGATTCGGTTGAATTTTGTATCAATGAATGTTGATCAATTGAGGTTTGTATATAGGTGCATTGGTTGCTGAGATGATGGTGGTGGCAACTAGGGATTAAATGTAGCTAATAGGCCTGTAGTGGAATGTTTCAGTTGGATTTGGGTTGAATGTTGTATCAATGAAAAAGGATCATGGTGGTGACAGTGAGGCTAGGCCTGTAGTAGATGTTTAACGCTGATCATCATAATGTCTCTGTTTGAGGAGGGAGGCATGGATTTGTGTAGTGATTAATCAAGGTGTTGTAAATCATGGTAGTTGCCTTTGGGGAGGGGGGGGCCTGGTGGTGTCAGTACTGGTCTCTGTTGTAGGGAGGGGATTGAAGAGTTAAGATTAGTTTCACAGAGAATGAGGATGACCAGATACTTTTTGAAGAGAAATGATACCACACTGTAGAAGTTGGTAAGAATAACAGGAATGCTAGAGAAAGGGTGGTTGAGAGGTTTAAGTGTTTTTTGTTGAGCTGGTTTAGTTTTATATCTTTGGTTTCTCATAGTCATGGTATGTTATTTTGGTAAGGAAAGGTCTAGGTTTATAATAGCAGTCAGTCATCTAATGTAACATGCAGGAAGGGAACTGGCGCAGACTGCAACATAGTGTGGCCTTGGGGTGTCCACCGGAGGTGCTTGCAGGGTTACCTTCCATGCATGACATAGCACTGAAAGAACTCTGATATGCAAGTGTTGATCAGAGCAGCCTCTCAAGATGCTATGCAAGAGTTTGGGCCCCTAATTACTGGTCAGGAAGTAGCAACCAGAAAACTGCCAAACTGGAGACATTGCCACCATCCACACATATTACAAAAAATTCATGATAGGACAGCACCACTATTAAGGCCTGAGAAAAAGAAAAAAAGCAGGAACCCCTTCCTAAACAGGAAACAAGGAATGAGCCTCTACTTGTGTTCAAGAAAATGGGGAGGAGTATGGACCACCTATTAAAAAAAAAAAGAATACCATCCTAGGTTTGACTTCCAGTGATTTCAAAGAATGTACTTTCAGATAATTTATATGTAAAGCCAATCTGCAGCCCACAGAAAATTTTGACCATGTGATGCTTAACTGACATTCTAGTATATTAGTGGGGAGAGGAGGTAATAGTTAGTAGGGGTCTGTCCCTAGAATCTTACAGGAGACACTTCAATTGCTTCTTTCCAATATTTCAGTTGAACATTTTATGGACAGAACAGGCTGATTTCAATGGTGCTTGGATAAAATTACAGTGACTTTGAAGTGAATTTTTCTGATTTCCATGGCTGAAAACATATGACTATCTCTCAATTGGTGTGGGTGATGATAGTACAGGGGATAAAGGGTCAGTTTTCTATCTACCTACTGTTCTTTCAGCTTCTGTCAAAGGAACTCAAGTTCTCCCCAGATACTAAGAACAACCAATCAGCCACAAACAAATGGTATTTGAAATAATCTATATATGGACACACATTTGAATAAAGCAAATTAAAATGCAAGTTTATTAAGTTTTAACATAGTATAAGTCCACTTTTTTGGAAAAATGTCAAGCCAAATTTCCCATTCTTTTAACCACTCAGGATAGACTCCCATTAAAATGTAATATTGAGAATTAACAATAAATTAATGTGAAAGCACTTTATGCAACAATGCTCACATGCACCATATATATATATATATATATATATATATATATATATATATATATATACACACCCATGTGTATACCTGCTAAGGCAATTATTAAGAGAAAATTAAATGAATGAAGGAAGAAAAACAAAGAATAAAATTTGGAAATAGGATGAGTGAAAAGGACAACAAAAACAAGTTAAATACAAAAGAATTACAATCAAAATGTTCATTTCACCAATGCCAAATATACATTAACACTTGTGAAGTCATCTTGTGGGTTCTTGAATGAATATTAAATCAAGAAAGATTTGATGATGCCAACTTTGGAAATGGGTATAGGTACAATTAACTCTGAGATCAAATGGTCTTAGGGAGGAGCATATATATATATATATATATATATATATAAAAGTGAACATAGAAGTCAACACTTAGAGGCGACAGTCAGTTTCATGCTACATGCAATCATCAGGCTACAAGTGCTGTTAATTTTCTCAGCTATTTATATATATATATATATGGGTCAGTGGTGCATTGTGGGTAGTCTATTTTGGCGGTTAATTTACCGGAAGTCGTTTATTTGTTTATTTATTTATTTGGGTTAAATTATTTTGCTTGTTTTTATTTATTTTTATTTTTATTTTTTTATTTTTATTTCTTATATGTTTATTTATTTTTTTAATCAGTGTCTTTATTAACGTAGTAAAAATTTGTTTATATCGCTTATTTAATATTTTTGTTTTGGTTTGGGAAGATAAAGCTATTTGTTCAATTTTGGGGTTGATTGTTGTAGTTTATTCTAACTATTATTTTGGTGGGAACAGTTTTTAATTTGTTTATTACTTCATGTATTTATTTGGATTGATTATCTTTATTTGTTTTTCTAATGGTTAGTTTATCGGGATTAGTTTATTCATTTATTTGGATGAATTTAGGTCAACTTATTTTATTTGTTATTATTTATTTGTTATACTGTATATTTTCTCTTTTTGGTTTTCGATTTTTAAGTAATGTGGTCCCATCCCCTACTGCAAAATTATAATTCTAGCATTTGAAAAATTCAAATATCTTCTGAAGATTCTTATGCATAAAGAAGACATCTTGTTATTAAAAAAAATGCTCATGATGACATGAATATTTGCCTCATGAAAACTAAAGAAGTGAACAATCAAAATGTGTCAAAAGATGAAAAATGGGGAATTAGTTATGAATAAAACATCAAATTATAATAATACCTAATTTCATAGTCATTTTTATAAACATGAAAGGTTGATTATACAACCACTATCAGGTTTATTCCTATGTAAACAATAAGAGTAGCTGTTGGGCTTCAGTATAATTAGCTTTTGATGTTTATAACATTGTTTTTGTTCCAGCAATGTGGTATCTATCTAATTTCAAATAGTACACAACTACTGTATATACTTGTGTATTGTGCAATGTTTATTTTAAATACAGCTGTACTTTTTGACTACAGTAAATGGATATATACACTGCGTGCCAAATTATTATCGAGATAACTTTTTTCTAATATTTCAAAAACTGTCCAATCAATTCACACAAAATTTTCACACAATGTTGGCAACATAGACCTGCGCAATCACTGAAATTTTCGTAATGATCTGCGCAATGTAAACAAACTGGCGCCATATTTGTTATCAACATGGTGATTTGAGCGTGCCAAATTATTAGAAAAGTGTAAGAATTTAGTGAAAAGATGGGCCGTAAAAGCAGTTTAAGTGATGCTGAAAAGAAAACTATCACCTCAGAACTCTCAAAAGGTAAATCTACTCTAGAAATTTCTAAAATGATAGGGAGGTGTCATCAAACAGTGAAAAAGTTCACCACCGACCCTACACAAGTACGCAAAAAGGCAGATAAAGTCAAGCCGAGGGTTATTTCACGTCGTCTCATGTCACGACTTAAACAAGAGGCCACGAAGAACCCTGGACTTACCAGTCAAGAGCTTTTCAGTCGCATTGGGGATCCTACTGTGTCTAAAAGTACTCGGTGTGGGTATTGGTATCTGAGGGAAATAGCAACAACAGTCAAACCTGTATCGAAGCATCCGTTGACGAGAAATCACATTCAAAATCAATTGAAATGGGCCGAGGACAACATGAAGATTGACTTCTCTAAAGTTTTGTTCATAGACGAAACTGAAGCAACACTTGATGGGCCAGATAGATGGTGCAAATGCTGGGTAATGAACAGACAGAATCGCCATCAATGTTTGAGACACCAACAAAGCGGTGGAGGCATAATGATCTGGGGTGGTATTATTGGGAAAACATTTGTAGGCCCATGGAGAGTACCAGATGGCGTCAAAATGATTGTTGATACATACATAGCATTTATGAAGGAGCATCTTGAACCGTGGATGAAAAGGCAAAGAGTTACCTTCAGAAGGGCCATTGTTTTTATGCAAGATAATATTCCCTCACTTACTGCTCACAAGACTATGAATATTTGAAACATTTAGGCTTTGATGGACCTCGAAAAATGAAGTGGCCAGCAAATTCTCTGGATTTGAACTCAACTGAAAACTTTTGGAGCATCATGAAGCGAAGACTGTACGCCAACGGCCGACAATTCAGGAGCAACACTGAGTTGTGGAAAGCAATTCTTGACATACCTCGCGCCATTACAGCAGATCACATCCTACAATTAACAAATTCTATGGATGTCAACTTCTTTAAGTAATTTCAAAACAGGGAAAGCACATCCCCTATTAATTTGTTTAAAACTGTGCCTTTGTTTGTATCTGTTATTATTTGTTTGATTATCTTATTTATTAGCTTCTTTTGATCATAAACATTCACGTGCAACATTAATAAACGTTTTGTTTGCTCAATTCTGGAAATTTTACTAAACCTTTCTAATAATTTGGCACGCTCAAATCACTGTGCTGATAACAAATATGGTGCCAGTTTGTTTGTATTGCGCAGATCAATATGAAAATTTCAGTGATTGCGCAGGTCAGTGTTGCCAACATTGTGTGAAAATTTTGTGTGAATTGATTGGACGGTTTTTGAAATATTAGAAAAAAGTTATCTCAGTAGTAATGTCGTTTGCTTGATGGCATTTCCAGGACCAGCAGTACATACACTAATTCTATATCTTGTTTATAATGTGACTCCCTTAAAATTGGTTTCAAAATTAGGCCTTCAAAAGTCACACAATATGCAAGTAATTATGGTAATATTCATTATCTTTATAGTTAATGAGATTTATCAGTTTGGTATAATATTTATAGTTTACTGTAGATTAGATATCATACATTGTACCATTTCATAAACTATTTACTTCATGATATCAATTTCAGAAGTGAATAGGAAATTTATCTCATAAGATTCACAGACATAATTGTAAATAAGATTTTTGAAAAATTTAACCAGTACATAATCTCTTTTGTCTTTCAAAATCTTGAAATTAATTTTTGTGGCATCCAATGATATGAAATTTTATGTTATTGATGACTATAAAAATATTTGTTGAATGGACAAAGTGATAAATTTATGGTAAAAATTAAAATACAAATTTGTACCAGCCATTCTTGAAGGCCACTATTTTGCCATTACTTCCATTACAAAACTTCTTTATATTCCTCTCTCTTTTCAATATCTCAGCTACTCAAATGACAGAAAGTCAGTTGAGTGAGCAAAAAACAAACATAAAAGAAATGTCATACCAAAACTAAAAGGGAAAAAAAACTAGAGTAAAAGGTATTTCCTTTTCATGTATTATTTTCAAGAAATTGGAATTACATAAAAATTGAATAAAATTTGTTAATTTATATATGACATGGCTGTCGGGATAGAGAAGGCACTTATCTCCCTTCACCAAAGGGAGAAGTACCATGGACTTGTAAGCTGCTGGGGAGGGAGATTTAGCCTCTGCCTGCGCCATGGAGAGAGGCCAAGCTAATGGAAGCAACCTTTCCATTTGGCTGCTGTAAACAAACTGGATTTTTGACTGATACTATTGTCATTGCATGAAGTGATGTTACTTAGTGGCTATCATGTGCCTTAGGAAAATAAGTCCCAGGCAGAGGCTAAATCTCCCTCCGCAGCAGCTTACAAGTCCATGGTACCATTTCCCTTTAGGAATATGTCTTTCCCAGATATAGAATGAAACTCTAGCTTGCAATCCTCAATTTGGGAAAGCCCAAGACTTGCTGTTTCCCATTCATGGAATATGTCCTTGCCTGTGATATGTATGTATCCAACCCATTTGAATCTGGAGTCCTAAAAATGGTTTCTCCAGACACAGGAGTATCTCCATATTATATGTAAGACCCTTTCTTTTGTTTCATCTTACATTTGCTTTGCTTCTCCATGCTGGAAACTTGTATATATGTATAGTTTTGTGTATGTCTTAGTGATATAAAAGTCTTTCTGAAAACAAAACATGTTTGTTATTCTTTTTCCTTTCAACCATTCCATTCTGTCTGAGAACTATGGTAAAATTGACATTTTTACATTTTTTGTACATTTAGTGTACTATGTCAAATGTCACCAAATATTTGTTAGCCATTACCATCATTTGTTGCATATTTTCATATTATTTTATGTTATCTTAACATTAATTCTTAACATTTTTTAAGTAATTATTTTCATTATGTCACTCTTCCATATAAAAATCTATTTGTAGTATAATAAAAATGTAAACAAATTGAAAATATTGTTTATTTTCCACCAAATTGGTCAACATTTAACAACAGTTAACACAAATCATGATTTCATGATCATAGTTTTTATATGAATATTAATCAGCCATCAAAGATCCTTCTAAAGATATACAACTTGAGCATATTGGGTGATATGAAAATGTTAGCATATAGTGGCTGATATGCAAATCCACCATTTTGAATTTGGTCCAACTCAGTAAAACCCTTGTAACTCAGCCACAGTCAAAAGTCCTCCACAAAATTTTGTAAATATCTTGTCATAAAGCAGATGAATTTGCTGTCAAATTTAAAAAAAAATTAAAGAACCGTTTTTTGAGAAATTAAAGGTTAAGTTCAAGGTCAAATTGTCTTACTTGACCTTAAAACAAAATAGATTGCCTTTTAGATCTATCTAAATACTTTAAATTGGTATATAATTTAACTTTGTGGTTGAAAACCAACTGAGATATTGATATTTAAACTTAGTGACTATTTTCCAAAATTTGCCTTTTTGGCAAGGATCAAAGTGCCATATCTCAGGAACCCTTTTACATAGAGATGTAAAATAGTTACCATTCAATTTCTATCATGAAGCTCTATAAGTGTACCAAATTTGAAAAAATCCGTGTCAATGACGGTTAAGCCTTTCTTTCAAGCCTTAACAATTCAATATTCTTTTTCTTTCTTTCTTTCTTTGGATATTTTCTTTCTTTGGATATTTTCCTCAATAATTTGCTTACTTTCTGGAAGACATTTTTTGCTATTTCTATATGCCTTCAAATTTCTGTATCATATTTTCTCTTGTCCCTTACTACATTACTCAAATAGTTAAATTTCTGCACCTGTAAGATTTTGATATCCCTACTACATAGTTCATACTTTGAGCAACCTCTTTTGCTGAAAATCTTGCATTTTGCCATTTCACATTGAATAGTTAGTCCTTTCTTCTTACTTTCTTTTACTATCTTGTTGTTGTAGAGTAGTTTCACAGCAGAGGCTTGTATTTCACTAAGTCGGTCCTAAAAAGGTTCGACATACAAAACATTAGGAACTTGATATAATAGGTAATGACGCAGAGAAATCTAGTGGTGGTTGCTGATACTCTTAGTGTCCGACATCGACTGGTTGACCAACTCACTCAGCTACTACTACTACTACTACTTATTATAGGTGGGAGAGTTTATTAACTATAGAATAGGTGTGTTCCAGTATAACATCCCCCACTAAAATTTTACTCCGTAGAAGTAAAAAGTTTTCTTTATTTATTTTTCTTTTCTTTTTTTTTACAGGAAATATGAAGAAAAAACAACAAAAAAAATATTCATTTCGTAGCGTATTTCCTACGTTTTTTTTTTTTTTTCCACTTTTCAATGATCAGTTGCCTTTCTTTTTTCTTCTGGATTGGCGTACCTCAGGTAAAATTGTTGCAGGCATTGTTAGATCAAACGTATTGAAAATCACCTCCATTGGCGTTTTTTCCGTGGGACCGCTGTCAACCATGTCCGAAGAACGTCGTCTGATCTGGTTACTGCACGTGAATTTTTTGCCTTTCACCAAGTACATCATATAGCCAATCCGCTTTTCTATTTTTTTTTTTATATACCTCCATAGTGTTACCATAAACAACCTTCCGCTTTGAGCTTCTTAAGGATGGAGTCACAGTTTCTGTAGGTTCTTCTTGTGGTTCTATTTGTTCAGCCTCTAGCTTCCCTTTTGTTGATCTTGTGCTTCTTAACGTTTTCTGTAGTGACTTCAGTTGACTTAAATCATTTAATAATAGTGCATATTCTTGGTTGCGCGTAACTCGCTCCCCAGTTTTTCTCCGTGTTGATTTCATCTTTACTTTCTGAAGCTTGTTTTTCACGTATATCGTCAGTGTTACACACTCAACTTTCTTAAATACACCGGTTTTCTCTAATCTGTCCAATTCTTTATCTATCTGTTCAATTGAAGCAAACAGCACATTCCTTTTCATTTTGAATGCTGCCTGAGTGTTTTCTTTTGGCTGGAATTTTGCCTCCCTCTTGATACACGTTCCCAAACCTGGAGAAAAAACAGTAGGAAATGTTTCCTTAAGTTTTTTTCAACCTTGTAACAGAAAGAATTTATTGGTAGATCCCATAATTGGAATTCTGTTATTCAATTTGTACCTAATAAGTCTGTGGTATTTTCTATGACAAATACTTTAGCTTTACGCATTTTTTTATTTAACGTGATGTTTGTAACAAATTCTTCAATAAATTGTATTTTTTTCTCCCGTCACTGACCTCGCGATATTCTTTGTCTTCATTAAAAGTTGATTTCCCCAACTTCTTCCACGTATGCAAATTTATGATAGATAGCTTGGAACCAGTGTCGAGTTGCATTTTTAATTTTTTATTACTTATTTCGACGGTAACAAATTTTCTGGTTATTCCATCATTCACCTCGTTGGACTTTAATTTTTTTTTTTTAAAGTCTTTATTTTTTGACCTGCAGTGCAAGCTTTTATGACCCACTTTTTTACAGTTGAAACATTTTTTATTCCTAAAATTGCAATATCTGTACCAGTGAAGTTCACTGCAAGCAAAACATGGCTTCGGGAGTTTTTGTTTATTTTTCTCTGGTATTTCACTTTTTGTTTGATAATCCGCAATTTTAGAATTCTTTTTGATAGAATGACTTTCTTTTTTGTAGCGTATTTTTCTTACATGCAAAACGCCAGACTTTTCTATCTTTTTCGAATCTTTCTTTATGCTAACATATATTGTGCAGTCTTCTGCCAACTTCTGTATCGAAATTCTTGGTTCGTTTTCCAATTTTGACAGTACTAATTTTCTTAACTCTGCATCTCATTCCGATACCAGCCTTTGAACAAACACTAAGCACTTAAAGTTGTCAGCGCTTAACTCTGCTAGCTTGAATTCTTCACAATTTTTTTATTCACATTGGTTGCGTAGGTTATATAGTCTTGTTCGTCATCTTTCATCAGATTCAAACATTTCCACCTCTTGTGAAACAAAGATATCTTTTTACTAAATAATTCACTTAATATATTTATCGCCTCGGTAAATATCAACACATTAGTTTTTTTCGGTAAAATTTAGTTTACCAATTTGTTATGCTCAGCAGTTCCTAACTTGCTTAAAAGAAGTTTAACCTTCTTTCCTTCAGACCACGAATGACAGTCCTCGTTATACACGTCCATATATTTTTTATAATACTCTTCAAAAGTTATCTCTTCATCTGGACTGTACATGAATATTTCAATTGAATTCCATATTATATTCTCTGGGAAAGAATCATTTTGTAGATTTTTCTCTTTCCTCTTCTCAGTTATTTCCAGAATTTTGTTTCGAAACTCCTTATGCATCTGTTCCATTTCTCTTTGAAACTGCATTTGTCTATTAAAAGTTTCCTCCTGTAGTTGCATCTGGAATGTTTTCTGTTGCTCTAATATTGTCATCTGTTGTTCTGTCTGGAACTTAAAAAATTCCTGGAATATATTTTTGCATTCCTCCATCTTTGCAAAAAGTTTACACAATTCTTAAATATTGTAGAGGGGGGTCCCACTGTATGAGTTTGAATCCTCGTGGTCAAGTGTTGTATGGTGAACGAAAATTTTTCTTCCTCTGTATAAATCCGAATACGTTCGTCGAACAAATTTTTTTTTTTTTCCTCCGTATGAGTTTCAAATCGTCATCGCCAAGTGTTGTAGAGTAGTTTCACAGTGGAGGCTTGTATTTCACTAAGTGGGTCCTAAAAAAGTTCGACTACTACTACTACTTATTATAGGTGGGAGAGTCTATTAACTATAGAATAGATGTGTTCCAGTATAACACTTGTCTATGAATTTTTTCAGTTTTCTTTCTGAGTCTGTCATCAGTGCATTTTCATTTGCATATCTTATGCCATTCTGTCCACTAATAATCAATCCAAGTAGGTTTCACTGTAAATCCGGTGAGAAAATACATCCTAATCTTACTCCTCGTGGTAACTGCCTGATGGAGTTTGGATTCATTTGTCCATTTTCTTTCACATTGCTATAAAGATAGATCTACTGAGATGTTCTAGTATTTAGTCATATCTGTCAATTATCATTTTGGTATCTTTATTGCTCCTGAAATTATCCAAGGCTGTCACCATCTCTATTACAATTTGATCTGGTCCTGCTGTTTTTTTTACTTTTTGTTTATTTTGGCCATTGCCAGTCTTGCTTCAGATTTTAATATTATGGATTCTTCCATGTTTTTATTGTATTAGTTTCTGTCCTCTGTTGTCATGGGATAACTCTCCAATGTATTAGTTCCTTTCTTTTTCTATTATGAGTGTTCCTTTTTTAGATTTTATGTACCCTGTTGAGGAGTATTTTCTCTCTAGTTATTTACAATTATATTTTTATGCAAGCCTGCTATATCTATATTTTGTAGCAGTTTTTATCTCTCTTCCTACTTTTTATTGAGTCATTCATATTTTGCTTACTTGCTATTATGTTTTTCTTTGATAAGTTGTTAAAAGTTTTTTAAAATTTCAAGAAATCTCCAAAAGATAGAACAAACTGTTATAAAATAAAAAAAGGAAATATCGCAGCTGATTTACAGGCAAATAAACTAACATACTCAAGAGCGAGAACCGGATATGAACGGGACAAGGCCCCATCACAAAATGACCATTATCTTCATTTACACATGTTCCCAACATACGAGTTCCAGTCAAAAAATAAAATAATATTTTAAAGTGTTTCTATTTTTCGACCAATAAAAATGCTTCCCTCCTAATTATACTCACGTCGTTTTCCGAGCCTGTTAAGCCATAAAAAAACGCCATAAAACGAGTCACATGGAAGTACAATGGGCAGTCAACAGGAGGCCAGGGAAGAGACCTGTCATGGTCAGAATGAGCGGTCAGCAGCAGTCAGCAGGGGGAGCGCCAGCGCCAACCAGTGTGAACTACTATGAGAGATCAACCCAGATTCGAAGCTGTCTTATGAACTTTACCACAAGGTAGCTGTCCTAAACCCACACGTTCCTGTTGAAATAAATCACGTAAATCTATTTCTGCTGTTGTCATATTTCTTTCTTGCAACCATACGCTTGTCTATAACAAAACAAAATAAATGATTGATTCACATTTAGAAGGGATTTGAAATCTGAAAAATAAATAGCTATTCTCTACAAAATTCAGACTACACCTGAAAATTAAATGTGGTAATGTTCAATTGAAATAATTTTCATGACATGAGACTGAAACAAAAAAGATAAATTTAAAATGAAATAAACATGACTGACCAAAATTTAAACTGAAAAAAGACAAACTCTAAAGAGACTAATCGTCTGTGCACAATTTTCAGCAAAAATTAGTTTTTTCTATTTTTTTTCAAGGTGAGTTTTCAGAAGTAATAAGACAAATAGATTAGAATTCAAGTGCATCTTTGTAATTTGGGGACAGATTTTCTAACAGCTGAAATTCTTGATAAGACATGAATGGATGAGATGGTTGCAAATTGGAATGAAGCCCATTTGGCCTCAGTTGAATGACATGGAAATTTGTAAAGAGAAAATCATCAGAGTAGAAGAAAACAATTTGCTAAGAATTCTGTGAAGGAAAGAAAAAGGAGTGGAGATGAAGGTTAACATTGATTCAGTTCATCTTATTTAAGGATGCAAACCAGAAAGGCAATCCCATTCTTTATCTGATCACATTATATTTTCTTTGCTTTTTCTAATAAAACTAAGAATAGGTTTATAATATTTAAACTTTGTCATTTTTACTTAGATTCAGGATTTAATTGGAAAAATTTTTGTAAATGTACATTTTGATTTCTCATTATACATTGGAATGAACTGTATGATTTCATTTACAACTTCTTAAAAAATAAAAAGCATATTTAAAAATAGGTAATTATTTTACTTGTTTTAAAGAATTTATATGCATTATCTCAAGATTTTTTATGCAGACTAAAATGCTAAATTTTCTAATGATATTCAAAAAGTTTTAATTTTTATTTAATCTTTTTAAAAGGAGTATCAGAACCATTTGAATTTCTCTCTTTCTATTTTATTGATTTGTTATTAAAATATGACATGAAATTTTGCTTTATTTTGAAAAGACAATCTGACTGATTTAAATGAGGCAAATATTGCAACAAGTAAATTTCTGAAATTTACCATTAAAATTTCCATAAGAATCTGAATTGCAATCAAATTAAAGATGCCAGGCAATATGGAATTCTATCATTTATATTAATAATATTTTTATAAAGTTTTCAATGTAAAATTTTTACCTTATGGTGCAACAAGAATGGTTTTTACACTATTTATATTGTTTGAACTGTTATCCTCATTTTTATTGTCATATTCACAATGTTTTAGCCATTGTATGCTCTGACCTTCAAGTGATATATATTAGAATATCAAAATGGAACCATTTATTTCACTCACAGAAGTAGATTGTTCTATTTCCACATGCCATGCCTTTACAATCCATGAGCTAAATAAAGTGTTTGGTTCAAAATTTCAATGTATATCACCTGAAGAAGGTCAGAGTATACAATGACTGAAACATTATGAATATGGCAATAAAGATGAGAACAACAGTTCAAACTATGTAAATAGTATAAATAGTTACAATACTTCATCTCAGAAATATAGACTGATTCAGAATAAGGTCAGAGCATACAATGATTGAAACATCGGGAATATGTCAATAAAGATGAGGACAACAGTCTGAACTATATAAATAGTATAAATAGTTACAATACCTCATCTCAGAAATATAGATAGATATTGAAGAATAGTTTTAATAAAATTAAATTTAAATCAACTACTCCTAGCTGTCTGGCTGTCAGCTTCCAAATATTTTGCTGGATTAATCATTCTGTTTACTAAAACACAAGTAAATTTTAATTTTCTTTTTTTGTAGTTGCACTTGAAATATGAAAAAATTCTTGCAAAAATACAAAGAAATAATTTTATTAAAACTAAAAATACAATTAACTGACTAATCAATTAACTAATTTACCCAGTACCTCAACCATTTTCTTTTGATTACCATACACCATCTATTTTCATTGACTACCATAGACCATCTCTAATGAATTCCATCCACTTGATTGATTCAGAGTCAATGCTCAAGAAATGATTTTACTTGACCAACTAATTTCACATAAATACTTGACTCTATACAAGATCTTGACTAAAATTCATAGATCTTGTAATTGACATCAGCTTCTTAAAACATGGGATTTTTTCACAATTGATGAAACAGGCACTCATTAAAGTTGGTCATCTTCTGTATAAGGCTGTATTTCCAGAGCACTCAATAAGGATTCAATTCACTGATTTTTTTGTTTTTTGAAAGACACTAAGAAATGTTCAACCAAAGAATATTCCCTGGCAAACAAATTCATTTCTCTCCATTCATGTGCATAAATGCAACAATCAAAACTTTAACAGTTTAAATTTGATCCATTGCATGAATTACTCTCAAATAAGCATTGACACTTATATATCACTAAGATAGTTTTAGGATTATAGGGAAAGGAAATAAAAATTGTAGGAAATTATATAGAAGGACTTTTATGACTACAAAGGTCATGTGTGATTACACTCATGGCTTAACCGATCATATGTGATTACTTCTATATCTTAAGTGGTCATTTGTGATTGCTTCCATGTCTTAACTGGTCATGTGTCATAGCTTCCATGTCTTCAGTGGTCATATGTGCTTGCTTCCCTGTCTTAACTGGTCATGTGTGATTACTTCTATGTCTTAAGTGGTCATTTGTGATTGCTTCCATGTCTTAACAGGTAATGTGTCATAGCTTCCATCTCTTCAGTGGTCATATGCGCTTGCTTCCCTGTCTTAACTGATCATATGTGGTTACTTCTATGTCTTAAGTGGCCATTTGTGATTGCTTCCATGTCTTAACAGGTCATGTGTCATAGTATCCATGTCTTCAGTGGTCATTTATGATTGCTTCCATGTCTTAACAGGTCATGTGTCATAGTATCCATGTCTTCAGTGGTCATTTATCATTGCTTCCATGTCTTAACAGGTCATGTGTCATAGTATCCATGTCTTCAGTGGTCATTTATGATTGCTTCCATGTCTTAACAGGTCATGTGTCATAGTATCCAGGTCTTCAGTGGTCATTTATGATTGCTTCCATGTCTTAACAGGTCATGTGTCATAGTATCCATGTCTTCAGTGGTCATTTATGATTGCTTCCATGTCTTAACAGGTCATGTGTCATAGTATCCATGTCTTCAGTGGTCATTTGTGATTGCTTCCATGTCTTAACAGGTCATGTGTCATAGTATCCATGTCTTCAGTGGTCATTTGTGATTACTTCCATGTCTTAACAGGTCATGTGTCATAGTATCCATGTCTTCAGTGGTCATTTGTGATTGCTTCCATGTCTTAACAGGTCATGTGTCATAGTATCCATGTCTTCAGTGGTCATTTATGATTGCTTCCATGTCTTAACAGGTCATGTGTCATAGTATCCATGTCTTCAGTGGTCATTTATGATTGCTTCCATGTCTTAACAGGTCATGTGTCATAGTATCCATGTCTTCAGTGGTCATTTGTGATTGCTTCCATGTCTTAACAGGTCATGTGTCATAGTATCCATGTCTTCAGTGGTCATTTGTGATTGCTTCCATGTCTTAACAGGTCATGTGTCATAGTATCCATGTCTTCAGTGGTCATTTATGATTGCTTCCATGTCTTAACAGGTCATGTGTCATAGTATCCATGTCTTCAGTGGTCATTTGTGATTGCTTCCATGTCTTAACAGGTCATGTGTCATAGTATCCATGTCTTCAGTGGTCATTTGTGATTGCTTCCATGTCTTAACAGGTCATGTGTCATAGTATCCATGTCTTCAGTGGTCATTTGTGATTGCTTCCATGTCTTAACAGGTCATGTGTCATAGTATCCATGTCTTCAGTGGTCATTTATGATTGCTTCCATGTCTTAACAGGTCATGTGTCATAGTATCCATGTCTTCAGTGGTCATTTATGATTGCTTCCATGTCATAACAGGTCATGTGTCATAGTATCCATGTCTTCAGTGGTCATTTGTGATTGCTTCCATGTCTTAACTGGTCATGTGTCATAGTATCCATGTCTTCAGTGGTCATTTGTGATTGCTTCCATGTCTTAACAGGTCATGTGTCATAGTATCCATGTCTTAAGTGGCCATTTGTGATTGCTTCCATGTCTTAACAGGTCATGTGTCATAGCTTCCATGTCTTCAGTGGTCATTTGTGATTGCTTCCATGTCTTAACTGATCATATGTGATTACTTCTATGTCAAGTGGTCATTTGTGATTGCTTCCATGTCTTAACAGGTCATGTGTCATAGCTTCCATGTCTTCAGTGGTCATATGTGCTTGCTTCCATGTCTTAACAGGTCATGTGTCATAGTATCCATGTCTTAAGTGGTCATTTATGATTGCTTCCATGTCTTAACAGGTCATGTGTCATAGTATCCATGTCTTCAGTGGTCATTTGTGATTGCTTCCATGTCTTAACAGGTCATGTGTCATAGTATCCATGTCTTCAGTGGTCATTTATGATTGCTTCCATGTCTTAACAGGTCATGTGTCATAGTATCCATGTCTTCAGTGGTCATATGTGCTTGCTTCCCTGTCTTAACTGATCATATGTGATTACTTCTATATCTTAAGTGGTCATTTGTGATTGCTTCCCTGTCTTAACAGGTCATGTGTCATAGCTTCCATCTCTTCAGTGGTCATATGTGCTTGCTTCCCTGTCTTAACTGATCATATGTGATTACTTCTATGTCTTAAGTGGTCATTTATGATTGCTTCCATGTCTTAACAGGTCATGTGTCATAGTATCCATGTCTTCAGTGGTCATATGTGCTTGCTTCCCTGTCTTAACTGATCATATGTGATTACTTCTATGTCTTAAGTGGTCATTTATGATTGCTTCCATGTCTTAACAGGTCATGTGTCATAGTATCCATGTCTTAAGTGGTCATTTGTGATTGCTTCCATGTCTTAACAGGTCATGTGTGATTATGTCTATGTCTTAACATATAGTTTGTGATTGTATCTATGTCCTAAGATGGTCATGTGTGTTTGCTTCCATGTCTTAACGGGTCATATGTATTTGCTTCTGTGTCTTAATTCAGAGTGATGTACTGATTGTTCTATAACTATTTAATTTGTTGTACCTATTTAATAAACTTACTTTGGTTTGGTAGAAAGGTAAATAAGAAAAATATTTGGAAGAAGATTGTGTTGCACCAATTTTTCAATTGTTTTAATGTATTAATATATACAGAGTTAATTTCCTTGTAACTATTTATACAGACCAATCACATTTCAATAGATCATAGTCCCCATTGTTATTAAATGTGAAAGTTAGACGTGCCATGGATTGCTACAGATTATTGCACTGTATATTTTGTCACATCATTCACAGTTGTCCAACATGGCACAACATTAACATGATTCATAAAATGGTGTAACATAATCCCCACAACAAGAAAGAAAAAAATTATTTAAAGAGCTTCTCTTGAAATCAAAAGAATGAAGCATTCCCTTGTTTGAAATTTATGCTGCCATTAAGTAAATCAGAATTAAAAACAAAAAGAAAAGTAAATGAGTTTGAAACCACCAAAGAAGCTCAACTTTGAAGGAAATCTAGATGAAAATTATAAAGTTTGGGAACAAAAATATGTTTTTTATTCACTCGCTGTTGGAATAAAAGAAAACGATGAGCAAATACAGTTCACTACATTCCCATGTGTGTGTCTGGACCACAAGCCTAACAATTTTTCAACTCATTCAAACTTGAAAACCCTGATGATTAATTTTGAGAATACTGTCAACCAAAAAAAGTAAATAAATAAATAACGTACATTAGATATTTATTTTTCAACAGAAACCAATTACCTTCGGAAAAATTTGATTCATTTCACACTGACAAAAAACTCAAGGCTAAGGACTGAGAACTTTGTGAGCTGCAGGGTTAATAGTCAAAGACAAAACTCTATATGGCATCTTAAACAAAGACATTTGTGAAGTATGACTTTGTGACTTGGACTTAACTTTAAAAAACTGCAATTGACAAATGCTGAGTGATTCAAGCCAGCATGAATTAAGTTAAAAGTAGAAATGAAAAAATTTCAACAGTAACTTGGAATGGAAGACTGAAAAATATAAAACATAAAAAAATTGAAAAATCTAGCATCACAATATCAGAACCTCAGCCTCATTTTGTGTGGTCAGTGTGGAAAAAAATCACTTAGTGAAACAACGATCAACTTACGGTAAAACACCTATCCCTATAATTGTTCATATATCATATCTTAGTGACATAGACTATATAAATATTTTTGTCAATAATGAACATTATAATTTTCATATTTTGAGATGAGAAAGGTGATTTAGTAATAAATACAGAGTTAATTCCCTTGTAACTATTTATAGAGATCAATCACATTTCAATAAAGTGTAGTACCTATGGCTATTATAGTTAGAGTTAGTCATGCCCTGGTTTGCTACAGCTAAGAACACAGTATATAATTTTCTTGTTATTCGCTGTTACTCACAGTTGTTCAGCATGGCACAACATTAACATGATACATAACAAGTGAGGAGGCCTGCCTTCTTATCTGTCTTGATAATTATTAATCTAAATCCTAGCTTTTACTTGGGTTAGAAAAAAGGCCCATGGTATTACTGGAAATATGCAACTATCTGATCTACCAAATACATTCTCTGCTAATGTGCATCTATTTTGCAACAACAAATTGTGTATCACAAATTGTTTGAAGATGGATTCTCATTTTTGAGTTGGCTGTGTAAATCTTGTTGGAATCAAGTGCCTTTTGCTTGTTCACTTTCTCTCTCTCCTTGACATTTGAGTAAATCTCTGTGATATTCGATTTTAGATAGATATTTTTTCATCTTTGGTTTTAAGATGAATTGTAAATATGCAATGATTGCCCCTATTTTTTCTATCACTGTAATTTTGCCAGTTTACTTACCAAATTTGTTTTGGTAAAGGGTTATTTGGTGCAAAGTATAATTTTTTTTTTTTTTTTACTCATTGGTAATATGATTTATATCTACTTTGCTGACACAATTTGGTCCAATTGAAGGTTGGCCTCAATATGGTACTGTTCCAATACTAGAAAATTGCACCATATGTATTGCCTCCCTTTAACTTGCATTTTCTTTCTCCTCTTATTTTATTATAGCTTCATGTTTGCCACTCAAAATTTACTCCAGACAGACTGGTACTTTTGATTGTTTCTTTTCTTTCTTTATCTCGACAACTTTTACAATGTTCTTTGGTTTCTCTACTTTACATTTGCACATTGAATTATGGGATACCATAAAATATGCATTGAACTTCTGACTAAAGTTCTCTATCTTTATATAGCAATTTTCTTGTATCCATTTTTTTTTAGGTATACTGGCTTTAAAACTCTCATTTTTAAGAGTAGAGTGTATCTTTTGGAGTTTTCAATTTTAAAAATGTTTAAATAACTTACATCAAATTTTATTTACAAATTTGATCACTTGTAATTATCTTCAAACTAATTACTATGGATGAGTTTTATTTTAAACATAAAAGTTTTAGGAATTTTGAATTTTCTTTATGAACTCTACAAAGATAAAATTATTTGAATTCTGACTAAAATATTTTTCTGGTAGTTTTACAGGATTCAATAATTATTTTCATTCATTAAAAATAATTTCAATATGAATTTTACAGACTTTAAATGACCAAAGGAAAATAAACTTTTTAGAAATAACTAGATAATTCTCTTTTCAAAAAATTTGTCAAGTGTGTCTTTTCTTTTTTTGCAATGATCCAGATGTGATTGTATAAGAAAATAGGTAGACATTTTACTGTTTGTTACGATAAAGTAAATTTGAACCAAATTCTGATTTTATCTCTGCTTTGTCAGCTGAATTGAGCTGATCTGTAATACAATTCAGTTTTGAAAAGTGGAACAAAAATTGAAATATTTGAGTCTGCAAAATTCAAGTTTAAAGGATTTGATTAAAATTAGGATTTGAATAAAGAATAATTATCAAAGCTTAAAAAAATATTTGGAAATGTTCCAAAAGCTGCTTTAAGCAACAAATAGTTTTTTGAAAGATAAATTGATAAAACAATTTGTGTATCTATTTCATATCAGATTATATGATTTTATGATCTGATAAGAAATTAATCTAAATTTGTTCTCAAATCAAAATAGATCAATTTTTTCTTTTCGATCCTCTTCCAGCTGATTTTATAACTTTTATTTAGAATTTCATGAAAAATCCTTTTCTAATTCTTGAAACTTAAATGCAGTATATTTGATACCATAATCCTTTTGTTCATAGGAGCAAAACAGAATTGTTCTTTTGTTAAGTTCCTTATATCTTTGCACCAATGGAAACTTCAAATATTTATTATAGTTCTGCCAAATGTGTTGTGTATAATTTTGTTGCCATTAAAGAATATGGTTGAAAAATAAGCGAACATTTTAAAAAAATCCTTCATTCAAAATTTCAATTCATCCTCCACAGAGGAATTTTTTTTTGAAAAGATTTATTACCAAAGAACAATAATAAATGTGAGGTTTAAACATTTTCGTTTTTGGCTGACTATAATCAGATTACAAGATTTCCTTAAGACTACATTCAATTCATTTTGATGCTTTGATTAAACTACTACAAAATAATCCAGAAAAATCTTAGCCATGTCTTTTATTATTTATTATCTTGTATCATACTCAATTTTGGAGATCTTAGTGTAATTGAAAAAAGATTTAATTAACAATAAAAATAAATGTGAAAAGGTTAAATCTTTTGATTTCCATCAAACCTGCTCTAGTTTTTCAAATATTCACAGTGAGGAAGTGTCCTTCACTATTTTGGGATAATCCTACAAGTTTGGTTCCTCATTAGTTTCATAGTTTTTCTACTCTCTATCCAGTTTAGAAAAAAAAAAATTTAAAAATGGTAAAGTCACTGATAAAAAGATTTAGAAACTTATTATTAATTAAAAAAAAAAAAAATATTGATTAATCGATAGGAAATTTAGAATGGTAATAAAATTTTCAGTTTTTGTACATTTACAAATACAGACATTTGTTTAATGACTTTTGACATTATTTGTAATGTAAGTTATGTGTGAGCAGCTAATGAGGCCTCATATGTTCAATTTGAGGTGTTTTTTATAGAATCAGCTTTTCTTATGATTCCCATATTAACCTGCATTGAATTTTGATGTGTTCATAAAAATTGACTGAATTTTAATCCAATCTTGTAAATCAGATATTTTCATACAAAAACAAATATTAAATATTAAGTAAACTGGGAATTAAAAATGTTGCTTATCCAACAGTTAGTTTGAATTTCCTCATGAGTAATTGACTCGTTTGCTTTCACATTCAAAGTTTGTACAAGTTTTTATGTTAATTCCAAGTAAAAGTAAATTCAATGGTAAAATACTGCTTTCAGGCTTATAAAATCTGAATTAAATATTTTCAAAATATGTAAATTAAACTCAATTTCATTTGTAATCTTGATTTTAATTAAAAGTTCAGTGTTTTTGAAAAAGAGCTTCTCAATATGAGATGTACCAAATAATGTTCTATCAAAGTTTTTTAGAAACAATGAAGCAGTTTGAAATATAAATATTTATAAAACAGATTACAGAAAATAAATGATTATTACCATTTTTTGTAAATTTCCAATGCAATTAAGAATGTAGTATTTCAAAAAAATAATTTTAAAAATATTTGCTGTTTTTCTAAAACAAATTAAAATTACATCAGTTGTCTAAGTAAAAATATCATATATTTTACAATATAATCATTTTATAAACTTGGAATCAAAAGTTTTTTATAATTATTTTGCTTCTTTAAATAATTTTGAAGAATGTAATGAAAAAGAAAGAAAGAATGAATAAATGAACAAAAGAAGGAAAGAAAGAAAGAAAGACAGGTTTTTTTTTGTGACATTTTAATAACAGTCTTCTTGTCCAGATGAAATAACAATATTGTTAACTCTTCTAAATCCTCTAACTGGAATGGATTTATTTATTTGCGAACATATTTTAGTGTTTATTTGAAAGCAAAGGTTTTTCTGTTGCAAAGTTTATTCTCTATTTATTCACAACTTGAAACTGACTGGAAATCAGTTAAAGATATATTTTCTTGTAAGAAACAAAATGGTTGCAATTTTTTGACAAAGTTCTTTTTGCTTACTTTTGTTTGGCCAGAAATTATCCAAGACTGAAAATAAATAGAAATAATATTCCAGTTCAATATTTATTTTTTAATTGCTCAAAGAATTCTTTCTACTGGTTTTGCATTGCAGTCTATATTGAGAAAGCATCTTTTGTTTGATATAATACAGAAAAACATTACATGTTCACCTGTATAATTTATAGATCCATTTGAAGTGTAGTGAGACATACTCATGTAAATAATGGTCAGAATTGAATTGGGTACAGATGGAATTTAAAGTAATTTCCACTTCCTTCAAATGTTACAAACTAAAATGATTTTCTTTGGAAAATAACAGCAGATTTTATAAAAGAACCACAAAGCTCTGTGTTATAAGCACATGCATAGTAGCATGGAAGAACAAATGAAAATTCTACTGCCAATGAAGCAGAAAGAATAAACACAAAATTTTTAAATATAGAATTATTTTGTATTTGCCAATATAGGAGATGCAATCAGATTGCCTCTGTGTGGGCAAGGTTTATTAATTTTTAATTAGTTGCCAAGGCCTGGAGTTGATGCATTTAGGGGGTTGGTTGATCATGATGATGATGGCAAGAGAGGCCTGGAGTTGATTAGTGAAAATTGATCGAGCAGAAATGTCTCTGTTATTTTCAGATTCTGGTTGGCTGTGAGAAGAAACAAAAATGGCAATAACCAGCCAGTGAGGCGGCATGAAAAGATAACAGAATTGTTGATATATGGTTACAGTGGATGTGTAAGAAAGGCAAATTTTGCTAGGGCCTGAAGCTGATGCATTTTCAGGTTGGTTTACCAACAGCATAGTGTTAACATCAAGAGAGATCTGGAGTGAATTAGTAAATCTGTGAATCTGACTTTGTAGAGGATGTGAATGGAATGTCTATATGTGAGCATGGTGTGGGTAGAGGAGTGTAGTTTTTGTGTGTCAGGTCAACCGACCTGACACACAAAATGGTGATGTTGAGAGGTCACCAGGAGAGATAACACTGGTCTGTTGGCTGTGTTCTGTGCCAATCATTTATAAATGGCTATCTTAAAAGCAAATCTAGTGCTCTGGAACTCATCTTTTTTTCTTTGTTGGCAATGATTGACTTCTTTAATTTGGCACTTTAGATTTTTGCAGGGATTTGTTTTGTGGGCCGGATGTGATGCTTGGAGCCCAACTTTTCTATTTTGGGTTTTGCTTTCTTAGCACTCACACCTGGCCAACATGCACAGTGAATCAAAAAGAGATCTAATTTTCAGCAGAGTATAACATCTATAACAGAATCAGTTAATCTTTTATTCATGATGATGTCACAAAACTACCTGTAAACAAACTCCTTGTGATAGATTCATTTATATGGCAGTTTAAAAAATGTCAGTTGTAGAATAGACAACAGAAATAAAGATATGAAACAATGATTACCTTGACTGAAATTCCTCGGCTGATGTCTATCACTATTTGAATGACACCATTTAGTAAAATCCCTTTGCCAAACTATCATTTATCATTCACCATTGATAGTAAAATCAAAAACAAACTTAAAACTCATCTTCATTCTTTATATTATTGTTATGGTCCAATATCCTCGCATCACAGTTATGGTCCAAGGTTAGAACCAAGGAAGAACAACATGAACACAAGAGTAGAATAACAAAGATATATTACAACAGAAATATAGTACAAGAAGTTGAAGGTGTTAGTAATGACTGTCTGTCTGGTTTAGAGTCAACTAATATTGTCTCGACTCATTACACCATTCATTCATTATACCTCTTGAGAGGCACAGTATTTATAGTGTCAGGAAGAGTCCATTATTGTTATAGGTAAGTTCCCATAACAATTATATACATTCCAAATTATGCAGAGATGTTGAGCCCAATACAACTAGACAATAAGTTTAGTTCCACACAGAATAATATAGAAATTAACTCCCTTGTTTTATAATTGTCATTGCTACTGGAAACCATGACTTCACGACATCAGTATTTAAGCTATAGCATGTCCAATTTGTCCTCTGGCATGCCATTAATAAAATCTCAATGACTCTGCCAAGGGGTGTAGACCACAGATCTCCCCTGTGAGTCAATCATTTTGAATTCTTGTAACCTATTTGTACATTCACTGCACATACACACACACACACACACATATGCACACACAAGGTAAATATTTTGTGTAAAAATTGTTATCCAGTAAAGAACAAATTAGTCACAATTAAATAGCTTCAACCTTGGTATATTTAAACGTGTTTTTATTCTTCTTATTAAGGAACATTACTAAAATTCCGTTCACTATTTTAAAACTTGTTTTTAAAAGAAATTTGTACATTAATTTAAAAAATAATTCTGCTTATAATACTTGAATTTATATTTTTCCCTAATATTCTGTTGTTACACTTTTAAATATTACTCATACTTAAAACATTACTTTTTAATGAATACCATATCCATTCAGATTAATAAATGATATTGTTGATTCTTTTCTCATATTACGTCTTTTAAATCCTTGATCTTTTAGTTGTAATCATTGGAATCAGAATCTAATAATTTTCATTCATCAAGTGATACTTAATATTTTATTCTTATTATTGGCTTTCTAGGTTGACAGAGAATTGAATTTAAATAAAGTTCATTCTGTAAAGTTACCTAATTAAACTCATAGTGTTTCACACCTCCTTAATATTTGATGGGACGTGTATAAACCATACCTGAGATCATTTAATATCAACAATTTTTAGTTAATTGATATTTATTCATTAATGGTAATTATTGTAATCTTATTTATGATATAACAGTTACTAACATTAAATATACTTACAAATATTATTAATATCAATGAAATGGTGAGAGTATACTGAGGATGAGGAAGAAAAGGAAATGAGAGAGGTGGAAACAGAGGAGAAGAGCAGAACAGGAGAGGGAGAAAGGAGAAGAAAGTAAAGGAAAGAGAGAGAAGGAAAGAAAGGAGGAGGAGGAGAAAGGAATGATATTTATGGAACATAATTTGAGAAAGATTCCTTGTCATCATTTCCATCAGTTCTTGTGATTGTCGAGTGTTGATTAGAAAGAGATTAAATTCAACAAATTCCTTCATTCCTTATAAATATTGATGATGTCCCAAACAAGAAATGTGCAATTATTGATTTCAAACACAAATACATCAAATTTCTTGCTTGGCTGGTGTGCAAATATTACATGATGGCAATCAAAAAACACTTTTTATCATATTGTTCTTTAAATATTTATTAATATTTATACACTATTTATAAAAATCCAAAGAATAATTAATAAGTGTAATGTGTTTATTAAGAGAAATTCAGTGTGCGTATGAATGTGTTTATTGCCTCTAACAACCTCTGACATACACCCATGGATAGAAACATCCCCACTGCACACGCGCACACACACACACACACACACACACACACATATATATATATATATATATATATATATATATATATATATATATATATATATATGAAAGAGTTTTGAAATATGTTCAGCTGCCCAAGAAGCCCTTTAAAAGCATATTCTGATGTCTGGTTATTTTATCAGATTTTGACAAAGGGTACTGGCTTGAGAACTTTTCATCACCCCCCTTCCTACAAATATGAAGGAGTAGTATTATGTCCATAATAGTTATTAACTGAATTTAGAGCTGAAATTTTCCCTTTTTAATGTTTGATCTCTATGATAACTATTCACCAGTGAATTGAGTGCATTGACAGGAGATTATGATAAATATTTGTTATGCAAAATAATTATTTTTCATAACTTTTATATTGGGTCAGAGCAAAAGTCCAGAGTGTTTTTAAGTGAATTTCAAAGACAGTATTTACATTTAACCACATATTTTTGCTATCTTTGAGGCAGCTTCATGATTCTATCCTCCCAGAACTTGGCATCTTTCTGGGTAATGAATTGTCCAAATTGGTTATTACAGGCTCCAAGAAAATTAAAATTCTTCCTGTTAAGAGAATTTTGTTGAGATTGAAATAATTTGAAGGTACAAGGCCAGGTAAATATGGTAGGCATAGTAGGGCATGTTAGTCAACCTGTACTAATTTTTGCCATGTTTACAAAATAGACATGAGGTCTAGTCTTGTCCTGATGTAAGGCCCTTCTGATTGACTAATTCCAGATGCTTTATTTTATGGAGTGAGTAGCCATGGTCAAATAAATAACAGAACTGTCAAACAAACAGAATTAACAAAATTTGCAAGAAACAAAAAACCAGGGCAAAAATGAAATACTATAAAGCAAGCAAGCAAATAATATATGCAAGGCAAATTAACAGTAAGAAGACAAAAATTTCAAAACCTAAGAATTGGTGTCAACACATGAAAGCAAGTTCAGACAAGCGAATGTAGCATTCTGTCTTCTAGACAAGTCAGATCTAGACTGAGTCATGTCAAATTGCAAACTGGCCTATTTTATTGGCTAAGAAAAAAAATCTCAGCATGCATTTGTGTACTTCTGCCTATAAAAGGGGAGGAGTAAGTGTTTTGCAGTCATTCCCTAGTGAGATTGAAATCAACAAATTTCCTTTAATTAGTAGAACTAGGAATGGTACTTGTATAAATTTAATGTCTGATTTTGTGGAAGAAGATTGTAATACACAATCACCTTCCAATCCCAACAAATACAAAGCATTTGAATGCAGACAAGATTTTGGAGTGGTTAACTGTCGTTTATTTAATTTTTCCCCATGTATTTATAAACAATCCATTCAAATATCCAAGTATTTTTAAATGTCTAACAAGGCTCATATGAGATATATAGTACATCTCTGCAATGTTTCATAATGTGTGACTTGGATTATTTTTTACCATTATTTCAATTTGGTCATCCATCAATGACTGCAGTTTTTCCAGATCAAAATTTCCACTTCTGAACCTAGCGAACAACTTACAAGCAGTCCTCTCAGCTATGGCACTATCTTCATAAATAGCACTTATCTTTTTTTGCTATTTTTACAGTAATTTTCCACATAGGAATTATATAGTAAGATTGGTTCAAATGTCACCTTTCAGAATATGTATATATGTCAGAACTTTCTGTCAAGCCAAATCACATATTCAATTGCCACCTATTGAAAAACACAAAAAATTTTTGTTTCAACTCAGTATATATATATATATATATATATATATATATATATATATGATTGAATAAATTACAGACATTATGTCTACTAATTTTTAATAAAATTCATTCATACTCATGAATAACCTTCTGTGTATTGATGTTAAAGGATGAGAGAAAAGTACTTTTGATCTTCTTCCAAGATCATCTTCAGGGGTGCAAATGTTACAAAACTATATGTTGTTCATTAGTATAAGTATTTATACAAAGATGTGTGTTGTTATCCATTACTGTAATTTTTCATTATGCTTTTAAATGCAAAATGGTTGACAATGTACTGAGTGTCCATTATCCATTATGGAATTTTTTCCTCTATGTTATAATATCATGGCCATGCGTGCATTAAAGCGTGAAAAACTGTTCCTTTACAAATTAATCATATATAATAAAATACTATACAACCAATTTATTATCTGCAATAACTCCTCCCCACTAACTGATGTATTATGTAAAACCAACATTATGTACCAATTTAAATGTCCCTTGGGAGAATGTATCTCCAACAAAAAAACAAATATATATGTTGGGTATACAACAAATACACTAACAAGAAGGCTTACACTTCACATGTCTGACCATTTGTCTATTGCGAGACATCTACAACAATATTCCTATCCACATTCACAATATAAAAAATAACTAATTGACAACGCAACTATCCTACACCGTGAAAACAACAAATTTAGATTACAGATACTGGAAGCAATTTATATTAAAAAATTAAAGCTGGTATTGAACATAATCAACTATGTATACTGCTTAGACATGGGAAGATATATTCACAAATATGAACCAAAAATCAGAAAAATCAATATAAACAATGAAATGAATCTGCAAGGAACTTTCATTCATTTTTAATCAAACGTATATAAATGAACTATATAATTGTTTAAAGTATGTTATATATATATATATATATAATATATATGTGTGTGTGTGTGTGTGTGTGGAGAGGTGAGCAAAATCTGGATAGAGCATTTGTAAATATAAACTGCCAGTCACCATGCAGTATTAACATCATTATTACATAGATGGAATCTGTATGGATAGTATCATGTGGCTATGAGGACATGAAGTGAAATAGTTAAGTTCAAGTTCTGCTTGATTCTGTTTCATTCAAAGCATGAACCCATCTTCCTCTAGTTATGGGTTAGACAGCAGGGCAGACGGATCACTCTCATCTTGGATGGCAGCCTGTCTAGGAAAAGAAAAATTCTGAATTTAAACCTGAGGTAAACTGTTTGTAGAATCCATCACATACACACACACACACACACACATATATATATATATGGTAAAATATAGTTTTAAGTTATGCTTTATTTATAGGGTAAAAATGCTCAATAATTAGGATAAAGCATATGTGGTTACAGGGTTCAACACCAAAAGGTGACAGTCTATTCCATGCTTGATGCAGTCTTCAGGCATGAATCATGAAACAGACTGACACCATTTGGTGGGAAACTTTGTCCACAGTGATGATAGATATATGTATATTTAAGCAATAAGAATTCATTTAAATATGTTTTATTAAATGTAACCAACAAGGTCTGTCTGTTTAATATTTTGATGGTATTTTTCTAATTTTCAAATAAGTTGTATATACAAAAAATGCTCTGTTGACATGTTACCTCTCTTGGACACATCAAACCACTTACTGATCAATGTTAAATTGAATGCCAAACAAAAGGCATCTTTTAATGTCATATTTCATAGGGCAATCTTTCAGTATGCCAAAACTGACTGGGATAGCTTCATATCTTACATGGTAAAAGATCCTCTCTTAATATTCTTTAACAGAGCCTCCAAAATAGGCTCTCGTATCTCTAAATGGATTATTCCACAATAAAAACTGAATAGTGAACTTTGCACCAGAATATGCTGCAGCCATATTTCATTGTAAGCATCACAACTATCTTTATCACATTTTTTAGCACTGGATTAGAATAAAATCTGGAATAATTATAGGATTAAAAGATTTTATTTAAGAGCAAAAAGAATGTGTAGCCCTATCCCAATACTTACCTGAAAAAGAAATATACATTGAAAACATCTTTAAAAACTTCCAATATCTTTACTATTTCATTCACAATCCTTAGAGAAAGGCATACAAAATCTGCAATAACAAAAAAAAAGATAATAACAATAATGATAGGCAACTCCAAATAACTACTATTCAAAGCAATTTATCCAATCTTAACAATATCAAAATAATTGCAACTACATCCAGGGATATGATCAGAACCAAAAATATCCATAATAACAATAATTCTGAAGCAGGTGTAATATATAAAATAATCTGGCACAGTTGTTTCTTACAATATATTGCTGAAACTTGCAGAAATTTAAAAAAAAAAACATCTTTATGAATATAAGAAGGATCTCCGACATAACAATTTATACAGTGCATTAGTTATGCACACAAATGGTTTCCACCACAACTTCAATCTCAGGAATACTATATTTATTAAAAGAGAAAATAGCTTACATGGATGAAAAGTTCATGAGAATGCAGTTATTGCTCCGACCTACAGTTGCATAATATTGAGTTATCTGTAGTACCATGTCATGCATGGGTAGGTGTCCCTGCATATATTTCCAGTGGGCAATTCTGAGGCCACAATGATGTGTATAGAACACCTTCCATGATTTCTGCTATCATCTCTAACCTAAATCCCCACAAAACATCTGAGCCTGATGGTATCCCCCCCTGTATAATAAATGTCTCACTAACTCCTGTTTTCCTGCTTGCTGGAAATCATTGTCTGTTGTTCCAGTTTTTTCTTAAAAACTCTGGTAAACTGTCTGAACCTTCCAACTATCAGTCTATTTGCATTGTATCTCTTTTTGAGAAACTCCTAGAGGCCCTAATCATGCTGAATTGGTTC
The DNA here is from genome assembly GCA_903632075.3 of Acanthosepion pharaonis. NCBI lineage: Eukaryota > Metazoa > Mollusca > Cephalopoda > Sepiida > Sepiidae > Acanthosepion > Acanthosepion pharaonis. The sequence goes on along the minus strand of CAHIKZ030000509.1, from coordinate 412,865 downwards.
AACATCTCTCATCATAGGAACGTATTTTAGACAAACAATATGGCTTTCATTTTTACAGGTCAGTGGCTGATGACTGTGAAAAGAGTCTATCATGCTCTAGGTAAAAATGGAAGCCAATGTCCAAAACGACCTCAGGTCCATCATTAACTGGGGCAAAAGATGGCTTGTTAATTTTAACGCCTCCAAAACTAAACTTCTTTCCATTAATCATCTGAGAGAGGCCTCTCTGCCTTCCATCAGCATGCCTGATGCTAACCTCTAGGAAAGTGATTTGTTGCACCATCTCAGCTAACATGAAGTGGAAAGACTATAATGGATCCATTGCTAGGTCAGCTTGCATCAAGATCACATCAATTTTACAATTGAGCTGGCTAGATGTAGCCGTAAATTCTATGCTGACAGTTTTTCTCATAATTTTTGCTTGTAGAACTTCCTCCCAACTCCATGCCAGCCAACTTTAACCTGTAAAAATTTAAATGCAATGCCAATTGCTATCTACTGTCCTCCTGATTTGCTCTTTTCTCTTTCTACTCATTATTAATATTTCTCTTCCTAATTTTCCACATCCTGTAACCCCCTTGTCTCTTAGTAGCTTTACTGCCTCACATGGACTGATATTGATTAAAAAATAAAATAATTTATCAAAATACAATAATAAACAACAATTACATTAAAAAAAATAAATATATAAACAAATAAATAAAAATTCAACAAATACTCATATTTGTTACAGTAAATAAAAATTTGATAAGAGTAACAATATTTTCACATGTTTATCAGGCAATAAATTATATCACTTAATAGCCTCTGTAGTTTACTTTTCCTTACATGTCATTAAAAATATTTTAGAGCATTCTTAAATTTAAAATTTGAAAACAACATTTTTTGTCCACTTCTGTGTATAAATACAAGTTAAAAAATAAGATCTCCATATTTACCTTGAACAAGCAAACACATACACACACACACACACACACACACACACACACATATGATAAAATATTTATTTATTGTTATTCAGAATCTTACAGATTCTGAAGTCCACTCATCAGGAGTCAAAATGTTTTTGATTAATTTTTATATATCATATTTTTCTTAAAAGATGCTAAGTTATGACATATAATTATGTGAATTTGTTTTTCGTAAAGTGGCATAATTTGACTTGAATTTATTTGAAAGTTATGTATTAATACCACTTTTAATTTGAGTTATATGTGTAGAGAATCTATTCTGTTTTGAATCATGATGTTTAAAAGTTTTGCCAGATGAATTGTTAAGCTAGTGAAGAGTTTTGCTATTAATAGCTTATTAAAGATAATAAGATTTCTATTAATATTAAGACTTCTCTAAATATGTTGAAAAATTTATATTTATTTCAAATCATTGTGGGCTTGGTGTAAGAATAATTATAGTTTATATTATTGGATAAAAAATAAAATAACTAGATTTTAATTTATTATATAATTTTGAATCTGATTTTTTGTAAAAAAGTAGGTTTTTGTTTACATGTCTGCATTTTCTTTGGAATTAATTACTTTTATTTAACAATTCATTTAGTTTTTTAAAATTGGTTATTCAAATTTTTTTATTCCAAGCATAATCAACAGTATTTCAAGGTGCCCTTCTAATATTTTCCCATTTTATACTAGATATGTTTTCCTTTTTGTTCCCATATATATTTTGAGGGCTTAGTATTATTAACATATCTTTTATTTTGAAAGACATTTTTTGATTATAATATCTTTTTATTAGTTTTTTCACTCTTGTTCTTATATAAGTTTTCATAATATTGTATAGCTTAAAACATGTTATTGATTCAGCATTTATTTTGAAGATGGCATTTTGCTTTATTTCTTAAACTTTTGTCTAAGCAGCCATGTGAGAAAGAATATTGATGCCTGTCATCCTTGTATCTCTTTGAATTTTGTTCTGTATTCATTTTATTTTGTTTTCTCTGTGTCTCTCTTGTTTTTTTCTCTCTCTGTCTTTTTCCTTTTTACTAATGGTTCTTTCCTTTCTTTTTTTTTTAATTGAATTGAATTTATTTTTCCCTTTTTTTCCTCTTTGAAAACTTTGAATATTATGTCTTTGGCGATGTTTTGGACATTATTTTATAGCACTGGACATTATTTTTTATTCATCTATAACAATCCATATGGGTGGGTGTAGTGAATGCTCAAGCATCTCCCTTTACCCTTTCCTCCAATGTCTCTTTTAGACCTCTAGCCCATGAGTCATCTATACATAAATAATTCGTGTCATGGCTCCCAGTCCAGCTTGGCTCACCAGTTGTGTTTCTGTGCCTGTTGTTATTGTCTTTTATGTGTATGTTTTTTTTTTTATAGGAGTAGATAGACTTTCCTGTTGCCCAGTTAATACTCCTTTCTCTTGTTTTGAACAGGAGTAGAGGTTCACCCCTTGTTTTCTCTTTAGGAAGGGGTTTCCAGGTCATTTCCTTTTCTCTGGCTTTAGTAATAGTGCTGTCACAAATCTCTTCTGATATGTGCAGTTTGTGGCAATGTCTCTTCATAGTGAGGGCATTGGGTTGGCAGTTTTCTGGTTGCTGTTCCTGACTGGAAGTTAGGAGCCTGAACTCTTGCATAATATTTTGAGAGACTTTTCTGATCAACAGTTGCATAATATTGGGGTTTCTTGCAGTGCCATGTTGTGCATAGATGGGTGTCCTTGCATGCACCTCCAGTGGGTAACCCCAAGGTTACATTATGTTTTAGTCTGTGCCAGTTCTTTTTTACTCATACCACATTTGATGACAAATTGCTTCTATTACTTTAGGCCTTTTCATTACCAACATAACTCAACATGACCATAGGCAACTAAAAATATAAATCTAAACCAGCAAAAAAAAAAAATCACCTAAATCCTTAACATTTCCTTCTCAAACATCTGTGGTATTTGAACATGACATGTCTGATTGCAACAGATGTCGCTCTGTCTCTGCTTGTAATCAGTGCAACTGTGTCCTCAATGAAGCAAAGTTATTGTTTGCTAAAAGAATGACACAATGTATTGCATCTGGCAAGTTCTAAAGATTATTGGCAGCTCTGTAAGAGTGTGATGAACTACAGCAAATTCTCAATCCTTCCTCTATTCAATCAATTCAAAGTCTTAACATTGTTATAGTGGAACACACCTATTCTATAGTTAATAGACTCTCCCACCTATAATAAGTAGGAGTAGTAAGAGTAACGAGGGAGTCACTCAGTGAGTTGGTCAGTCAGTCGATGGACGACCATTAGTCGGATACTAAAAGTATCAGCGACCACAACTAGATTACTGTGTCATACCTATTATATGAAGTTCCTAACGTTTTGTACGTTGAACCTGTTTTAGGACCGACTTAGTACAACTACAAGCCTCCACTGTGAAATAACTCCATAACAAACTTGGCGACAAGGTATTCGGATTCATACGGTGGAAGAAAAAAAATAAAAAATAAAAAATTCCCCCGCCGTAACAAATTTGACCACAAGGATTCGGATTCATACAGTGGAAGAGAAAAAAAAAATTGCGTTCGCCACAGTATTATTTGGCGAAGGGATTCAAAATTCATATGGTGGAAGAAAAAAAAAAAAAAATTCATACTTATACGGAGGAAAAAGAAAAAACTTGCTCATCACAATTTTGGTGACAAAATCTCGGATTCATACTTAAAAAAAAAAAAAAACTTGGCAAAGTTTTCGAAAGACAAGACATCAACATAGTGACGAAAAAATCAGTCGTATTCTCAACTGAGAAAATTTTCTTTTTCTCGATAAGACAGTTTGCTCAAATAGGTCATGAATTGGAAATTCGTAGGACCCCCCCTCTACAATATTGAAGCATTGTGTAAACTTTTTGTGAAGATGGAGGAATGCAAAAATATATTCCAGGAATTTTTTAAGTTCCAGACGGAACAACAGATAACAATATTAGAGCAACAGAAGACATTCCAGATGCAACTACAGGAGGAAACTTTTAATAGACAAATGCAGTTTCAAAGAGAAATGGAACAGATGCATAAGGAGTTTCGAAACAAAATTCTGGAAATAACTGAGAAGAGGAAAGAGAAAAATCTACAAAATGATTCTTTCCCAGAGAATACAATATGGAATTCAATTGAAATATTCACATACAGTCCAGATGAAGAGATAACGTTTGAGGAGTATTATAAAAAATACATGGACGTGTATAACGAGGACTTCCACTCGTGGTCTGAAGGAAAGAAGGTTAGACTTCTTTTAAGCAAGTTAGGAACTGCTGAGCATAACAAATTGGTAAACTACATTTTACTGAAAAAAAATAATGCGTTGACATTTACCGAGGTGGTAAATATATTAAGTGAATTATTTGCACCAGAAGATTTTTCACATCTGAGTCTGTTCTTCTCTTTACAAATCTACTATTTTTCCATGCATGGAATACTGTTGCCATATATGGTCTGGTGCCCCCACTTTTCATCTTGAGGTTCTCGACAAAATCCAAAGACAGATATGCAATGTAGTTGTTCCTGACTTGGAGTCTTGACTCTAGTCACTTTCTCATTGATGTAATGTGGCTTCCTTCTATCTTTTCTATAAATATTTTCATGGCATCTGTTCTGACAAGCTATTTTCACTGGTGCCCTGACTGCATGAATTTAAGCGTGCTACTAGGTTGGCATCTCAGTCCCACCCTTTTACTGTCAAAACAGTTAAATGTAACCACCTCTTCTACTTCAACAGATTCTTCTCTCACACTTTCTAACAGTGGAACTCTCTTCCTCTTACTTGTATCTCTGATAAGTATAATCTTCAAAAATTTAAATGTAATGTCAACTGACATCTTCTGTTACATTGATCCCTGTTCTTCATTTTTATCCTTTCCTCAACTCTATCCAATCATTAGAACTATTACTATAAATATTATTATTTATATTATTTATGATAATTTAAAATATTTTTGACATTGTTTCTTATTTTTTGCATGTTTTACATGCAACTGTAACTTAATTTAATATTATTTCTATTAAAATCTTTTTTATAATTTACTATTTTTTGGAAATGTCTTTCAGTTGAAGAATTTACCTATTTTTGTTTTTATTTCATTATTATATAAAATTATATTTTATTTTTTGTTTGTTTTTTTGATTGTATTATTTATTTTTATTCCCCATATTTTTTTAGAGATAATTCATATTCCTTTCATTTTCCTTAAATATTTTTATGTTGCTAGAATTTGTGGAAAGTCTCTTGCTTAAAGATATGTGTATTTGTGAAGGTAGGAACATTGATTAATGTAGATTGTGGAATTATTTTATTTTTTGAGTGATTTATTTACGTCCTTAGTTAAATTAAACATAGCTAAGAAGTTTATTTCATTTTAGTTGGTTTTTATATTAGTTCTAAATCCTTTCTTCAAAATTTCATCATTTTTCTCAGGTTATGTATATTAATCTACCTGTGCAATTTCTTAAAATTAAAAGGCCGTCATCTTTATACAATTCTATATCTTTTTATTCTATTATTGTAACTAGTTCATTATGTAAACACTCACAAGCTCATAAATCTCTGCACCATCATAATTCTCTGTGCTTATATCAAACTTTTATTTTGGACATATCTATATGATTTTAGTATCAAACAATATTGATTTTTGCAGTGTTTTATTATAATTGTTTCATCTTCAGAAATGTTTTTATTTTGCTTAGATAAGTCTAATGCTTCATTTAATGCTTTCTCTTTGATCGAAGGATGGAAGTCTTTTATACCAAATTATATAAATGTATAATTTTTCTTATTACAAATATTGTTAAACCAATTTATGATTTCATGTTTTTCCACTGATTTATGTATATTTCTTTGCTTTAAAAATATTTATTCTCATTTGTTTGCTTATTTTCCTCAGTTTTTGTAGAATTTAATAGTCTGCATGTGACTTTATTTGTACATTTATCTTTATAGTCTTTTAGTTTAAGAACTCAGGCTCTATTTTTGCTAAGCATTTAATTCTGATATGTTTTTCTTTGTTTATCTTAGTTTCTCTATTATTGCTTGTTTTATGTTTTAATTTTTTGACTTCATTGTTTAGTAATTTATTATATGAATCAGTTTCTGTTTTATAAATTCTCCTTGCTTCTATACTTGTATATATAATTTTTAAAATTGTTAATCATTTCTAAATTTTTTCTAAGTTTCTTTTGAAAGTGATTGCTTAGTTTTCTAAATTTTAAAAATTTTTAAATATTTATTTATTAATTCATTTTCAAATTCTAATTTCATCCTGTTGCAATGGGATTTTCATGAATTTAAACCTGCAGTTATTTTCTGTGTCATTGTTATTATCTTTATTAAGAATAATATTTTTGAATAACTTTTCCTTTTTTAAAAGGTTGTGTTTTTCAATCAATGTCATTTTGTAATTATGAGGATTTATTGTAGTTATATTTTTAATGAATAATTAAAATTTGTTATCTCCATTTTAAAGTAAGTAAACTTGGTTGATTTTGGAGTTTAATGAAAAATATTTTAACTGGAACAAAAATCTGCAAAATGTGCTCTTTTAAGAAAAATATGATAAAATAAATCAAAAATATTTTTGTCTCCTGATGTGAGGATTTCAGAATATGCAAAGCTAAATACAGATAAGAATACATTTTGTTTTTTTATTGTTATTATTCTTCTCATTATTATTAATGCTTATCTCTCAATATTAAGCAGTAATTACAAAGAATACTTTCTTAAAATAGTAATCTACAATAAATACCCTGGTATTTTGTGAAATATTTATTTTTATTTTATAATATACATATATATTGCAGTTTGGTGATTATATTGTGCATGAAACTCAGATTTGTGTTAACTGGTGAGGGAAAAAATGTATACTTATTATTAATATAAATTACAGCTCTCTCATTATACATTTTATTAGCAATACTGAACATTGCATTTGTCATGAAACTCTGAGTTGTGCAAATGGTGTGGGATAATATGTACCTTTATTGATATATATATATATATATATATATATATATATATATATATTATTAAGCACATATTCACACATAAACAAATATACATGATGTTCATCTTTAATATATGTTCTTACTAAATATATAGATAATAACTTGTTTTGCAGTTTTTAGGCTTTATTTTCCAAACATTTTTATTTTAAGATAATCCTAAACATTTCGGCCATATTAATATATATTAACACTATTTCCTATATACTTGAATGGAATAGTTTAATATTTGACATGTTATTAAAGACTCTGTCATGTTCTATAATCTTTTTCTCTTTTTCTAATCTTGCCATTCATGGTCCAAGCCTCATTGCCATATGTTGTGTGCTGATAATGCAGGTGTTGTACACTTCTATCTTGGTCTTCACTGACAGCTTGGGATTGGTCTGCACACGTTTTGTGAGGTGCGCAAGTGTTGTGGCTGCCTTCCTGATTCACTTGTCAATCTCTGTATCTAAGGAGAGGTTGTCAGTGATGGTGGAGCCAAGGTACATGAACTGATGGACTGCACCGAGCTAATAGTCATCAATGGTGATGGCTGGTGGTGTTTCAGTACCTTGTCCCAGTACATTTGTCTTTTTCAGGCTGTTGGTCAGCCTGAAGTCTCTGCAGGTCTGGGAGAAATGGTTCACCAGGGTGTGAGTCGCTACTGTCGCAAAAAGCATGTCTCTGACAAGGGCTTCACATACTTTGGTCCTGGCTCTGAGGTGGGCAAGATTGAACAACCCACCATTTGACCTTGTATGCAGATAAATCCCTTCTCTTGATGGGCCAAATGCATGTTTCAGAAGCAATGCAAAGAAAATCCCAAAGAGAGTGTGAGCGAGGACACAGCCCTGTTGGACCCCACTGCAGATGTTGAACTGCACAGACCCCCATATGTCACTGTGGAATGACTCAGTCAAGCTCTGCAGTTTGGATAGACAACCAGTCTTGGACAGGATTCTGAAGAGGCCTTCTCTGCTGACTAGATCCAATGCCTTGGTGAGATCAATAAAACTAGCATGCAGGGACATCTGCCATTCTCTGCACTTCTCATGAAGCTGGCAGAGGGGAAGACCATGTTTACCATTGATCTTTCAGCTCAGAAACTACATTGTGACTCTGGGTAGACACATTTGGTGAGTTCCTGCAGGTAGACCAAGATGACCTGAGTGAAAACTTTGTCCACAATACTGAGTAGCAAGATACCTCTGTAGTTGTTGCAGTCGGTTCGCTCACCCTTGTTCTTGTAGAGGGTGATGGTCTTGGCATTTCTCATGTCTTGAGGTATGGCTCCTTCTTTCCACTACTGGTAGAAGACCTTGTGCAATGGGAGCAGTATGGCAGTCTTGCAGTGCCCGATCAGGTCAGGGGGTTCCCATCACTGCTAGGGGGCTTCCCTGAGGCCAAGCTGTCAATGGCCTTGCTAAACTCCTCTATGGTCGGTTTGGTATTGAGGTCCTCCATGACCAGCAGGCACTCAATGGCATCAAGGGTTGCAGTCATCACAACATTCTGACTGGAGTAGAGGTTGGAATAATGTTCCACCCATCTCTCCATCTGTTGCCCCTTGTCTACGATGACTTCCTCAGTGGTGGATTTGAGGGGAGCTGTCTTGATCTGCACTGGTCCCATTGCCATCTTGATGCCATTGTACATCCCTCTTATGTTCCCTGTAATTGCTGCTGTCAGGATGGTTTTGCTAAGCTCTGTCCAACACTCATTGGCATAGTGTCTGGCAGTTTGATGAGCTTTGCTCTTGGCAGCTTGGAAGATCTGCAGGTTTCTCTTGCTGAGTGACTACTTGTATTCTGCAAGAGCAGTGCGCTTAGCCACAATGACAGGAGCCATCTCAGTGGATGATCTGAAAATCTCTCCCACCTCCTTCTTCAGGACCAAGCCCCAGCACAAGGTCTCCTGGAGACATCCATGCTTGTTGTAGTAAGTGCATAGCTCGAGCAGTCTCTGGCCATTGTTGTTCATCTTGCCTGTGGTGGTGTTGAGGTGGAAAGTAAGGAGTTTCTCGGAGCTATTACTGCCTGGTTCTACTGTATTCAATAGGCTGTCCCTCACTGAGAAGTCCACTGGCATAGTTTGTTGGAGCTATTCCCCTGCCAGAAGAATGTGTAGTCCTTCTCCTTCAGCGATCCAGTGTCAGACAGACATGTTTCCTGTAGTGTTGATGTCCACATGAAACCTTTTGAGCTCGCTGTTGATGACGGTAGTTTTGCTGGATTTGCTGATATCCTGGGGGTCTTCAGAGAAGCTGGTCAGCATAGTCTGAACGTTCCATCAGCCCAGTTTTAGAGCTGATTTCTTTTGTAAATTCTTGTTATTGCCTGGTGTGAAGGTTGCAGTCTGCTTGTCGGATGTCTCCTAATCTCCATGCACTCAATGAAGAAGGCAGACCGTAGCGGGACAACACCTTACTGACTGGGAGCTACCCAGCTTGAGGCAGGCAATAACTGTCCAGAGAGATCCAAAAATCTCTCCCACCAACAAGAACAACTTCTGGCACTGCGCTCTATGCCAATCAAATGATAGCTTATAACTGTTAACTGCCATTCTCCGTGTTGTGTTGACGTCAAAGGTGAAGCTGGAGTGTCCTCTCTGGGTGTAGTGCAGAGTGTTTTGGTGCAGTGTGGTGTAGTCAGATGCAAGTCTGGGCAATGTCATATGGAGGATAGGCTGTTGCCCATATAGCATGTCCCCCCTCTCCACATCACCAGTGAGGCCAAAGGAATGACTAGTTTGCTACAGTTTGGGACTGGTGTCATTGCAGGAGTTGCCAGAACAGATTGGATACAATGGCGAACTGCCTCAGGGCTCACTGTCTCCAGATTTTTCCTTGCAGTCTACCCAGGACAACCAGGGCCCCAATTTGGGGGTTAACTATTTGCCCATAGCTGGGACCCTAACAGGTACTACCGTCCTGAGTCAGAGTGAACCTGGGAACAACAGCAATTAAGAGGTGGTTCCACACTCCTCAAAACCTCCATGTGTGGTATGTACATATAAAAACATATACAAATATACATATCCATACAAACAAGTAAACACATATATACAATGTGCGGGGGAAATGTACTCTTCCCTGTAGTGATTATCGACACCATCAAACATACATATGTAGAAATAGTACGACAAGCATTCATTGGTTGATCTCCTCAAAACTAGCTCGCTGATTGGCTAGTTTCGACCAATCAAACTGCCTGCACACGACAAATCTGTTTTCCCGCTCAATATGCCGATCACGTGATACACAGCTTTATATAAACAAAACATGTGTAAGTTCTCTCTCTTGCGTCTCATCCTTGCTGCCAAAATGTAACCTTTAAGAGTGCCTGTCTTAACCATGCGGTCAGACGTTAAAGATCATTACAACACTCACACAAGTACAAGCAGTCAGAATTTCATCCTGGAGAAATGCCAAACTAATCCACACCAGTCAAAATCTTAACCAGCTACATTTTTCCCGCGCAAACTTCTCTGACTCAACACACAGCATTTCACTCTACCAGGAACAATTTCTTACAATACTAAAAACTGATAGTAACTCACTACTAATAAGTATTCATAAACATTCAATCAAACATCAAAACAACTAAAGGTACACAATTCATACCAGTTTTGGACAATAATTTAAACAAACACACGCATACACACTATTAACTGAACTGCCACAAAAGACATTTTTGTACATGAACAAACACTTAGTTTAATTTCACACACAAATCTTAATAACAGTTTCACACACACATTGAAACTTGGCATAAATACACTACATAATTCAACTCAACCATTCACACCTGTTCAACAACCTTTGATTCAATTGTGTATTTTTATTCTATATAAATCCATGTTATTGTTATATCTTTAATTACGTTGTTTTTGCTCTGATTTATTTTGAATGATTTGTCTTCAATTCTCATGTTTCTAAATTTGTTGTGGATGAATGTTAAAGAACACCAACATCATTAACCCTATTGATAAAATAACCTTCTGATACCTAAGATACATTCGCCAGTCTGCAACAAATGCATACACATACATACACACATGTATACATACATATATTCTTGAAATTGTACACTCAATTAGAAGACACCTTAAACTACAACCAAGAAGATGTTCACTTCTTCTTTAACTTGAGGAAGTAAATTCCTTCAAAAGTTATAAAGTAAGCAAACAAAAAAAAAGCAAAAAGCTACTGATAGTAATAAATGTGTGGTAAAAGAACTTTCAAATTATTGAAACTACTGTCTGACACTGACTAGTGGTTAAAAAGGAATAATTTTTACTTTAGGTTTAAAAAAATGACTTGTGCAGTTTTGAAAATATACACATTTTAAAACTGAGATTAAAACTTACTTTATTTTTTAATATCTAATTTTGGGTGTATTTCATTGATAGAAACATAATTTTATTTGTAGAAAACAAAGAATTTTAGACTAGAGACTTGCATATCAGGAAATATACACATTTTGAAAGTGAAATTAAGAACTATTTTAATTATTCTTAATATCTAATTTAGGAGCATTCCCTAAATAAATAAAAAATTTATTTATAAAAATAATTTTCATTCATTTTTCTTGTTTACAACAACTTTATTTTGTGATTGGCATAACTGGCTTACTAGAAAACAATTGAATTACTCTTTGCCTTACAAAAAATATGACTTCATAAAATTTAGTTTAACTGGCAACTATTTTTTTATTTTTTCCTCACTATTTTATTGTTAACTTAATTTTACCACAAAAAGTTTTTTTTTCAAACTGAAACAAATAGATTTCGTACATCATGTCGTATGTCCTTTTTTTGTTCTTCATTTCTTTTGTAAACAAATAGATTTCACATTTATTTCCTAAAAATAGTCAATTTAATTTTTTTAACATATTTTTGTTCAATTCTTTTCACATACAATGGTATAAATGTTGATGGTCACTCAGTAGTGATAGCACTTAAAATACTGAACGATTTAATCTTCATTAATGACTTTCCCAATGTCATCAACTCTCAACTTGTCATCTACACTGATGACACTACCATTTACTCTTTCCTTGATAGTAAGGCTGATCAGTCCAAGCAGGTCAAAATGGCAGCAAGACCATCATTAACTGGGACAAAAGATAGCTTTTTTCTGTTAACCATCTGAGAGACCTCTCTCTGCCTTCCATCAGCATGGCTGATGCTATCCTCCAGGAAAGTGACTTATTGCGCCTTCTTGGGCTAACATTTTCAGCTGTCATGAAGTGGAAGGACTGTATTGAATCCATTGCTAGGTCAGCTGCTAAGAAAGTCAATTCACTGTGTTAGGTGAGACAATTTTTCTCTCCAAAATCTATCTTACATATCTATAAGTCTAACATTCATCCATGCTTAGAATATTGCTGTCATATACAGTCTGGTGCCCCTGCTATTTACCTTGAGCTCTTTGATAAGATCCAAAACAGAATTAGCAATATTATTGGTTATGATCTGGTGGCTCAGATTCAGTTACTTACCCACCACCATAAGCTTGACTCTCTGTGTCTTTTCTATAAATTCTTTCATACTAGACTGTACAGATTTAAGTGCAGTACTAGACTGGTGTCAAGATCTCATCAATTTACAGTTGAGCTGTCGAGATGTAGCTGTAAGTTCCATGAAACTTCTCATTTGTGGAACTCCTTTCCAGCTCTATGTTTCCAACCAACTTTAATCTGCAAAAATTTAAATGCAATGTCAGTTGCTATTTACTGTCCTGATTTCTCTTTTCTCTTTCTCCTCATTACTAACATTTCTGTTCCTAATTCCTCCCCAGCCTGTAACCCCTTGTGGCTGTACTGCCTAGTTTGGGGTGACACTGATTAAAAAACAAAACAAAAAAGTACATATAAAAAGAATGAATGGACTTTTATATTTGCAGTCATATTTCAGAGAAAAGGATATGCCAGAGAGCAAATGGATAAAATTTTCTTTATTTTACTTGAATCATTAGAATGGTGACAGTAAGAATCACGTAAGTTGCAATGCAACAGTTCTTTCTTTGATGATGCAACTTTAAGGTTTTTAATACACCCTTTCAGTTGATCTATTTTTCTCTCTTCTTCTTTAGGTAGATATTACAACCAGTTTTTATAGTTGACTTGTATTTTCTTTTTACTTTGGAATCTTTTTATGCTTTTTTTCCTATCTCCTCAATATTATGTCTACTCTATCAAAGTCAGAAAGATACTTCTCAAAGATTTTGACCTAATGAAAAGCAACATTTAGTCATCCCAAGTATATATCTATATACAGGGTGCGATGGATAAATTGTCATCTAAATTATGCAAAAATGAAAACATTGACATCTCATTTTAACAGATATATTTACCAAAATTACCCAAAAATATCTTGAAATACTAAAGAATAAATTTATTCAATAAAATCACCATTAGCTTCAACCATAGCCTCTTGATGGATGGTTTAAGTTGGTGAATGCTGCCATAAATCTTGCCTTCAGTTCATCTTTGGTGTTACAAGGAGTTTTGTTGGTCTCTCACTCAACTGGTTGCAAATTGGGGAGTTAGGTGGCCAGATTAAAGGGGTGATGTGGTTGCTGAAATTGTCTGATAGCCATGACTAGATTCCCCCACTTGTGTGGCATGGTGCAGAGTCCTGTTGCCAGACATCGAGTCTTCCAGCAAGCTACCCTCTTGACCTGGGACAGCACTACCTACTCAAGGTATGCTGTAAAGATTTGTGTTGAGCCTGAATCCCTCACCAACAAATTTGAGAGTTCTTATCAGAACGGTGAGAGTGAGTTTTCTGAGCTGCCGTATCTTTGTATTCACCTTTAGACTCATCCAACTCTTTCTGTGTCCTCTGCACTATCCTCAGATTGACACCCAAACACTTTGAAATGTTTGTATTGGAGCTTCTGGTGTGAATGCAAAGCAGTACAGCATGCCATTTCCAACTTTCTAGCAGAGTGAATTGTGTCATGGTGCTCTTTTTTGCATAGACAGTGCCCAACTGAGCCTACTATGCTGTGCAGTTGACAGAATCAAAAACAAAAAATACACATGCATGAAATTAAAAATATAAAATGGCAACAATTTACCCTTCACACCCCCTATGTGTGTGTGTGTGTGTATATATATATATATATATATATATATATATATATATATATATATATATATATATATATGTGTGTGTGTATTCACCTGTGTGTCCAAATATATATTTACCAATTTATTTACTTGTGCATTTGGTTTTCTATTTAAATAGTTTGTTTTGAGAGAACATCCCTATATGAGCTTATCAAGTTTTGTGTGCATATTTTATCATGATTTTATTCATTAATTTATTTATAGAAAAAAGTGTTTCTAATAGCAGCTGCTTTTTCATGTTGACAAATAATATAATTAAAATACTGGCTGAAGTACCTGTCTCTGTAGAAGTACCTGTCATGGTGAATGATCAGGTAGTAACCAACACCTGGTTTCAAGAACACAACACTTAAGATACATACAGGCATGGAGAAGACCAAGAGAAGAAATGAAAAAAAACAAATCATCTATATAACTATCAACAAGAGATTCGGGAATGCAGTTTTACAAGTGCCGACTGCAGGAATAAACTCTTTCCAGTGATATGTAAACTGAAATGATGAAAATTGAAGAAGGCCAAGGCAGGCACCAAAATTGCAATATGGCAGATTCATGAATGACCTGAATGTGAAGGAGAACTATATGGACACCATTAAAAGCAGATACAATGAAACTTGAAGTGGGACACAGTAAAAGAAGCTTTAGTAACATCAGCAATTGAGATTATCTCAAAGGAAAATAGACATGAATGTTAGATGAGATACTTGACATGATGAAAAGGAGACAAAAAACAATGCCAAGGTATGGCACAGAATATAGGACACTGCACAAAGGAATTAGGAACAAGTGTAGACAGGCTAAAGAGGAATGGCTCAATGAAGAATGTGCAGAAATAGAAAGGACTATCACAAATAAAGCAGATATGCATAAAAAATAAGAGAATTGACAGGATAAAGTACATGCTTATCAACAAGATGCATAAAATCCAAGTATGGTATACTGATATTAGAGACAGAAGAAATATTTCTGAGAAGGAATAAATATATTGGAGAACTTTTCCATGACAGAAGAGGACAACTGGCAATACACAGAAATATCAAAGAACCAAAAATATTAAAATCTGAAGTGAAATACAGCATTGGCCAAATTGAACAGAAACAATGCACAGGACCAAATGGAATTGGAATAGAGATGCTGGCAATCATAGATGATTTCAGTATTGACAAAATTACAGACATAATAAATGAAATATACAACAGTGGTGATATACTAGAAAACCTAAGTAGATCCATTTTCATAGTGTTGACTAAGACGCCAGGTGCAAAAGAATGTGAAATCCATTGGATAATCAGTTAACGAGTCATATAGCATAACTTATCATCTAAATTCAGATGAATAGAGCACACAGAAGAATTAGGCCAGAAATAGGACATGAACAGTGCAGTTTTGTTAAAGACACTGGAACAAGGAATGAGATATTTATTTTCAGAATGATATCAGAAAGAGCAATTCCAATGCAAAAGGATGTAAACCTATTTTTATAGTTAATGCAAAAGAATTTGATAAAGTATGTCAAAGAACAGTTGGAACTGCGAGGTAATCTTGACATTTTTGGAAAGGATATTAGAATAATCCAGAATCTATACTGGCAGCAAACCATCTGCATATGGATAGAAAATGAATTCAGTAAATATACAAAAATAAAATGGGTGTAAGACAAGGATGTGTCGTCTCACTGGATTTATTAAACATGTCCAGTGAAGTGATTCTGAAAAAATTAGAAGTCTTACATTCATTATTGGTGGCCACAATTTTAGTAACATAAAATATGCAAATGACCCAGTGTTAATAACAGACATAGAAAGGAAACTACAGGAACTCCTACAGAAGGAAATGAAGGAAAGTGAGAAGAAAGGACTAAACATCAATTGCAAGCAAACAGAATGTATGGTTGTTTGAAAAAGGAACAGCCTGACATACAAATGACAAATTTGAGATAACAAAATCAAACATGGACAAAGATTTAAATGTCTCTGAAGTGTTTTAACAGAAATCTGAAGGCACATTGGGTTAGTGAAAGATACTTTCCAAAAGCTGAGCAAAGTATTATGAAACAGAAAAATTTTGTTAGGAACAAAGAAAAGAATACTGAAATGTTATGTAATATTAGTCCTACTATATGGTAGTGAATGCTGGACAATCTCACCAAAGTTGAAGAGACTTGAGGCAACAGAAATGCCTTTCTACAAAAGATGCTGAGAATACCATGGACTAAACAACAACAAAATTTTAGAGAAAATGGAAACAAAAAGAGCCCTTATAGTTAACATCAGAAAGTTATAATTGAAATTTTTAGGGCACATAATGAGGAAAGAAGGCTTAAAAAATTTGACACTCACAACACATATTGAAAGCAAGAGAGAGAGAAGAAAATAGTGCATTTCCCCAGTCTAACAAGCTTATGTAAATGGTTAGCAGAACAGGGTTTAGGAAAGATAGCAAAAATACTTATTTTACTAAGAGCTACAAAAAACAGGAAATAGTGGCAAGCCATGATCGATCATGTCTTAAAGAGACATGGCACATTGAAGAAGAAGAAAACAATTTTTGAGTTTTGACAGTGGTACGCCTTTTCATAAGAATTATGAGAAATTGATTAAGTTATAAGTACAAGTAAAGCTTAACTTTGTATTCTCTAATTTTATCTAGAGAGAATTTCTTTTACAAAAGTGAAATAGATAATGACATAATGTCTATTTTAAAATCTTTCTTTTCAAATAAAAATTACTTATTTCATTATCCATGTGCATCAACTTTCATTTTCTTCAAATGTATTGGTCATGTACAGTAACTCAGTAAATCAATTGGAAAAGAGAAGCAAAATAACGTATACACACACACACACACTCATACATATGTTTATATATATATATATATATATATATATATATATATATATATATATAATTTTGTGTAGTTCATTTTGTCTTTTAGAAACTCTTCATCAGACTAAAATAATGTTTTTAGTGATGGAATTATGTATGTGTAGGAGAGGAAGGGGAGATATAAATATGACCACTGGTTTAATTATGTATTGAGGAGTAGATGTATAAATGTTGAATTTTTAATTATATATATATATATATATATATATATATATATATATATACTCATTTTCTGGTGTTGTCAAGCTCTGGGAAACCACCTTATGCATGACATCATATGGTACATGTATATTTAAATTTGAAATGAATCTTGCCAATGCTAGGATGTAACTAACAAAACCCTTGTCTACAATACTGCCAATATACATACATACATATATATATATATATATATATATATATATATATATATATATATATATATATATATATTAGGGCCAAAGCCATCTAAGTAGGCAAAGTAGGCAGTGCCTACCGGAATAAATTAGATCAGCAGCTACATTTTCCTTTGGTGGCACAAACAATCTGCACCTAATCCCAAAAAATTATGAAGGCTACTCTGATTATTATGCATAAAATGCAAAATATTTTATTTTTTTTAGTAGATTTACTACATAAAGGTCACAAGTTGCCTGCACTGAGTAATTACTGATGGCATGTGCCTGATATATGATAGATTCATCCAAGATCTAAACTGAACTGCTAGACTACCCCAACAAATGATTTGATTATAGTGGTGGAGGATTGTGTGGAACCAGTCATACTTTTTAGAAGAATTAATTCCAGAGAAATGGTACACAGTGTGTTACAAATTCTCCAAACAGACCTCCTCAGGAATTATGATCAAGAGGTTTAACCTCAGAAGAGTGTTTCAAAATGAGCAAAATAGAATCTTACTTATTTTTAATTTGACTTGAAAATTATACTTCCCATGCGAATAATCATCTTGATATATATATATATATATATATATATATATATATATATAGGTTTTACTCGAAGCAAGGCAGTAAAGCCAGTAAAATACAAGGGTTACTGGGTGTAACAGAAATATTACTAATGAGTAGGGAGAGAAAAGAGTAATCATGAGGGTAGATAATGATTGATATTACATTTAAATTTTTGGAGAGTAAAGTTGGTTGGAAAGCATGATATATATATATATATATATATATATATATATATATATATAAAGGTAGATATTGAGGTCAATGCCTAGCAGTGATGGTCTGTTTCATGATTAAATGCAATGCAGCAACAGTTACAGGTGAGCTAACTCATTGAGCCAGGTGTTTTGCCAGCATGTCTCACGTATAATCAGTGGGAGATAATGAAGCTTCTAGAGAATGTTGATTATCACAGGCATCATGTTTGTAGGCATTGTTCTGAAGAAACATATCACTTTCTTGTCAGAGAAATGGTTGCAGAATAGGTTGAATAATCTTCCATACATCGGTGGTCCTGGTTAATGTTCCCATTACAAATAACAATGGCAAATGGGAATTGTAGCTCATGGCACCCCATATTATAGGTTGGGTCTGTATTTCATGGGTATCAAATATATTGTTCCTCAAGCCTACATTGCACATGCAAACAATTGTCACTTTCAGAAGGAAAAACGTGCTGTCTGCATTTAACAATGAAGAATGCCATTTGATTCTCCCGGGGGATTCTCTTGTCACACCACTGGAGATCTGAACACTGGTGCTGTGGTCGAAGTAGAAGTTTGGTTAGATCTATGTATACCCATAGTCTTGTAAGTAAATGATTCTCAACTTCCTACATTCACACTGCTAGGGCCACATTTAATCAATGCTTTGGATATTGTGCAATCTGCAACTTTTGCCCTTATGATGTCATGATCTTGTCAAATGTCTCTACTGCATGATTATCTCAAACCTGGTCTATGGGTATAAGAATGTCCATTTGCTCACTGTTACCAACATCAAAGCACCACTGACACATCACATACAACATGCACAGTAATTTTGTGAAATGACCATGCCTCTTGAAGGTCCACAGTACCTCTGAGATGGCACTAATTGAATAAAAAGAGAACATATACAGCACCTGTTTGCACTGGACACTTTCAATATACTGGACATGCATCACCATCTAAACAGCAGTAATAACAGTATACCATAGATTGTGCACTATTATAATTGTGACTGTATCACAAGATGGTTTTAGACTGAAAATTTAATCAGAATATCTATTACCTATAAACAAGCATGTAGTATAGCCAGTTTAAAATAAGCATTACTTTTGAGGATATTGCAGTATTTAATTTCTGTGAGTGATGTGTGTGTATGTGTATATATATATATATATATATATATATATATATATATATATGATAAAGATATAGTTTTAAGGTATGCTATATTTATGGGTTAAAGTGCTCAATATCAGGGATAGAGTATATGTAAATATAAAAGTAGATGCTGAGGTCAACAAGAGACAACAGTTTGTTTCATGCTTAAACACAATCTTGAGGCCATCTTATGTGATGTCATTTTTTATTTCTTTAATAATTTGGGCTGAAGATTGTGTTTAAGCATGAAACAGACTGTCACTGCTGGATTTTGACCTCAGTATCCAATATAAATGGACATATAATTGCTGGCCACTTCATCAAGTACATATGAACAAATGCTCTTTTATGCAAATTTATAAGCAGCTAATAATGTGGTTGTAATTTAATGGATATCAGCATTTGAACATGATCATAGTTGCCTGCTGAATTTCATTTCATACATTAGTATTGGAAAGAAGGATAGTTGTTGGTGCCAGATGGGTCTGATTATTTTGAACACTTCTGATCTACTATGATCCTCATGCACAAACATGTCTAGGGTTTACAGAAAATGGTCAGAAAAGAAAAGAAGTGAGTGGTAATTCTATGGCTGAAAAAATGTTGCCTGGTCTGACGAGTATTTTTTCTGTAATATTTGGATGGTAGGGTCAGAATTCAGTCTAAACAACATGAACATATGGAGCCAATGCCTAATTTTGTATGTCTGTATGTAAGTAGCCAGTGCATTGTCGTTAGACATACAAAATGTATTTTTAAAATATTCTAACAGGAATAATGCCAAAAATCATCTGGATGATTTGCAACTAAATGATAATTTTGTGGTATTGTAGTTTGCACTGAACTAGAAAAAAAAGATTTTTCAAGGAGGATAACTATAAAATGAATACTATCCACTATTTACTTTTTTTGCAAAAAAAAAAAAAAGAAGTAAAAATCTGTGGTGCAAATAGAAGCCCTTCTTTTGTATATGAAGAAAGTAGCCTAATCTGGAAAGCATCAAATCCAGTGAGTCACGCAAGCACACACACACATATATATAAATACATACATATATATATATATATATATATATACACATACATACATACATATATATAAATATATATATATTCATACAAAAATACATACATAGGTTTGTTACTTTTGGTTCATGAAAGAAACTGAAAGCATATGGGAAGTAAATGTAGATCTGGTTTATATTTTTCATTCATTTAAGATTTCTTGTTCAATAGATGTTTCTTTTCATATCTTCATGTATGGCTGAAAGAAGGTTTGTATGTATATATTTCTAAAATACTTTCTAATGACAAAATCTGACAAGCTGCCTTAACTAAGCCAAGATCAAATACAATTGCTGAACATAAAATTTATCTTTGATGCCAAACTCAATTTGCAGACAGACAAGATGAACAGGTGTATTTTTTTAGAACCTCTTTTATCCAAAATGAAAATGACAATCTTAAAACAGGAAATAAATGACCTCTAATTAAGAATGACATGATAAATTTCTGCATCTTTTAGATGGTGTCTTTGCACCAACCTAACTCAGTCTGTTATTGGTTTGATTTTGTAGTAGACATTGTGGATGATGTTTTATTTTCAGATGACACAAAACAAAAAGTCATCACAGCAATATGTACCTTGGCCAACCCAGACTTAATTTTAACCTTCTAAACATATCCTGGGTGAAAGCAATATAGAATTTGCAGTACATGTACTGACATTATCATAAGTATCTAATGCTATTTTGCAAGATGCATACATAAAAAGATCTTTTTGGATTTTGATAAGAAATATCTTGAGACATCAGAAGTTCACGCAGTGTGTTCTTTCATTAGTCATGTGGCAGGATAAAAGTATGACAAAATAAAAGTTTAACAGGATGAAAGTAGTAAAGAATGAACAAAAACTATTTAAAAAAATAGTAGCAAGGAATGATTTTGATAATAATATCAAATTTGTATCCTCAACTAATGGATTTTTATTACATTATATGAAATTAAATCTTTTGCTTACAGAAGTAATAAAAAAAATTATGGCTGAGCCATTTGTTTCTCAGAGAAACCTCAAATGAAAGAAATAAAGGTGGCAACTTCTGTTCTTCCAACATCTATACACACCATCTTTCATGCCTTTGGATAAAAGAATTTCTTTCTTTTCATTTCCTTTTAATTGTATAATGAGGACAGGAAACTCTTGAAAACATTCAAAACTAAGGAATTTGGTCTTAATTACTCTCACAAGTTGCATCTTACAGGAAAAAATGCAGACAGTGCTTAATATCAATCTCTTCAAAAGAACAGATCTTATTCAACTAATTTGAGATAATCAGAATATAGCTTGAAGAGTCTCCACCTTGTTCAGTCTTACTTGATATTATCTTTTATTTCTTTGATAATCTGAACCTCTTGCATGTGATGCAATTGGTAGAGTCTATCATTAGTCAATAGAATCCTAAATGCCTCTTTTTGTGAATTATACTTTATCTGATTAAACATGAAATTGATTTATTTTTACTATGAATTATTTCAATCTACTTTATCCAAAGAGAATATTTCATATGAGGAACTTCTTCAGAATGGGAAGAATTATTTTGAGCATGATCTTTGCTAGGTTTGTTTTATGGTTTACCTTGAATATACACAAGATGCTCATTAATCACACTGCTCCAATGGTACTGATTTTGTTTCTTCATTCCATATTTATGAAATTTTAATTGTCAGATCCCAGTAGTTCATTGTTTATACTGTTTCTTTTTTAAGACATTTGCATTGTCTGAAAAGAGAAGCCATGTTTTTAATGACAAAATCACTGTTGCCATTATTCTCACTGATATTTTCATCATTACTTATTAGTTCCATGGTATATTATACTATTTTGGAATAGAATACAAGATTATATATTTTCATTAAAAAAAAAAAAAAGTAATTATTTTTAGTTGTAAATAGCAACAATTCTCTATTTGTGGATTTCTATCTGTTGACAATTAAGAGCTTTTCTGAAAGATAATAACCTTTTTCTTTGCTTCATTCAACTCAATTAAACTCTTACATTTTTCAATGTCCTAGTATTAAAAAAATAATAACATTATTAATGTTATTAGTGGTACATTACTAGTTGTAGCAAGGATATTCCAACCTTGCTAAAAATTTAGCCTTGGGCTTTCTCCTTTGTGATTTAGTGTAATTGACAGAGCTTTCTCCATGTAGAAGAAATCCTGATGGATTCAGAAATTAAAAGATATATAACTGTAAACTCTTTAAAACATAAAACATACCAGAAATAGTTTTGTAAGTATTGATAAGCAATATATATATATTTATATATTGATAGTTGATTTTAATGAAACTTGTTTTAATTAGTTCTTGCTGGCTAAGTGGATATATATATATATATATATATATATATATATATAATCACTAATATAAAGATTATCAACACTTGATCTAATTTTCAATATAATTTCCTGGCAAAAACTTGTTATTATAATTATGATAACCATTATCTTAATTAATTTGTTTTCATTATTTGCTATCATTATCTTTATCTTAGTCCTGATGATGATTATAATTGTATCTTGTTATCTTGAGACTATCTTAGTTACTAATAAGTTTTGCTTTCTTTAATTTTTAAATTTTAATTGTTTGGAAGCTTCACGCACAAAAAAATTGTTCAAAATCAATTTAAAATCAATATATTTCAGTTCTTTCATACTTTTTTGTTTTGATGATTTTGAGAGCATTTTTAAATAAATGGTTGGTTGCAGACTGTTCTCAAATGAGAAAGCGCAAATATTTTTGTTTTTGTCACAGAATTTGTTTCTGATACAATTTATTTGTTTCATTATTAATCATAACTTTTCCTTTAGTTATTTGATTAACTTTTTAATTCACTCATTTATTTCTTATTAATTTACTTCAAAAAGAGTAACATTAATTAATTCCAATCATTTAGTTGTGAAGTTGTGATATACAGAAACATCATATTTACAACATTGAGGAGATTTTTGTTTCTATATTAAGGATTTTGATTACTGATATTTTTTTATACTATTAGTTCACCCAATCAAAGGTTCAAGGGTCACTCAAGGTAGATGGTTACTGAGCAAGATTATTTTAAATGAGGGGGAGGAGGAAGTAGAAGTGCCCATAATGTGGATGTGTCATTTATTCTGGACAGAGACCAAGTGAAGTAGCTTTCGGGGAAGCATTATCTCAGGAGTTTGTTCCACAAAGTAACAGTTCTTGGGAAGAAATTGTCTGATTGAGACACTCCTTAGCAAAGGGACACAAAGAGAATCAGGATGATTTGTCAACATGGCATGGAAGGTCTGAGCTGGTTGAACTAAGGAATGTAATTTGTCCAAACATATGTGCTATAGTAAAAGTAACAGAGTAATGAGAGTGTTTCATCTGTAGGATAAGCAGGGGTGCAGGGTGGAAAATAATTCACCACACCCAAGGAGTTAGGTATCTTCTGGAGTGATTCAAGGAACTGATCATTCTTCCAGCATCTTTTGTTATATTATGAAACTCTCCTCCTCTTATGAATTAATTTTTTGATTGTTTTATTAATGCAGAAAAGTTGGATAATATTTACTTATTGTATTAACCCAACAAAATTTGTTTTATTAAATAAAATTTCTTTTTGTCTATATTTCTGAGATGAGGTTATTGTAACTATTTATATTGTTTGAACTTTTGTTCTCATCTTTATTGTCACATTCTGCCGTTAGGTTTAGGGTTTCAGTCGTTGTATGCTCCGGCCTTCTTCAGGTGATATTAGTTTGAATTTTGAACCGAACATAGAATAGTCAATCTGTATATTGATATTTCTGAAGATTAGTTTGATGGCATTTGTGCAGACATTCTTCCCATGTTTATCTTTATATAGCCTTCACATTCCTGGGTCATTCAGTAAAGGCACTGAAAAGCTGTTCTATTCTGGTTTTGGTTTGAAATTCAAATAAATATGAAAGTGAAGAAGGCTAAGAGTGTATAATGGCTGAAATGTTGTGAATGTGACAATAAAAATGAGGACAACAGTTCAAACAATGTAAATAGAGTAAAATTTTATTTAATTTTTACATTAATATTAAATACATCTTTTATATTTTTTTTAACATTATTATTAAATACATCTTTACTGTTTTTCTTCACTTACTTCTGACATCTTTCAAGCAACTTCATAATTTCATCTTCCAATTCATTTTGTTTATATTTCTGATTAAAGAACTGCTGTAGATACCTTTTGCATTCTTTCAGGGAACTGAAATTCTTTTCATGAACAGAAGTCTGTAAAGACCAGAATAAATGAGAATCTAAATATGCAATAACTGGTGAAGAAAATAAATGAGAAAAACTTCTGAACTAAATTGGAAGAAATTTACCTAGTCACCAAAGAAACATTCTGATGGAATATTATACTGTTTTCTTAACTAATTCAAAATGATTTTGTTCAGTGTTTCTTCAGGTAGTTTAAATGGGTGCAGTACTTGTGTGAATCATTCTCTGAAAGGAGCTCATAATAGAGAATTCCTTTCAAATCCTGTTACATATGTACCACACCATATGTTGGATGAAGATAAGTCTTTGCTATGATTAGTGGTGATTCATTTTGCTCACCCTGCAATCTCTTGCATTTCATGTTCATCTAAAGTATTCACTTCTCATCACCAGTCACAATTTGTTTAGAAGCTAGAATATTTTCCTAGTGTTTGTACACTCAATGTGGATTGTAATCACTAAACAAACATTGTATGAAGTGTACTGAACATATATTGTCAGGGAAAGCTGGCTTTCCCTGACAATCCGCTTAGGTGAAACCTGGGTAGGTTTGTCTGGCTCACTAGGTTTGACTAGGTCTGCTCTACGGTTGTATTGAGCTCTTTTTAGTTAGTTGTTTACTTGTGTTGGGTTTTTTTCTTTGGACTTTGAACCTGTATCTGTGTGATTTTTTCGCCAGACTTTCATGTTCCTGGCTCTTTCTTTTTTTAAAACCTTTTTTTCCTTCGAGATTGATTTGATTATTGGCAAATCAAAAATTCAAGATGGGTATAGTTACCTATATATATATATATATATATATTTTGCATACATATGTTTATATAATTACAGGTATATATAAAAATAAGTAAATCCATATCTCTCCCAAATGGTGGAAGTCAACTTGTGACTGAGCAAGACCATTAACTTTCTTAATTTTTCACACATTTTAAAAATCATCACTTTGATGCTGATGACATCTCAAATGGCTTTTAAGATTCTTGCAGTTCTTCCCACAGTGTTGATATGTCAGTCTTCCTGCTGCAGCAGCTTTTCTTTCTGGATGCTAGCTGTGGAAATATCCTGTGAGTCTGATGGCTGATCAACACACTTTATGCCAGATTGTACATTTATGATTATCGGTGGGGGGGGATGTCATATTGGTATTTGACATCACAATGACTTTGTGTGTGGCTGAGAAGACCTGCTTTCAAAAAGCAAATGTAGTCACATTGATCACATGTAAAAGACTCCTTCGAACTGTATTCTGGGAGAGGATTGATGCCTCTCAGATATCGGTCTGCATGTTTTTGTTATGTATATTCTATCCTGCTGTTTTCAAACACTAGTAGCAATCATATTTTTCCATGTTTGCTGATCTGATGCAAGTTCTTCCCAGATGTCTATCCTTATGTGAGTGTCCTTCAGAGAGTTTTTATAGTGCTTACAGGGCTTACATTGCAGTCATTTTTCCTGTACTAACTCCTCATACATAACCTGCTTAGGCATGCACAAGTCTTTTAGGTGGACAAGGTGACCAGACCATCTAAGTTAGTGTTTCAGAACCATGGACTCAATACTTGTTGATCTTGACAACTGAAACACTCTTGTATCAGGCACACATGATCACCAAATACATAGATACCTGCATATGTCTATAATTATATCTGTATGGACACACACGCACACAGAGTTGCACTCACTGGGGTCTATAGAAATGCACTGAGAATTTCACATAATTTCCTGACATTGTTTGAGTTTACTGTCAGACAAAGTGTCACATTTGTTCAGTCTGTCAAAAAACATCAAGGGATTCCAAATGTTGGAACTAAAAGAAATCTGATATATTTGATTAAATAATTTTATTGTCTTTATTTTTATCTTTAAAAAATGTTTTTCAATATATAATGTAGATTGTTTAAGCTTAAAAGCTAATTACTTTTTAAGTTACACATGATCCCACCCCTTACACTCACCCACATTCCAATCTCCCAAAACACATGCACACCCATGTATAATTTGAAAATACAATGGAAAAAAAAAACAGCTGAAATAATCATAGGCAATCAATATTTGATTAAAACAGGAACATCGTTAAATTTGTTAATTTGTTATATCTGAGGATGATGTCAGTTTGCATTCAAATATCAACACATTTCTTAATTCAATATTTTATACAAGAATGTTTTAACATCTTTCTTTCTTGCTATTTCCCTCGTATTCACATGCACAAAAAAATTTTGATTATGTCCCTTGGCATAAAAAATAATGGCCTTTTAAGGGCCTCCAAAAATTAGTGAAAGTTTTGACTAATCTACTCATACTGAGAGTATTTTTGTTTGTTTAATATAGTTTTTGATGTCATTATAATACAAATACAGTAAACATAAAGAAATTACTTGAATAGCATGCAAAAACATGTGACTTACCTGAAAAACATTTTCACAAGATTTTGTAATTGATAGACTTCTATATATTTTTGATTTTATGGAGGGAAGTTTTGTAGGTATAAGCTGGGGTTTTAAGATTAAAAATGAACATATACCAATTGAGGACATGCCATGCTGGGAAAATATAATTTTGTTCTATTTTTTTGCAAAAAGCAAGTAATTTTTTTACAAAATCTAATTAATCATTAAAGTTATGATTTTTCATTGAAATAGATGTTTGGCACAGATATTGAATTTTTAAAAGATTTTTAAAATGTTTTAATTTCTCTTTTGTCAGAGAGAGAGAGAGAGAGAGTGTGTGTATATATATATATATATATATATATATATATGGAATGAGTGTGAAATGGAAAGAATACTTATAGGTATTTGAATAGACATTTTGCTTCTAATTGCATGGATTTGAACGTTAAAAACAGGAACATGATGAAAAACAATCAAATCTTATTGCCATCAATGTAACACAACATGTTTTATGATTCTGAATGATAAATTTCTGGAAAACATTTTTTTTAATGGAATTAAATTATTAAATTAAAAAAGTTTTTTTTTTCTATTGTTATAAAATCTTGCTCAGAATTGATAATGGAAACTGAAAAGGCAAATTCACACTGCTGTTTGGAATAGTTGGCCCACTATTCAATTAATTTAGACTCCCACCTGCTTACTGGCCCCTGCAATTTTAGACAATAAAAAACAGATCTTGTTCAAATACTTAATGAGCAGCACTTTCTATAGAGCACTGTTCATAACTATTAAAAAAACAAAAAACATTTTAAATGCATTGTTTAGTTTTAAGTGTTAAAGCAATATATTTATCATGAAAAACAAAATTTTATTGCAATCAGCATAACAAGATAAAAATAAGTGGACAATAGAAAGAGACCCCAAAAGTACTGAAAATAAAGTATTCAATTTACATTTAGAGGATTTCTTAGTCTTTAAGGCATAGTTTTAAGTGTATTTAAACAAAGTTGGTTTTCCAAGATTCTAGCAGATAATTTGTATTTGTTGTCATAATGCTTTCCTGGATGTCATATTATCCCTTGGTAACTTTTAATCTATTCAAGTCACCCACACCTGGTCAATAGGGTTTATGTTTGATCTTAGGGATTGTCAATTTATGGTGCACAACTCCTTTTGCTTTGCTTTTTTTTTTTGCCAAGTTCTACACAGACTAGAATTAAGTTTTGGGTCACTATTTCTTGTTAATAAAAGCCATGGTCAGTAAGTCAAAGATGACTTGGTACTGCATACTTAATCTGAATCTTCTTATACTTTCTACTCTATCGATTTTCTCCATTTATCAAGTAGATATCTCGAAGAGCTTCAGTAGAAAAGCAACCCCAGATCATAGCACTGCCTCCACCAAGGTTAATAGATAGGATAATGCTCTGCAAATAATATCACTCCTTTCTTTCTCTTTACCAAATCCCTTTGATTAGATGAAAACAGTTCAAATTTGAATTTGTTCAAAGAACTTCTTTTCTTCTGCTCAGTGATCCATTTTCTGCATAATTTAAATCATTTAGTTTTGTGTCTTCTCTTTAAGAAGGATTTTTTGATTCAACACTTCAAGATTATCCAAATGTTATTAGTAATTTAGAAGCAGTTAACCTGGAAAATTTTTTATGGTCTGATTGCATAGTTTGTTTCTTAATAAAACTCACAAGTAAATTATTTCCTATTCATCAGACTGAAGACTTTTTGCATTTCACAATGTTTCTTTATTCTTTCTTTATTGCAAAATTTCAGGACAAATTAAATTAAATTTTTAAATTTATTAGCCTTAAATGAGTATTTGTAAAAAATGCAATTTTGCCACTAAGAATTTAATTAAACTTCAGCAAAAATATAATGAAATTATTTACACATGGAAGACTTGCAAACCAGTACATTTATGCTATAGTTGCAAGTACAGTCAAAAAACAGAGTTTGTATTTTTTCCATGTCATATTTTTGGCAGTTAAATTCTAATTTGTTATCTTAGATTAATAAGGAACCAATAAGATGTTTTAAAGTTAAATATCAAATTTAATTTTAACTGTACACAAAAGTAATTTTCTTATTTCTCTCTCCTCTACATGAAATTGTAAGAGATAAGTTACACTTTCCATCATGTTTTTTAGTTACTGTGAAATAAAGAGATGTTCAGAGTAAATATAGTGGTTTGTTGAAAGGAACACTGGTTTCTTTTTTGAAATAATTATGAGCAGTACTTTCTATAGGGTCTTGATCATAAGTACATAAACAAGCACAAATTTTACTTTTTTTGTTTAGGACTGCAAGTGAACCCTTGAAGATTTTAAACTGGAGGTGTATTGCGGAGGGGCATATTAATTTAATACTCTTCTAAACAACATTGTCAGTTTATTTTTTCAGTTTCTTCCATCAATTCTAAGCAAAATTTTTGAACAATAAAAAAATTCATTTAATAATTTAATTTTATTGAAAAAAACAATTTTCCAGATATTTTTCATTTAGAACCTTGTTCCTTTTCTAACTTTCAAAACCATGTAATTAGTACCAAAATGTATGTTTTTCTTTTGAATACCTATCAGTACTATATATATATATATATATATTTATATATATATATATATATATATACTCAACTGTTGCCCATTATATGACTGTTTTAATATTGTAAAAATTTTGTAAATATTTGCCATTGTAAATAATATTACATTTTATTATTTTTGGTGGTCTATGCTTCAGTTAGTCAATCAGATTCAGAAATTTAAATTTTTTTTCATCACATATGAGAAAAGAAAACAGACTCAAAATTCACTTGATCTTGACTGTAAACAAATACCTGTTGTAGGCTTTGTGCTGTTCAAAGCAACAGATTTAATTATATAAGTAAACCTAAAGAGCCAGACAAACCCAAAGGTTTGTTTGTCTCTTTCGGTTTACTTAGTTTGCTCTACTTAACGTATTGAGCACTTTGCTTAGTTATTTTTACTTTACTTGTGTCGGAGGTTTTTTTCTTTGGACTCTGAACTTAGATTCTAGACGATTATTTTCGCCGGAAGTACATGTTCTTAGTTCTTTCTTTTTTATCCTTTTTTTCCCTTGGGTATTGGTTCATTCATTTACAAGCTAAAACACCTAAGATTTTGCCGGACGAGTATAGCTGCTTATATTTATAAGATTATTAGTATTATGATTTAATTATATATGGTGATTTTGACATGTTTTCGATGTAATATCCTAAAATAAAGAATATTGCTCTACTTTGTATTGAGCCCTATTGTTGGAATTGTACTCTATTCATTCTCATCTTGCCTGGATATATATATATATATATATATATATATATATTTATTATGAAATGGACAAAGTCCGCCAATTATTTTAAGACATTTTTATGTTTAACATTCTTTTTATAGATACAAATATTTAAGTAAATGCTCTGTTTATAATAAACAGTATTAAATAACATTTACCGGCCTGAATGTGTGAGAAATTTTCATATTTAAATATTTGTATCTATAAAAAGAATGTTAAACATAAAAATGTCTTAAAATATATATAATATATATATATATATATATATATATATATATGCATACACTGATGAAAAATAAAATTACACTTCCCTGAAAGACAATGTTGGTTTTAACCTTGGTACAGTATAGTCTGGTTAAATCTTCAAAAGTTTTCAGCTATTTTGTGACATAATACAGTCATATTGATACATTGTTTATATTTGAGCTTTTAGACAGTGATGCATGTTATGATATGGTTTAATGTGGTAAAAGAGTCCAAAGCAAACACTTGTCCTACCATGTAGCTGTACACGTACATGCTTTGTTTAATTAATATCATTTTGTGAGGTTGGATTGTGGGCTATTGAGTGGTTGGATATTCATTTTGGAGAATTACTGTGCATGTTGAATGTGATTTGTTAGTGGTACTTGAATGTTGGTAAAAGTGTTCAAAATAACATTTTATATGCCTATCAACCAGATACTGAACTGCAAGAGATGATCAACAAGATCAATGCATTATAAGGGCAGTCATGGCAGACTGCATGGCATTCACTTCACAGATTAGTGTAAATATGGCCCCAGGAATGTCAACACTGACTGTTGGAAATAATTTACTTGCAGCAGAACTACAGGTACATGTTCTTTTAGCTAGATTTATACTTGTGCATCAACATTATCATGCATATTTCCAATGACGTTAGGAGAGAATTGGGAAATTGAATGGTGCTCTGAAGTGTTCAGTAATAAGAGCAGGTACTTTAGACCTGGGGAATAGCATCTTTCATGACACAGAGGTCAGACCCTTGGTATCATGGTATGAGGTACCATAATTTACAACTTTCACTCATCATTGTTGAAGGAATACTGAACAGCATTATCAACAACCAGAAAACTCTTCAACCTGTTCTGCATTAAGGAAGTGATGTGTGTTGTAAAAGTTGTTTGAAAATATCCCTAGCTGGTATGATTGCCAGACATGTTTCCATGAAACATCTATGAGAAATGTTAGAATGCTGCCTGACTCATTCTGTTAATCCACCTACAACTCTTGTTGTATTGCATCAAAAGTTGCAAAAGACATAGAATAATGTATCACTGGAAGGTATTTACATATGATCATATGCATGTATGAGGGGCTATAAACTCTTCTGTTGATGCCCAAGGATGATGTACATTTGTTCTGTTGATAGATTTTTTATTCTGAAACCAGTGTACATAATAATCTGTTAATGTGATCACTTCGTGCAATCCAATTATATTAGATGTATGTTTAATCTTGAGTACATTGAAGCAAATATTCATGGGTGCTGTAATTTTATTTTCTGTCAGCTTATCTGCACAGAATATATGTATGTTCATACAGATAAATAAATCAAATTGAGTTATGGTTAAAAAAAAAAATAAAAGCAATAGTTTTACAAACTTTTAACCGGTGAAGAGAATTCTGTTCTCAATTTGTGGTTTCCTATTTCAGTCATGGAGGCATGGTAGAGTAATGGATAGCATCTTGGATTGAGAAATCAGAGAGCCAAGTTCAAATCCCACTCAGATCCATTACATTCACTTACGTGCTAATACTCATGGGAAAGGTATGAATCCTCTTCTCCTCCCAGCTATAGGTAAATAACAGGACAGACTGGGTTCTATAGCCTTGGATGGCAACTGGTCTACCACAGAAAGAAATGGCAACCTACCACAGGGAAAAAATCTGCCTTGTCAGACATGTATTGAAAGATACATGATCGCCTAAGTGTGTATCACGCATGGCACATAACTGACTGAAACAGTCAATACCTTCATACATACCCCCATATGTATAGATAGAAATATATTTTAGTCAAAAGAACAGAGACAATGTTTAAAACAAATCTCTATGTCACAATAATGAAAAGCGTACCGGGTGCAGTGTTTCTTATTTAAGGAGTGTCTTAAACCCCTGCCCCCATGGACACCCCCTCCTGTTTATTCTGAATTGCCTAAAGATCAACAAATATGATCGTTTTGGGAGTTGGTCATGTGACTAAATAATGTACATTTTTTTTTTTTACCATTAAACTATGAATTACCTTCTGGCTTTTCTCAGGCTAGGGTCTTGTTGAGAGAAAATAGAGTAGTAAATAGAAAGAGATAAAAAGGAGAAAGTAGAAGACAGAGAAAGAGGGTCAGACAGAAAATAGGAGTAAAAAAGTAAAGAAAGTTTGTTTTTACAGGGGTGTGCGGATAGACGAAGTAGGGATAGACAGAGGGTTAAAGAAAGAATAAGATACGATTTCTTTAGCTTAGGCCCTAGTGGGTCCATTGAATGGAGTTCAGTGGGGAGGTGGTGGACAAACAAGTCAGAAAAGGTTTGGGTTGTAATATACTGTCTCTAACCAAATGATTTACCTTTTGTTTTTTCTGAGACGAGAATTGAAATGAAGAGAAGCAAATAGAAAAGGGAAATATGTGTGTGCGCGCGCACACACACATATATATAGAGAGAGAGAAAGAAAGAGAGAGAAAGAGTGTGTATGAAAAGAAAGCTGAAATAATTCTCGACAAGAGATAAGCATTGGAAAATAACTAAGAGGATTATGGGAAATTAAAAAGAAGAAATGGAAGCCAACCAAAAAAAAAAAAAAAAAACGAGAAGAAAAGATGAAAATTAAACACGTGAGAAAGTTAGTTTGAAAAATAAAAATATTGATAGATAGGTAATACCGTAATATTTACATTACTTTTTAATTACAGTTTTTACAAGTAGATGAATTTATAATAACAAAAATTAAAATTTAAAAGGCTGATGTTGTTAAACAGAAACTTATTGATAGTTCTTTTGAACTTTTGATTGAGACCCGACACCAAGAGCTGGTAAGCTTGCTCGTATGGTAAAACTCACTGTGATAGAGAGAAAAGAAAATTGGGTAAAAAAAAAAAAGACTATAAAAAATATAGAAATGAGAACCTAAAAAGCTTACTAAATCAAAGGAAATAGATAAAAGAAAAATTGAGCCAAGATGAAAGAAAGGAGAAACTCAGAAAAGAATAAAAAAAAGAAAAATACATAGGAAAAAGATAATTAAAGTCTTTAACTGAAACCAAAGAAAAAATAAATGAACGAAAGAGCAAAACTCAAAAAATGAAGAAAAAGTGAAGAATGAGAAAGTAAAAATAAATTACGAATAAAAATATTATAAATAAAAATCTCGAAGGAAATAAAAGTGAAAAATAGAAAAATGGGTGAAAAGAAAAAGTATGAATGAATGAGATGAAAAAAAAGTATCTGTCTATATGAGCAATGTAAAATTGTAAATAGTAAAAAAAAAGAAATTAAAGAAAGAATGAAGTAAAGAAATGATAGAAATTTAAAAAGAAATATTCTAAAATAAATAAAAATGTTGAAAGAATTAAATGAAAGTAAAAGAATAAATTGAATATGATGTGAAAAACCTTTAAACCTTAAAAAAAGGCGGAAATAAGATTGAAGAAGTCAGTTGGATTTGAAGGGACGATAAAAAAAGCATCAGGTTCAGAATCGAAGGATGAGGGGACAGAAGAGAAGAAGAGGAAGAATGAAATGAAGGCTGGGGGAGGAGGAGAAATTTTTTAGCGAAGAAATAAGGAATGAATTTCGAAGAAAGAGAAAAGGAAAACGAGAATGAATAAAAATATTAGGTTTAGTAAACGAAATAAAAATGAACAGAAGGGATTTTTACACGAAAAAATTATTAAGGTAAGAAGCCGATAAAAGAAAATGAGAGAGAGAGAGAAAGAAAGAAAGAATAAATCAAAAATAAAGGAAGGAGAATGAAAACTTGAAGGAAAATGTTATAAGTGCAAAACTAAAAGAAATTGGTAATTATGAAGAAAAGAAATGACCTGAAAGATTGTTGTGAAAAGAAGAAGATATTGAAAAATAAATCGAAGTTGAAAATTGAGATGAAAAATAAATGATTAGAGCTGTTAAACAAAAAAAAACAAAAACAAATGAAAGAAAAAGATTAAGAAGAAAAATGAAAAATAGTTTTTGAAATAAATCGATAATTAAAAAAGAAAAAAAGGCAAATTAAAACTTTGAAAGACGAGTGAGAGAAAGAAGAAAAGAAAAAGAAAGAATATTATTGAACGAAAAAATTAGAAAAAGGAACGAAGAAGAATGAACTATTGTAGAATTAATGAGAGATTACTTACTACCTTTTGTTTTTCCTTTGTTGTTTTTAATTTTTACGAGCATCTTGAATCTTTCGCAAAAAAGAGCTCCCACCCCCACCCCCAATCTTAGATTTTTTTTTTTTTTTTATCTGAATAGTAAATCCCTTTTTTCCCTTCTTTTATTTATTTGTCTTCATTCTGGGCTTCTTTTAGATATCGGCATCGAACGTCTTTGGAACCACCTGATTCTCTCGTTCATTCCTGCAGAGAGAGAAAGAGAAAAGAAGTCTGCGAGGCTGGTCTCATCTTCTTCTCTTGTTTCTACTGCTGCTTTCTTCGGACTCAAGAAACTTCTTTCTTTCCTTCCATTCCATTATTCTTCTTCTGAATTCTTTCATTTCGAACTCGATTCTTCTTTCTTTCCTACTCTTCTTTTTTCGATATAGAGAGAGATGAAGAAACAGATTATATAACCTTTGTTTTCCATGCAACACAGCAGCACTTTTACTCCCCCCCACCCACCTCGCCAAAGAAAAACAAACAAACCTAGAAAAGGAAAGAGATTTACACACCGGTTCAATCGTTGATCGAAAGAAAAAGACATATTTATTTACAGGTAGTAACAACAAAAAAGCAAAACAAACATCAACAACTCGTATCCGCGAGACACACGCACACACGTTCTTCTAGACACACAAAAACACGTAAAAACTTCGCCAAGGAAAACACATGTGGTTCGCTTTATATTTTCTTTGTCTCTCTCTTTCTCTAGCTTATTGAATCATTCTCATCTCTTTATTTCGTTTTTTTCTTCTTTCTTAATTCCTTTGTCTTTAAAATTTTCCCGCATTTCATAAAAGTAAAACTAAAAACTCCCTTTTAAAAAGTCACTGTTTGTCGCCCTCTTCACACGACTTTCTACATGTGGTTCCGAAACACATGTATTGTAGAAAGACAACACGTTTTGTATAATAACAATCTCTCTCTCTCTGTCTTTTAATATAGTAGATTTAATATTTATCTAATATACGGGAAGAAGAATAAACTTCAAGTTCATTCACAAAGAAAACTTTTCCATGCGCCATCCGTCATATTCTTCAAATAACACACACACATACACGACGAAAGTAAATAAATTGAAGCCCACATCTCGGAAGACTAACAGACAAGAAGCTCAATCACTTCGATATATACTTTGTAACTAAAAAGGTCTTACTCTTAGTCTTAATGAAGTGAAACTAGTAGAAATTTAAAGCTACCGGTTCTTTTGGTTGCGTTTCTCTGCTAAGGTTTTCTCTCCGCAAGAAGGGGAGGGGCTTTCTTTGGCGACTGAATTCGACCACCATCCCTCCATCCATCAGCAGGCGGCAAACTCTTACCCTGACCGTTTCTCCAGCCTAGTCCTCAGTTTGGTTTTCCACCGATTAGCACCAACTTCGCCACCATTCCAAATCACCATCACAACAACAAACACATCAACTGCAACAACAACATCAATCAACACAACATAAAGAAAACAACAGTTCGACGACAGAGTGAAATGAAGGCACCCACATTGTATCTGTGTGCCTGGTAAATCGAGTGGACATGTCTTTTTGACACACACGCCAGCAGACTTTTACGACAGACTACCAGCATGGAAGAACCAGGGTAGGTACACAAAACTATTCAATTTTGCTTCCATCTTTATACAGACGAGCAGGATTTTTTTTCTTTTCAACCAAATATCTCTTGTTCTTGTACATGTGCTTTTATATACATACATACATACAGTTATACAAACATTTAGCATTAATACAAACTCACTTGCATATGCATTCCTTGGAGTAAACTTTTTTTTAGCAGTATTGATTTAGAGATGAATACATAGGTATATATATATATATATATATAATTGTGTGTGTAATTTTTAGCTCTATACAAAATCTGACACACACATTGATATGTCAATATATACACATACTAACAGACTCATTTATTTTATTTATATGCCATATGATCACATTCTGTCATAGCTACAAAAGAGACAAATTTTATCTCTATACAATGTTCCATTGCTTTCACAAATTAATGAATATCCATAAACATTGTTATATATAAAAATTTAAACATATAGCAAATAAATAAAATTTATATCACTTGTAAATTGAGTGTCATATATATATATATATATATATATATATATATAAAAGAGAGATGTGTATGTATGTAAACCCATGTGTATATGGTTTTATTCTGACATATATCCAGGCACATTTACATATAAATACCTGCACATATATACATAGATATTTCTCTAAAAATATACATAGTTATTATACAGCTATGAAGCAGCTACAAATAAAACAGAGAAGCATATATTTTTGCATCTATTTGTTACTATATGTATGAATAACTAATATATATATATATTTCTGCAAAGGATTCCTCACAGGTTTGTGGTTATCCAATCATTATTTGAAAACACCTGTTAATAAGTTTATTTTTTCAGATGCAATGATAGATTTTTGTAAATTTATATAAAAAGCTCTGTTGATTATCATACACAGTGTAAGGTATAAATACAGACTAGTCCTTGTACATATATACTTTATATTGATATGTATATAGACAATGTATGTGAATATATATTTACTTTTAAATAATGTACTCTAAGCTACAATGAACATACATATATGCATATGCGCATGTACATGTAAAAACTACTTTCTTCGACACACACACACACACTATACATGATGATATATCTATAGAGAGAAAGACTGATTTATAGGAATTGAATACTTAAGTATATAAACACAGTGTACTAATGCATTCATAGCCCTCTTCATATCTACTAAATCCTTCTACATATGATGAGAAAAGTCTGTTGAAGAGATACAGAAGTTGAGTGGTGAATTCATTTATATTCATGTATCTCACTTTAGTTTTGATTCTGTACAAATAGCTTATTTAAATTTTCTTTACTATGATTACTACCTATCTACTTAGGTATAGGTATGTGCCTATCAATATTTAATCATACATTTCTTTTAGTGTATATGTTTGTAGTACTTTTCTCATGTAAGATATAGATTAAATCCACATTACCTCCAATAGAATATATGCACATGTGCATAGTTTACAAGAAAGTGCATATGTAAATAATTTGCATACAGTCTATACAAATGAAATATATATGTGGATGCATGTATATATACAGTTGGGTGCTGAAAAGTTATCAGCCTCACTTTCCAAAATCAGTATTCTGATATACAACAAAGAAATACTAATTTTGGAAAGAGGTTTGGGCTGAGTACCACTTGCACATATTTTTTGCTTACTTATACCTAAACATACACACACACATATATATATTCCTTTTCATATATATATATATATATATATATATATATATATATATATATATATATATATATATATTCTTTTCTTACATATATATATATGATTTGTATATTCCTTATATATATATATATATATATATATATATATGTGTATGAAAATGTGATATAAAAATTTATATATCAAGAACAATTTTAGATAAATCTATGACAAGGTGTAAAAGTTTTTCATGTGTCACATTCCATCCTTTAGGACTTCAATGGACTAAAGTGATGTTTCCATCGATGTAACTACACATGTGCATGAAGGAGTGGGGGATACTGAAAAGTTTATCCGAAACATATACTTAAAAAAAAAAAATTTAATTTCAAATTTTCAGTATCCCCTCCTCTTTTTGTACATCCCTAGCTGTATCAACGTAAACATCGCTTTAGTTTGATGAAGTCCTAAAGGGCAAAATGCGTCACACAAAAAAAAAGCTTTTTCCACTTCATGAGATATATATATATATGTATAAATAAATAATTCTTGATACTTATCTATTAGTGATTAAAATTTTTTTATGTTTCTAGTTTTGGAGTGTTTCATCTTTTGTCATCAATCATTTTAGTATTTGTGCATATCCTACTTGGAATATTTGTATTGGTCAGAGTTAAAGTCAAGATGAAAGTCATGATTCTAATTTGGCTTTTCAATTTTTATTTCCCACTTGGTAAACTGGTATTTTATAATCTTTTTATCTATATAGGTTCATGGGTCTTCTTAAACCATATATATGTATCTATTTAAATATTAAAGTTTATATATAAGTATGTATATATTTATATGTTCACACACTAGCTCAAGGAAAGCATGAACACTCATATAAAAGTGAATTTTGCAAATATGTATTGATATATATTTATATTTATGTGTGTGTGTGTGTGTAAAAATAATTTTGAATAGTGCCTTCTTTCCACATTGGCTGATATATATCAAGCTAATTGTTTTTCAAAGTTTGGGATTGGTGTATAGTTTCAATTTTATCACTTTTTTTAAACCCATCTCAGGGTTTCCTAACATCCACCCATTGTTACAAGCAGATAAAAACTTTGTTTAAGTTTCATTGTTCCACCGAATCTGTGAAAGTTTTGTTGAGTTTTCATTTCACTGTTTCCCATTTCCATCTTCTTTAGCGGTGGATGTTTTCATTGCAGAATGAATGATCATCTGCTCTATCAATTTCCATTTTACAGTTTGAATTGTTTTGGGTTCCAATTTTAATGAATCCCTTTCTCACAATTTCGGCCAAGATAGTTCATTATTATGATCCTAAAATTTGAGATAACAAAATCTACTGTCAACTATTTCGATATTAAGACATTATTTATCCATTCTTTAGTCTTACAGCCATATCACATTAAAATACTGGTTCTCATAAGATCACTAAAGTTAAGCAACATTGAGTCTGGTCAGTACCTAGATGGGTGGCTACTTGGGAACACCAAGTACTGTAAGCTTGGATGTGTCAGTCGTGTAATAGTTAATGACTTGTAACTGAAAATCAGAAAGCTGAGTTACATTTCCAGTTGGGTTTGTTATATTCACTTTCATGCAAATACCCTCAGGAAAGATATAAATCCACCTCTTCTCCTCCCAGCTATGGGTTAATTAGTAAGACTTGTATCAGTAAATCATTATTATCTCTAAAAAATATTTTTACAATCTAAAAATATTTTCTGCCTTTAAATTACCTGAAAAAGGTTGATAAACCATAAAAAAAAATATTTTTGTAATGCAATCTCCCTTCAGGACATAAGCAATCATTGTTTTCCACAGCTTCCTTTTCTTGAAATACTCTTTTAGGACATAAGTGATCATGACTCTTTACAAATGTTTCTTTATTAGCTGAATTACCAGGCATTCATGGCAAAGATAGTGGAGTGAATTCTTCTCCATGGTTTGCCACGTCCCATATGATCACATAAATTAAGCCATATTGAACCATGTCAGTACCTGTATATGTGACTACTTGGGAGTATCAGATGCTCTAAACGTTGATATGCAGGTGGTATAATGAATAATGGCTCCAAATTATTAATCAGAGATCCAATTTCTGTTGGATTCATTATATTCACTTACATGCAACTACCTATGGGAAAGGCATGAATCTACCTCTTCTCCACCTGTCTATGGGTTAATTAGTAAGACTTGTATCACTAAACCATTATTATTTCAAAAAAGAAAAACATTCTTATAATCTAAAAATATTTTCTGGCTTTATAAAACTTGTAAAGGGTTGATAAGCCATAGAAAATAAATGAATCAATCAATCTCCATGGTTTGGAATTTAGTTTTCCTTCTCTTAGAATGGTTGTTACTGAATATTAGAATTGGAATCTTAACTTGCCAATTTCACTTTACATACTCATATCCATTTACTGCTACCTGTACACATCTGCAGAAATTGTCAGTCGTAAGGTTGTTGAATTAGAAGTTTTAGTAATACACCTCATGAGCTAGATGGCCATAAAAAAAAGTATGTGCAGAATTGTTCTCACTCTGTAATCAAATTGTTTTCTTATATATAATTAATATGAGAAAGTTTTGATGACTGATGCTTTGATAAGGTTGGCCAAATTGGAATTCTTTTCAAAAGTCATGTATTTTCATAAGTTTTTTTGAATCTGTTTTTGTCAATGACACTTATGCATTAGGCCATCCCACTGCCACATGAGAACAGTTCCTTTCAAATAGCAATAAAAACATAGTTATATTTTTGATTAGATTTGAACATTTTCAATCAGTTTTTCACATGTACAAATGTATTGGGTATTTAAAGCTTCACATAGGTATTGATGTACCAGAAAACTATTACTTTAGATCATCTTTCTTCTAATGAGTAAGTGAAAATAAATTTACCAATTCAAACTCTTCTTTAGCTGTAAACATCAGCACAATTAATGTGACATACTTTATCATCATCATTGTTATTATTATTTTTAGTTCAGTGAGGCCTGATCCTTTCTGATCCACTTGAGCAATACCCTTAAATACCTATTATCTGCCCTCAGCCAACTTGTGATTCTATCACAATTAAGTGAGGGAGAGATGGGTTAAAATGAACATTTGTCTAGCGAAAAATTATTAATAACTAAACTCTGGAAATACATCAAAGGATCCTTTCTGGAAGGAGAGTCACGATTTAATGTGTTTAAGAAATGTGATAAACCACCACATGTTAATCTTCTTCATTTTCATCCTGATTATTATGACACTGATTGAAGATCAGAATCATTTTTGTCTTTCGTGCAACTTTTATGACTGATAACCACATTATTAGTTTCTTCAAAAAATCATTTTCATCGTTATTTTGTATTAATCCCAGCTATAATTGTAATGATCATCACAATTTGAAAGACATGATGATAATCATTAGTATGAGGATCCCCACGATTCATGAAAGAAATTCTTTGGTTAACAATAGACCCACAAAAATAAAAAAGTGTTAAAAGAAAACTAAACGTAAAAACCTGGTTATCATGAGCAAGTTTCTCATCAACTGCATAATTTACGATCAATTGCACAATTCACTATATTCAAAAAAATCTTCATCATTATAAAAAAACAACAAAAAAAATCTTGTCAACTTCACTATTATCTTTTTATCACCATTGTTATGCATAGGGGATGGAGGTGATTTCATATATTGTTTAATGTCATGCAGCCATGCTGGTTTTGTTGTTAGCATTATTGGTGTCATCCGTTCCTTCTTCTTCTTCTTTGATGCCGGCCAGGCACCGCGTGTTGCAAGCACTTGTGTTGTTGCTGTTGTTATCAAAAGCATCGTTATTGGTTACGGCTGCTTGTGAAACTGCCAATGGATAATATACTGTACTCCAATCTTGATGAGAATATCAGTGTCATTCGCTTGTCTGTTCATTCTGTGTGTGCTGCTGCTACTTTTCCCCATGTGCAGATGTGTTCGCCCACGTGTATGGAGTTAAGAATGTATACACAGAAGTGCATTTGTGTGTGTCTGTATATATCTCCTGAGTGAGTGTCTTTGATATGCTAAAAGTAGTTTTTTTTATACTTGGACTTGGTATACATGTGTAGGTAAATGCATGTGATAATGTTAAATTGTGCGTCTGTGCCCTAGTAAATATTTCTGCAGCATTGATATATATTTAAAGATTTAGAAATTTTATTTTAAAGTCTGATAATATGAATCCTGTTTATATTATATCCATATGATTAATACTTGCATTGTACTGACTATGATAGAGAAGAGCTCTTCTGTCATAGTCTGTACAATGTAAGTATTAATTAAGCAATAGTCTATCTTTATTTTTAAATAACTATGTATTTAAGAATTGAATTTGCTGTATACCAAACAAAGAAAAAGAATCTGGTAGACTATTGCTTAACTTTACTATATTCATGGTTGTTTCTTGGAGGATAATGAATTCATAATAGGAAGTGTATATATATTTATTATCAACTATTTTCTCAGTACATTTCAGGGCTCAACCCCTTGGTGTGACAGATATAGGTATTAATGAGTCTTATTTTGCCATATTGGTGCATGATCCGTCAGCAGGATGTCTTTCTTTATTTTAGACTAGTTACCCTGCCAATACTAATGAGCCTAATCTGCCCCCATATTTTTACCAATTAGTGGTTATATTAAATATATGAACAAGATCATTGAAGTCTGAAATGGAGAATGGTTCTGTGTCAATGGCAGTAAGCAAAGGTCTGTTGGCTTAATCTGTTAGTGAGAGTATATATATATATATATATATATATATATATATATATATAATGTGTGTGTGCATATGAGGGGGATACTGAAAAGTTTTTGACTGAAAACACTTTCCAAACTAACTTGACCCAATATTAGAATTATTTACAAAAGAGCTTTGTGGTTAGGCTGAGAATTTTCAATACTCTTATTTATATATATATATAAATGTACACGGAGATCAACACCAAGCAGCGACAGTATTTCATGCTTGAATACAATTTTTAAATGACTTGAAGATTGCATTCAAGCATGAAACTGACAGTCACTGCTCAGTGTTGACCTCAGTGTCCACTTTGATATTTAATATACTCTCTGACATTGAACACTTTTACCCATAAATATAGCAGACCTTAAAAATATATTTTTATTATATATATATATATATATATATATATATATATATATATATATACACATATATCTTAAACTTAAATGCACAGATATTACAGTAATCCAATGTAGAAGTACTGATCCATACATAAATAATCT
The DNA here is from genome assembly GCA_903632075.3 of Acanthosepion pharaonis. NCBI lineage: Eukaryota > Metazoa > Mollusca > Cephalopoda > Sepiida > Sepiidae > Acanthosepion > Acanthosepion pharaonis. The sequence goes on along the minus strand of CAHIKZ030000509.1, from coordinate 369,586 downwards.
CATCATTTTATTGATATTACACTAGTATATATTTGAGGGATTAATTTTAGAATTTCTTTTAAGCAAGAAACATGATTACGTCCAACCAAATTATCAAGGAAATAAAAAAAATTGAAATATTTATAAAATCTTTCACACTTTATGATTTGTTAATCCAATTAGCTGAATAGCAAAGTTTTGAAAACTTATTTAATTTTCTTTAATCTAATACTTGTTTATGCAAATGACCATACACACACACACACACACACACACACACATATATATGTATCTATGAAATCTTCAAAAATTTAAATGCAATGTCAATCACTATCTGCTGTCTTCCTGATAATTTTTCTTTTTCCACTTATTAATGTTTCTGTTTCTAATTCTTCCACACCCTGTAATCCCTTTTCTGCAGGGGGTGAAATCGATTAATAAAAATTCTATGTACATTCAAGTGTGCATATATCCATGTATATGTATTTATTGACAACCACAATTTTTTTTAGTTTTCTATGCATGGTGATATTTGCAAATGTGTGTGTGTGTGTGGTAATTTTCTAAGCATAGCTTAGATATATGAGAAGGCTGAAATTATACAACACCCAGTGAGGATCAAACTCACTATGCAGTCGGAATTGTTTTAGTGAGACAAGCTTGCTATCCATTACACAACATTGTGGTGCCCTATGCATCTGTATGGTCACATTTGATGATATAAATATGAAAGAAATTTATTTCTCTCAATATATGTTTGATTGTCAAAATGTGTATATGCATGTGTTTAATTATATGTGTATGCAAATATATTTATACCTATGGGAAATGGGTTTTTAGAATTATATGAATTCCTGTTCTGGGTTAAGATATTTTTCACTATTTTCTTACTTTATTGCAATGAGTATCACCAACTCTAGAGAAGCTCCCAACGACCATTCTTTTAGCCTAACTATTGGGCTGAGTAATGAAATGCTTTTTTCTTTTTTCATTTCATATCTTCATTCTTCAGCAAAATCTCATATGCATGCTTGTGCTTATAGAAGTATTTGTTTTGATATATTTTTTTCTTAGCCTTCTACAACAGCCTTGTTTTTCTTTTAGTCTTTTGTTAGACACTTATCTTGTTTGTATTAATAGTATTAACGCATTGTTAATTTTGATTGGGTTTGTATCATCATTGATTTTTTTTTTCTCTTTTTTTCATTTTGGACTACTGACCAGGGAAAGATTAATGCATTTTGTAAGAGTTTTTGATCATTTTGTTCCTATTTAAAAGTAAAAGTTGTATTTGTGACAACCCACTCCTTCATAAAAGGGATAGCTACATTGTATCTCCCACTGCAACTCTTTGGTGTGGCATGCATATGATTTTTCCCAGAATTCCAACTTTTGGTCAACAGTCACTGATACTTATAAAAGAAAGGAAAATTTTCATGCCAAGCATCATGGTTGAATTTTGTCTTTTCTGAATCTAATGTATTTATTCATTTCTAATTTTAATATTTATTTTTCTTTATCTTTATTTCTTTAAGTCTTTTTGTTTTTTTCAGACTTGTTAGATTAATGTTAGTTTCAACTGTGTATTGTTTTAATAGTGGATAATCAGACTTATACTAAGTTAAAACTTAATCATTTTGTTCTCTTCTCCCACTTTACCAATTGTCTATCTTCTTACTCTGTATGGTGTAGGTGGGTCTTCTTCTCCCCACCACCCACTATATTCATATCTACTTGTGGGACACACACATATATAAGTATTCCACTGTTGGAATGTTGGTGACTAAACCGGCTACCCGACTTCATGTTCTTGTGAGTGAGGCGACTTGTTAGCAAGCCAGTAGGATGAAAAATAAGACCTAACTAGGGGCAGAAGAACTCTTGATGATTCAATGACCAGCTAACTAGAGGCGGTGTCTCCATAAACCCCCATGGAGAAAGCAACGGGAAACCACTCCATTATTAATCCCAAGACACATCATACCAAATAACACACACATTATGAAACCTAATGGTATGAAGGGGGTTAAGTGTATGGGAATTAACTCCTTGCTCAGTAAGGACTGACCATCATTCAGCAACTGCTAGCATAAATGGTGTAAAGGGGATAAAATCCCTTGGAACATATCCCTCACCCAGAAAGGGGCAACATGAGACTCAGGTTTCACCAGACTATCATCCAGCAACTGCTCACATCAAACAAAAAATAACTCTCAGTTCATGGAATCTTAGGATGTTGAACAACTGTGGCCAGTAGGAAAATGTAAAACAGGAGGTGAGTCGGCTAAATATCAACATCTTAAGGTTAAGTGAAACTAGGTGGACTTGATTATATATGCAGGCAGAGAGAAAAATGATAAATGAGTAGTAGTGATACTAAATCAGGAATTGAAGAAATGCATTCTGGGATACTATGAATTATCCAAAAGAATTCTGGTAGTCAATCTGAAAAGAAAACCTTTCAACATAGATATCATAATAGTGTATACACTGACGACACAAAGTAAGGAAGAAGTTGAATCTTTCTACCCCATACTAGACAATGCCAAGGCACAGTGCAAATCCCAAGAAATTATAATTATCATAAGAGATCTGAATGCCAAAGTAGGCGATGAGAGGGCAGGGAAGATAGCTGGCAAATTTGGACTAGGAATGTGCAACGAATGCAATGAAAAATGGGTCCAATTGTGCACAGCCAATGACCAGGTAATAGCCAACACCTGGGTCCAAGAACATCTGAGACAATTATGGGCATGGAGAAGTCCAGGTGAAGAAACTAAAAACCAAATCGACTACATAGCTATCAACAAAAGATTCAGGAATGCAATGGTTTACTGCAAAACCTACCCAAGTGCTGACTGTGGAAGCGACCATTGCCCTGTTATATGTAAACTAAGAGTGAAACTTCAGCAATAGAAAAATCCTAACATAGCACCCAAATTGCAATACAACAAACTCTTGAATTTGTCCAATATATGAACAGTGTGAAAAGAAGATACGAGGAGAAAAAATGGAAATGGAAACTCAAAGTAGGATATACTAAGAGACGCTTTAGTGACATCAGCAAATGATATCATCCCAAAGGAGAATGGATGAAGAAGAAAAAATGAATGGTTCACAGATGAGATTCTTGATATGATGCAAAGGAGACAGAAAGTTTTGCGTAGATACAGAATAAAATAAAGAAAACTATGCAACAAAATAAGGACGAAATGCAGCCAGGCTGAAGAAAAAGAGGGGCTAAATAAAATAATGTGCAGAAATAGAGAGATTGTGTACCACAGACAAAGGAGATATGCATAAACAAATAAGGGAACTAACAGGACAGAAGACAAGTTTGTCAACAGGCTGCATAAAATCCAAGGATGAAATGCTTATATTAGAGAAGGGAAAAATTCTTCAGCACTGGAATGAATATATTGGAGTTCTCTTTCATGATGAAAGAGAATTACCAATGGGCCTGAAATTCTTAAAACCAAGGTAGAAGCTGCACTGGCCAAATTGAACAGAAACAAGGTGGCAGGGCCAAATGGAATTGTAATAGAGGTGCTGGCAGTCTTAGATGAGTTCAGCATAGACAGGATCACAGAAATAATAAATTAAGCCTACAAGAATGGTGACATATTGAAAGACCTAAGCAGATCCTATTTTCATAGCACAGCCTAAGAAATGAGGTGTAAATGAATGTGACTTCTATCAATCAGCTTAATGAACCACATAACAAAACTCATCATCTGTATTCAGTTGAATAGAGTGCACAGCAGAATCAGGCCAGAGATAGGACAAGAACAGTTAAAGACACCGGAACAAGGAACATGATATTCATGCTCAGAATGTTATCAGAAAGAGCAATACAAATGCAGAAGAACATGCACCTGTATTTTACAGACTACACAAAGGTGTTCAACAAAGTACACCACAAAGATCTGTTAGAGCTTCTTAGCAACCTTGGCATATTCGGGAAAGACATTAGAATAATCAAAAACGTCTACTGGCAACAAACAACCTGTATAAATATAAAAAATGAGCTCAGCAGATATACAAAAATAGAAAGAGGAATAAGGTAAAGATTTATTTAACCTATACAGCAAGGCAATTCTGAGAGAACTGGAAATCCTACCAGGATTCATCATTGGTAGCCACAATCTTAACAATATAAGATATGCAGATGACACAGTGCTGACAGCAGACATGGAAAGGAAACTACAAAACCTCCTACAGAAGGAAGCAAAGGACAGCAGAAGAAGGGGCTAAGCATAAACTACAAGAAGACAGAATGCATGGTCATCAGCAAAAAGATGAGCCCGAAATGCTATTTACAAGTCAGGGACACTATAATCAAGCAGGTGCAGAAATTTAAGTATCTGGGAAGTGTTCTGATGGAGGACAGTAAGTGTGACACTGAGATCCAAAGACATATTGGGATGGCCAAAGATGGATCCCAAAAGCTAGGCAGGAAGGTTTCATTGGTAACAAAGAAAAGAGTACTGAACTGCTACATGATATCTGTCCTCCTTTACAGTAGTGAATGTTAACTGGTCTCTTCAAAGTTGAAGAAGTGACTGAAGGCAACAGAAGTGTGGTTTTACAGAAGGATGCTAAGGATACCATGGACCGAACATGTGAGCAACAATGAGGTTTTGGAGAAGATGCAAACAAAAAAGAAATTTATACTTAACATCAAGAAAAGGCAGCTGAAATTTCTGGGATATGTAATGAGAAAGGAGGGCTTGAAAAATCTGATACTCACAGGGCAGATAGCGGGAAAGAGGGGCAGGGGTAAGCAATGCGTGACATACTTACCAGGCTGAAGCAAGTGATGGCAGGACAGGGTCTGGGAGAAATAACAAAAAGACAAAACATATTGAGGGCTATAAGGGACAAGTAGAGACGGAGAGCCATGATCACCTACATCCTGAAAGGACATGGCACATAAAGGAAGATATGTATATATATCTCCAAATTTTAGAGTCCAGACTAATTGTGCATAGATATTTTCTAAGCTTAACTTTGTCTGCCACAGGGCCAAAGCAATTTTTTTGTATTTTTTCTGGATACTATTAATAATGAATATTTGTAACTAAAGAATTCTCCACATATCAAAATTTTAACAACTGGGTGATGCATTTATCAACTGATTTCTTTGTATATTTCATTTGTTCATACTTTATTTCATTTCACTATTTTTATTTATTAGTAAGTTCCTTAAAAAAAATGAGAAGCAGTTTTCAATTATTCTGGTCATTTGATATCATCATCATCATCATTTTCTCCCTCCTGAAGTAGAAAGCTCTGTCACATTCTATCTCATAGATATATGCAATGTCTTGGTTTTGACTAAGAATATTTTGCCAGATTTTCCATGACCTACCAATTGGTAAGGAGTTTCTGTCTGACACCCTTCTCTAGCTTGGTCTACTCTTGTACTAAGGCTCAACAGGAAATGTGTGGAGTGGATTTTCCTTGTGCTTTTGAATTGTTCTTCTCTTAGGCTAGATGCCAACCAAGGCTAGAGTACCTAACCTCCTCTGCTTTTTGGCCCACTGAATACATACAAGCATGTTAATTTCATGTTTTTGAATATGTGATTATGAATCAGAACATTTCTCTTTTCATAAGTTCTGCTACATTCAACAGTAACATTCACTATTTACTTCTTAACTGAATGTCTTATACTTCTATAAGGTACTAGTCTTTATGCATGTGACTATCAGACTTTGTCCCTTGGCTATTTGTACATGGAGTGAGGAGTGGGCCTAACCTCAAACATACAATTCAGTTTTAACCATAATAAATTCAGGAGGAGTTTTCTTGAAAATATGTCTTCTGAAAAGATGGAGATATCAAAATAATTTTAAAGATATAAAGATATATCTCTCAATATAGACATGCAGATATGAGATGCATACAATATAACACAAACACATTATTCAATATATATATATATATATATATATATATATATATATATATATATATAACAGGCAGGATGTGCGTGTGTGTGTAACGAATGCACGGCCACAATTTTTGACAGATTTGCACCAAAATTTACATGCACATGCTCCAAGTTAGTGGAAAGGCCAAGACCGACTTTGCATTCCCCAACTCCCATCAATAGTGGAAATAATCGATTTTTTCATGCTTCTACGGCAGTTTTCATGTAGTTTGCAGCCATTTTGTACTGGCCAGACTAAGAGCCAATAGCTGGCTGCCACGAATAGGCAGGAAGATTCTTTTAGCCAGCGTGAGAGCCAACAGCTGACTGACACAAATGTTAACTAGCATGCAAAAAAAATCGATAGCTGTATTCTTCACAAGTGGGAAAAAATTTAAATCTGCATGGCACTTTACTCCAATTGGCTCATTTGCTTGCTTAAACTCAACGTTGATTCTGATTCTGCAGAACTGGGTTGGGTGTGTAAAAGTATTTGTGGTTAACATTCTTTTTTCATTCAGTTTTTCCAGTTACGAGTCCTTTTTTAAAGCTGATCGTTTTGTGTTCATTTTGTTTAGTTCTTTTTTCGTAACAGATTTAATGTTTAGTATAGAGCTTAGAAAAAATTAGCAGTGTGAGATAGGCAGGAAATAAGGCATGTAGCAACATCAGCGCAGCAAAGGGAACTCTTTTAAAGGCAAGGAAGGGCAAAAATATTTAAAGTCAAGTGATAGCGATTGCTGCATGAGTCATACGATTTTTGAATCAAGCACAGGTAACGCCAGGAGTATACAGTGGGGGGAAATAAATATTCGTACACTTGAAAAATTGTATTTTTATAAATGTAAAAGCCTTAACTAAAACAAATTTTGATACATTTTATGTTTAAAGATACATTTTATTAAAAAATAGTAATAAACTTAATTCTTATTCTAACAGAAATTAATGCATTTTTTTCATTTTAAATGATGAAAAAGTATTCGTACAAAACAAAAAAAGCATATTAACTTAATTTAATACGTTATTGAATTCAACAGCTGCCAGTCTATTCCTGTATGTCTCAACTAAGGATTTGCACACATTGAGTGGTATTTTGTCCCATTCTTCTTGGCATATTGTCTTCAAATTCTTGATATTTGTTGGTGCTCTTTTCCCAATTTGAATTTTCAAATATCGCCATAAATTCTTGATTGGGTTCAAGTCTGGGGACTGACTTGGCCATTGCAAGACATCAACATTACTTTCAGCTAACCATTTCCTTGTAGATATAGCAGTATGCTTAGGATCATTATCCAGTTAGAAAACCCAATCAGGAGGTAGCCGAAGTCTCTCAACAGAATGCATTAAATTGTCTTGCAGGATTTTCTGGTAGCTTTTGGCATTCATCTTGCCATCTATTGTTGATATTCTGCCAACACCTTTTGCAGAAAAACAGCCCCAGATCATGATACTGTCACCGCCAAACTTTACAGTTGGCAACGTGTTCTTTGGTAAGTAGGCTTCACCGTCCTTCCTCCACACATGATTTCGATAATTATGACCAAACAACTCTATTTTAGTTTCATCTGTCCATAGCACTTATTCCCAAAATGAATATTTATCCTTATGCTCTCTAACGAATTTTAGCCTAGCATCTCTGTGTCATTTCAAGAGGAGTGGAGTCTTCCTTGAGATGCGTGATTTCAGACTGTTTTTGTGTAGTTCATTACTTATTGTACGCTTGGTTACTTTAATCCCTAATGCATGCAGATGTTCCTGCAGCTCTTCTGGGGTAACCTGTGAATTTTTTTGGATCTGGCATCCTAATATCTTTGCTGATCTTTGAGAAATCTTCCTCGGAGCACCAGTTCGTCTTTGGTTTTTGACGCTGTTACGAGTTTTAAACCTTGCAAGGAATGAAGCAATTGTAGTAAAAGGAATATTCTGGTCGTTAGAAATCGTTCTGTAACTGTTCCCATCTTTCCAAAGAGACGAAATGTGTTGCTTTTGTGAAATAGTCAATTCTTTGCCTTTAGACATTATTAGAACCTTCTTGTAAAACTAGAAATTGCAGAATGCTCTGATAATGGCTAATAGCATTAACTATAATTACTGGAACATTCTAGAATATACTTTTTTCATAATTAATTGATTATTTTATTCTAATAATTGATTTGTACGAATACTTTTTCACCAGTTAGAATTAAAAAATGCATTAATTTCTGTTAGAATAAAAATTAAGTTTATTATTATTTTTTAATAGTATGTGTCTTTATACATAAAATGTGCTGAGATTTGTTTTATTTAAGGCTTTTATATTTATAAAAATACAATTTTTCAAGTGTATGAATATTTATTTTCCTCCACTATATATATAAGATTTAAGATTTAAAAATATAATAGTTCAGAAATAAAGCAGATATTTTCTTATAGTCCTCAATATTAAAATAATATTAATAATTAAAAATAGACCATTGATAATATGATAGCTACTTGACTGTAAATATCAATTTTTGATATTGTTTTCCCAACTTTGAAGTTTCTTGGAATTGTCCATTTAGCAGTCCCCTTGAAGAATGAACAATTCCAAGAAACTTTGAAGTCAGGGAAACAAAATCAAAAATTGGTATTTATAATTAAGCAACTTTATCATATATATACATTAAATAATATGTATGTATTATATGTATATATGTATTATTTACACTATTTATATTCAGACTATTGTCTTCAACCAGTTCAGAATTCTCTGTAAGTTACCCAGATCAGTATACACCCGAGGAAGGTCAGAAGTCTCAACAGCTGAAACATAATCATAACAACAAAGATGTGAACAATATTTTTATAATGATAACTCCTCATTCGAGAAATTCAGACAAAAATTATATATATTTGAAATGAGAGACAGGGCATTTAATTATAAAGAAAAAGACAAATCTATCCACTCTCCCACACACACACACACATATATATATATATATATATATATATATATATATATATATATATATGAACACATGAGTACGTGATGAAAAGTACTCAGCAACCTGAATGAGTTCCCAAAATCTGACCTAGTTACTCAACACCAGGTTTTGGGTGGGGGTAAGGGCTCATCAGCCATCCTTGTATGTGTGTGTATATATATATATATATATATATATATATATATATATATATATTTTTGATAAATTTGTTTTATATAAATATGAATACACAAGAGTATAGGTAAATAGAGAGAAAGTTGAAAAACTGATAATTCCATAGGTAAATGTATCTATTTACAGTCCTATGAAGATATAAGCATAAATGAATATATATACATTTATAGTTACACACGCATATATATATATATATCTTCATTTTTTTAATATATCTAATTAATTTTAATGTTGGCTTGTTGAAAATCTTTGATACAGACACAAATTTTCTCCATAGCAATCAGAAAATAGATGCATTCTTTAAATACTATGCATCTATCAAAATATAGAAGACACACAGATATAAATATACATATATACTTACATTCAGATATATATATATATATATATATATATATATATATATATATATATATATATATATATATATATACACTTGTAAATGCTTTGTATATGTATTTGAAGAGAATGTGAAAGAGATAGAAAAGATTGTGTGGATGAGAGAGAAAGAGCAAATGATAGATACTCAGATAAAAATCAATTGATAATAAACAACAATGAGAAATTTTGACATTAAGAAAAACTGTAAAGTTATTTTCAAATATCCTTTTCTTTTTATCATTTATATTTTTATGTGCATATGTTTATGTTTCATGTAAGCATGTATATGTGTCTGTGTAGCTTGGTTTGAAATAATTTCCAAGCCTCAGTTCATGATAGTTAATCAGTTTTATTATTACTTTATTTTCCTTGTATAGTAAAGTGTTTCCATGACTCAATGCTTCTTTAACTTCAGAGTTGGCAGAAAAAATAACCAAATTCTGATATCTTATATCACTGGGGACAAACTCCACAAATTGGGACAGTTCCATCCAAACTGTGACATATGTTAAGCCTACTTATATCTAGATAGATATGAAGGAATTGAAATGAGTATGAAAGAACTACATTTACACATGGCATATAAAGTTCATAGCTCTGGAAACAAACACATTGTCAGATGTAATTAAATTCAACAGGTTTAGTGTCACCAAACCAAATTGTCCATAGAAGTAGATCTGTCTTTGTTGTTATAAACAACAACTTTTGTCTGTCTGTCAGCCCATGAATCATATTTGCCAGTTACAATCACTTCATAAAAGAAATTAGAGACTATTAAAATATTTAGAAATGCCTAAAAAAAATAAACGAAAAACCCTGCAACTGATGTATTTTTTCTTTTTTTAATTTTGTGGTTTTCTGATTTAATAAGATTTATTTCCATTAGAATTTTTGAATGTCATTTTGAATAAAAAAGGAAATATATATTAAAAGAATTATTTGAATGAAAGGAAAACAAATACTGAGTTGAGAAAATCCTGGAAATATTTTTGGGCTTGACATTTCAGAATTGGACACTTTAGAAAGATTAAAGAAAAACAAAAATTGCAAAGAACAGAAATTAAAGAGGCTTTTGGGAAACCAAGTCAAAACAGAAAAAAGGAAAATATTGAGTTAATTAAATGAGTTTTTATGGAATGGGTTTTTTCATCAGAGAAATGAAATTTAAAATTAACTATATAGATAGTGATATATATATATATATATATATATATATATTAGTAGAAGATAATTAGAGAAATATAAATACATTCATTCTCAGATAAAAATAAAGTATTTGATAGGTGAAGATATGGTCCTTAGAAACACACACACACATACATATAGTGTAAATGTTAAGATATAGAATTTTATTTAAAACTAGCAGGCTTTTCTTGCTCACTATCGTTTAACAAAGTAAGATATATTCACTACTTGAAATCTTTGAAACAAAAATGTTAATAGAACATTTCATTCATAAATTGGGTTGTTATAGTTAAAGAAAGTTTACAAATAGATGCCAACTTGTTGAAGGCCAAGTAAAATGCAAATTTCAAACACTTTTTGGCACTATATAAGAAGATATTCCTAAACAACTATTTTTTGATATGAAAATCAAAACAATCCTCAAATAAAACAACACTAATGAAGGACAGTTAATTAATGAAATAAACCTTTTTAAAATCAATATGCTAATTTGTTAAAGAGTGATATTGCCTTGAAGTAGATAATATATAATACAGATATGGAGCTTTTAGTGTGTAAATTATTATACTACTGACACTGGTGTTATCACAGCTCTGACCAAATTGGACCAGCTAACACTAGCTTCTAAGCTATTACTAACTTAGCCCATCTCTGACCAGTTTGGACAAGCGGCCTGAGTGAAAACACTCAGGTCCCCACATTAAAAAATGACCTTGTGTCACAACCTGACTCAGTGTGTGTGGGGGGGTGTCAAGTAAATCTCTATTATAAAGTAGTTTGTAACACGTTTATTTATCATCTCTCAGTTGCATCTCTGTCTTTGGACAGAGTGCGCTCAGGGGTAGGTCTGTCAAAGGACAGAGTTGCAATTGAGGAAAATTATACTGTGAGGTGCTGAGCTCTGGGGAACAGTTGCCTGAGGCTGTGTCCTCTGATTCCACTAGAGAGAGGGATTGGTGCTTGCTCCAAGGCCAGCACAACCAACAGTTGTGGGGACTCAGAAGAATTTTTGTTCCTAGCCCAGGTGTATGTGCTTGGGCTCCCTATATTAAATAGACCTTGTGTCACAATGCAACTCTGTAGGGGGTCAACTAAATACCAAATTACTTTAAAGTAGGGCTGGGGCTTTTTAATCTCAGAATTTGTGGGAGAATTGAGCGCCAATTTCACATTTATTCATATAGATTCCATAATATAGGTTTTACTTAATTAGCTATTATGTTTCTCTAAACTCTTCAAATGTTGAATGCATAACTAATTCTAATTTCTATTTTCCTATCTTTACGCTATATTAATTTTATCTGATAAATTGTCCCCTGTTCTGTCAGCCATGAAATAAAAATAATTGTTTGTATGGAAAATAAGGATCTACGTATATCAAATCATCTTTAAATTAAGCGGTAGCAGAAGAATTCTCACTGAACTTTTAAAAGGTAAGCTTAAACATTAATTCAATACTTAAATGCAGCAATCAATTTTGAGTTCTTCTGTAGTTTATTGATGCCTATTGCATTTACTCATTCCTAGCTATCGTAATGATGGCCAAACCAAGAGTCTTTCACAGGAGGTAACTTAAATGCAAGTCGATAAGGCAGCTTTTATTTATAATAAAATGTGTATTTCAATTTTGGATACAAAAGGAAAAATAAGAGTTACTCCTCTTGAACCATAAAAGCAATGATAATGACTAGTATAACATATTAATATATATTTTTAACCTTGCATAATCTGAGCTCAATGCAAATCATTTCCTGTGCCTAACTTTTTTAGGGTTTTTGAATGAGCTATGAATCATTGGAATCTGATCAGTGGGAGCAGAGGAGTTGCTGGACACACACATGCACAAACACACATACACTGTACTTTATATATAAGATGTGACAAGCATACATGTAACATAAAAGTTTCACAGTTATAAATTTGATCGTCGGAAACATCTGAAGATCAGTTCTAATGATGTGAAACTTATGAATATGCTTATCATGTTTTTCATAAGCTCTGAAAGATGTAACATTTTTGCTGGATGTGGCCCTTCCATAGGATAATGAGCACTGGGTTAAAAAATCAGTGATAACATGCATTTAATTGAAATTGCATTTCAGTGGAATAATCCATGACTTATATTGTAAATTTTATATATATATATATATATATATATATATATATATATATATATATATATATATATATAGTTTAAGGTATTTATGGGTTAAAATGCTCAATATCAGTAATATAGCATATGTAAATATAAAAGTGACAATGATTGAGTTTAGCATGAAATAGACTGTTGCCACCATATATATATATATATATATATATATATATATATATATATATATATATATATGGGAAGAAAGTGAAGGAAGCTCTTATGATGCATCAAGCACTCAAGGCATGTAAAAGAAAAGGTCTGAAAACTATATCTGCATTTTCAAACAGACTGCTGAAGACAGTAAAAAAATGGTAAGTTTGCTTTACTGCTCCAGAAAGTATCTGGCTCCTACCATGCTCTGTCTCTACAAAACTTAGATCAAACCAAAAATTGAGTATTGCTACTACATCTGAGCTGGAGCTAGCCAATTGCTATTTTCATGTCAGATGTTTAGGCAAGCTACATTCCATCATTCCACTAATCCAGACATTCGCAGCTAGAACCTACCATGCCATGTACACTGAGTTGACTCATCTTTATTCCCTTTAGATTCCATTGTTTGGATTAAGTTTCTCACAGATCTGTTGCATTGTGAAACCAAGAATGCTTTCATGATTACTGCAATTTTAACTTTCATGTCAAATGTTATCTTTCCTACATAGTCTCATAATATGTACTTTTTACTAACTCTCCATATGCCCTTCCAACTTCATTTAGTCACCCTTTAACTGGAGTGGCTCTTTGGCCTTCTACTGGGTGAACAATAGTTGAAAAATCATGCATCTTTTCAGTGTTCATTTACATCATCTTCATAGCCAGATTAGTGTCACTTCTTTTTTTCAAAGTTATTAACAAATAAATGCTTAAACTAATAATCAAATGAAGTGAATGAAAATGCTTTAAAGAAGAAAAGAAAGTAAGAAATACAATTTGAGTAGAAAGTTAGTTTATGTAAGACACTGTCAGTGTAAAATAAATGTAATTGTTTGAAATAAAAGAGTAAAATGTAGTCTGGAAAAATAATTGACTTAGCAATTAACAGTCACAAAATGAATCTTTGGTGTTACATGCATCCAATTTGCAAAGATATAATTAAAAAATTACAAACCAAAACTGCTATAGTCTTTTTTTTTACTCATTATTGTAGGTCTACTGCTGATGATGTGTTATCATGCATAGAATCAGTGAAGTACTTGATAATAACATATCTTGAAACTGATTGCCCTAGATATCCCAAAGACCTTTGACAAAGTGTGGCACAGGAGATTGCTGCACAAACTGGCTAGTTATGAATTCTCTGGTAGAGTCCTCTCAGTAATCAAGACCTTCCTGTCAGGTAGATCTATGAAGGTCATCATTAATGGGCAGCTACCTGAGGCACATGAAATCAATGCTGGCATTCTACAAGGCTCTCTCTCCTTGGTTTTACCCTCTTTCTACTTTATATTAACAATCTGCCCAAGAACACTCTCAGAACCTTAGTAAATATATATATATATATATATATATATATATATATATATATATATATGCAAATTGTACCACAGTATATAGGCACACCTCCATCTTGATGGCAAGTGCTTGTTAGCTGATCTCTCCTCTGACCTAACTCTTACAGCTCAATGTGGAAAAGACTGGCCAATATTATTCACTACATCCAAAACTAAACTAGTAACATTTCATCACAACTGAGCAGACCCTAAACCTGTACCACTCCTAATGAGTGGTCATACCCTCCTCAAAGAGGCTTCTTTCTTTGAATGCCTGCTCAGTTTAAAGCACACTCCTGACATCGAATGGAAACTTTATGTTTATGCCATCTCAAAAGATTCTGGAAGAATGATTGGTTCCTTGTACAACTCCAGAAAGTTCTTGACTCCTGCTGCTATAATGGAGTATTGTTGCCATATATGGGCTGATGCTATCCAATCTTCACTTTCCAACCTTCACAGAGTTCAAAAATGATTACACAGCCTTGTGGTTGGTGAATTATTCTCCACTCTGCAACCCTTATCCCACAGACAAGAGAGTGCTAGTTTCTCACTACCCTATCACTATTACTATACCAGATGCACAACTAGGACCTATATTCATGATGGCAAACCATCCCCATTCCCTTTGAGTTCCTTAATAAGGAGCAGCTTCTTTCCTAGAGACTGTTACTTTGTGGAACTAACTCCCAAGAGAATGTTTCCCTGACAACTATAATCTTGGTCTGTTTAAGTCCAGGGTTAACTGATATCTATCCTACATATCCTCCCAATATGCATTTCTTATTTCCTCCTTCCTTACAACAATCTCACTCAATAACCTTCTACCTTGAGTGGTTGTTGGGCCTTGTATTGGGTGAACTAATAGTAAAAAAAAAAAGGAATTCATCAATTATAAGTAATCACTTGAGAAGTATGTGTTTTACACTCATGGTAAATTTACTGTGGCTGCACTAGCGATTAAAGCATTTTTTTAGACATTTTCGTCTTAGTGAATTATTATCTCTTTTAATTAATTTATGTCAAAATTGTGGTCAGTTTCATAATGGTGAACAACCAATGCATTTTGTATATTTTTAAAATTTCCCTTTTGTGTTCATATAATCTTTTGTTTAAACTTCTTGAGGTTTCTCCAATATATTCTTTCTAGCAATCTTTGCAGTTGATAGAGTAAATTCCTCCTTCAAGTTTTGGCTTGTTGTTTTGTTTTGTATTAATTTGTCAGGAAGGACAGCTTTTCTATTTTGGAATATTTAATGAGCCTTTTGTTTTGCATTGAATATAAAATAGTTTCTTTTTAATTTTCATCAATGACCTTCCTGATGACATCAGTTTTCAAGTTGGTATCTACATTGTATGACACAACCATTTCTTCCTGTCTTGATACTAAGTCTGATAAGTTAGATAAGGTTAAATTGGTGGGCTGATCTCACAGACAACCTACAGTCTGTTTGTAGCTGAGGCTAAGAATGGCTTGTAATTTTAATGTCTTTAAAACTAAACCACTCTCTGTTAATCATCTGAGAGACCCCTTTCTGCCTTTTATATATGTCTTGTTGCACCTTCTCTGGTTAACATACTCAGCTGACATGAAGTGAAAAGACTACATTGAATCCATGCTAGGTTAGTTGCTAAGAAAGTTGGTTCACTATGTTGAGCTAAACAATTTTTCTCTCCAGAATCTATCTTACATATTTATTAGTCTACCATTCACCCATACTTAGAATATTGCTGCCAAATTTAGTCTGGTGCTCCTGTTATTTATTTAGAGATTCTTGATAAAATCAAAGGAGAATCAGCAAGATTATTGATCCTGACTTAATGTCTTAGCTTCAGTCACTTTCCCATCACCATAAAGTTGCTTCCCTGTGCCTTTTCTATAAATACTTTCATATCAACTATTCAAATTAACTTCCCCCTATGGTAACTAAACTTTATGAATTTAAGTGCTGTGTGATTGTGATTGGTGACAAGGTCTCTTCAATTTACAGTTGAATTGGCTCAATGTAACTGTAAGTTCTATGCTAACAGTTTCTTTTCTCGCGCCTATTGTTTGTGGAACTCTCTTCTAGCTCCATGCTTTCCGGGCCAACTTTGATCTTCAAAAATTTAATCATTATCTACTGTCTTCTTGATTACTCTTCTATTTTTCCTACTCCTTCATAATGTTTTCTGTTTTGTGTGTTAGTGGCTTTACTGCCTTACTTGAGATTGCTGTATGTTTGCTGAGAGTAAAAGTTCAGTCTTTGATGGGATTTCTATAAAATTTCAAAGAAATCATTAAGAGGTCTTCACTCCCTGCCAAAAACAAGCTTGTATGCATATATAAGGTACATTCCCATGAAGGTGCTTCTTGATTAAAAATTTAATTTATATTGATGTCAGAATGAATCTTTCTATTGACACTTTTTCAGAAGGATTTACAGATGTTAGCCATAATTTTCAATCTTCTAAACTAAATCTAAATGTGTGCCTGTGAGTGTATTTATGATTCATTAAAGATGACAGACAAGTACTTTTCTTTTCTTTTTTTTAAACATTTTTTTACTTAACTTGCTTGTAAGTCAATGTTATATCATTTTCTTTTGATTTTAGATGGCTCTGTTTATGTATTGAGCTAACTTTATGTATTATATGTATAGGCTTATGACTATATCATGATGAAACTGGTTCTTGTATGATTGCCATAGTTAAGAAATATCAAGCCTGGTCACTTGGTCACTACCTGGAAGGGTGACGACTGGGAATACCAGGTGCTGTAAGCTTGAATGTGTAGATGGTGTAATAGATAATGGCTTGGAAATGGAAATTGAAGGCCCAAGTTCTAATTGCAGTCAGATTCATTATATTCAATTACATGCAAATATCTTCAGGAAAGGTATGAATCAGTAAATGACTATTATCTCCCAAAAATTCTTACTATCTAAAAATATTATTTTGTCTTTAAATAACCTGCAAAATGTTGATAAGTTGATAATGAAAAACTCTTGGCATCACTCACTTTGATATACATGCACTTACTGAATGCGCATTCATTTAAATTTTAATATACCTTTCCATATACATTTCCATACCCACATACATACAAATGCCAACAGATACATCTATAATTATATACTATAAAATGTCCATATATTTACTTATATCTAAGGAGATTTTTTTTTACAAATGTTAATTATGTAGTTACACTGAAGGATAACACTATTCATGTGCTTATCTTGATGTACATAATGTCAAATAATCATCCACCTGCATTCACCTGTAAATGTCTAAATGCATTTTCTACTGAAAATATTGTATCCATGCACACTGATGCAGTTGATGTAGATGTATATTTTACAAGCAATCATAAAGAAAATCCCTTAACATAACACAAGCTTAAATTATTATGAACACTTGATGCAGAATTTTATCTCATCCATAAAGCAGAATATGAAAAAAGAAATGTTCAGAGTAAGAAAAGTATAAAGCAGAACTTCACAAAGACATATTTACTTGCTTAATATTTTCAACAGCATCTTGGCAAATATTTTGCTGCATCTCTCACTGATGACACTATCTCTTCAAAATTGGTCTGAAAAAGTGACAATATTTTGGCAAGAAAAGCAAGACAAATTTAATTAAAGTTATAATGGAGACAAAAAATCTAAAATCTAAAATGAAAATGAAAAACTCATTGGATATGACCAAAAGCAATAAGCGTGCAAACCTTATTGGATTTGAGAATTCCTGACAAGAATGAACTGGTGTAAAGTAGAATAAATTTAACTCTTGGGTGAGACTTCAAGAAAGTGAAATGGGGAATGCAATCTTGTATTATGTGAAAACTTACTCTTTTTTTTCTGTTTACAATTTATGGGATATTTTTGATTAAGTAATTCTAAGAATCATGGAAATATAATTACTTTATGACACTGTGACCTTTTCATTGTATTCATTCATAAATTATGTAAACAGTAACTAATAAATATAACAGAATTTGCTTCTCATTTAAAAAGCACTTATTCTAGTCATAAATTAGTTTGTTCTTCATAAAATTTAATCATTCAACCACTTTCAGCCCAAACTATCATGGGAGGGCACTTGCTACTTGATCTTTTCAAACAATCAATCCAAGTTTGCCAAATCTTTTCATGTTTAGAGTTTAGAATGTGTGTTGAATATTCTCTCATGGAGATGCTGCAAATTTGTATCAACACTGGAAACAGAAATCCTTTGATCCCTATTTTTTTTCTCATTCCTGCTCAAAGGCTGGACGCACTCATTTAACTCTAATGATCAATTTATTTGTTTTTTTCTAGGATTTTCTTTTTTTTAATTGCAATTTTTGTTCTGCATAATTTGTGTTAAATATGGAATATTTCTGCCTTGATGTTAATATTTAGGATTTGGCTTTTAAGCATTTGTAACATAGCACCAAAATTTTTCATTAGAATTTACAAACATTGTTCACTCATTTTCCAAGTGGATCAGAATTCTCATGCACAGTAGACCAAGAATCTCAATTATGTTTGATTGAAATTTAGACACAAACCAACAAAAAATTAGAAATGAAAAAAATTTAAACACTAGACTTTTTCAATTTTTGTATCAAATAGCAAACTCTGACCTTCCTAAAAGCAATAAAAAAGTGTCAAAAGGACAGTTTTTCCCTTGACACTGCTACTATTTTAACTACCTTCAACCTCACCAATGTTTATTATTTTAAAAAGTGATGATTAAAATTTTAATAAAATCTAAACATGATGAAAGCAAATTAACACATTTTCTTTCTTTTTGAGAACAAATTTATAATTTAAATAAATTTATGAATAAAAAACTTTTTTTTCATATTTATTTCTTTATAAGTTGTGCTTCTTAATAAGAAAAGAATTCAGCCAATTAAATGCAGGATTCTTCCTGACTTTTAAGCATCTTTGTCAAAGAAACTTCTTGAACTTTATATACTAATTAAACTCTTTTCAAGAATTTCATTTTATCAGAATGGGAATTCAAATTTATTATTAGTCAAATGTTGAATCATCCAGCAACTTTATTCCTAAAGCTACTATCTTCTTGTATTTTATTTAATTTCATCCAATTCTATAAATAATTCAACAGATACTACCAAAAATATGTATATTCAGTCATATGTGGAAATTTAATTCTTTTACTCATAATTAATTTATATGAAAATCTCTAGTCAAGATGTTTTGAGTTTTACCTACTTAAAAATTATAGTGCTGAGATGAGAAGGATTTTGAAAATTCATGTTGATGTGGATAAAGTGATCAATCTTGTTGTTTTGATGCTTTTGTCTTAGGAAAGAAATTTGAAAATTCCCAACAGAAACTGACTAACTTATGAAGCATACAGATTAAGTTTAATCAACTGATAAAATAACTATATTATTGTAAATTAAAAGCATAACAAAGGAATTGTTATTAAATCCAAATTTTCTTATAATATTTGATATATTGATTTTATTAACCATAAAAACAAACTTATTTTTCTCATAAAAAATTGTTTAAACTTAACATATTGTTAAGTGTTGCCAATAAAGTAAGACAGTATTGTCAAAATAAAAGGAGGGTTTCAAAATGTCATCCTCACCCTGTTAAAAACTAGTGGCCATAGAAATTCACTATTTTTTAGACTGAATTAAATATGTTTCTTTCTAAATTTGGTTCTTGATAATTAACAAATACAGCCCATTTGTAACAGTTGATTCCAGTTTTATTGTTTTATACATTCAATAGAATTTTGAGAAGATAAAAGAAGAAAAAATCAGAAAAAGAACATTTACAAAAGAATTTCTGAATTCCTTTCATCAGTCAGTGAAGTGTTAATATTAAACTTTTTGATTTTTAGTTTTGTTTTATCTCAGAGAAAAATGGTCAGTATGTGAAAATAAACATTTCTCACACTTGATCTCATATTCATTTTTATCAAGATAATCTTATTACATCTTCATCAAAACAAAACTTTTTAATGTTTTAATTTTATTATGTATCCCGCTGGCAACTTGTTTGCTTGAGATGTGAGCACATACATACATGTGTGCATGTTTGCGTATGAAGTTGAATACATGAATGTAAAGGATAAAAAGGTTAAATGTAGTTGGCAGATTAAAAAATGATAAACACCAAAACAGTTTTCAATTCTGGCAATTGTTGTTATCATTTCTTGCAAACAACCTTGGGCAAGGCATGAACATAAATCACCCTGTGTTCTGTTTACTAGCAAACAATTTCAACTTTCTCTTTTCATTGGCACTACAGAGTAAAAAGAAGTATAAATTGTTTAGAAATCCAGCCAATTGAAATCCTCTCCTATGATAATTTAATCCCTAATGAGGAATGACATTCAAATAAAAGACATGGACAATATATGTTTATAGAAAACTCATCACTGGCAAAATGGTTTTATACATTTTTCAAATCAGATTTCTTTCCTTCAAGGTAGTGAGAACACATGACACCAACTGCTAAACGAACCTTTAAAATTTAATTTGTTATTCCTGTGTTCTCTAACCTAGTTGTAAGCATTATATCAAATATCTGAAATTACTGAAAAGAGATATAGCAGTCATATTATTGTTATTGTTTGCAAAAATAATTGTAACTGAGAATGAGACGCTTCTATTTAACTTATATACTATTCTTTCATACCAACTACAAGACACTGAGATAATCAGGGATAGAATGGGCAAGGTAGGATTTATTATGCTCTTTCTAAAGAACATGGTCAAATTACTTTAACTATTGTAATAAACATTTTAACTTGTTCTATTAATTCTATTTTTCTAAAGCATCGTCAGTTGTAATATTCTGATATATTTTCTTTAAAACAACATAAAATCCAAACGTAGAAGTTTGTAATTATTTTAATCTTCAAACAGTATGCAAAATCCAATGTCCAATGACATGTCTGCATTATCTGATAAGTATTGATCCTTTTAATGTTCATTATAACAAAGTGATGATTTGTTGATTGAAATAGACTTCTCACTTTTCTTTTATTCAGCTGAGTGTGCAATCAGAAAATTTACTTCCAGTTGCATCAGAAAAAAGAATTATAAAACCAGAAAAAAATAAAAACTATTCTCTTGAATTTTTTAAGTGATAAAGTAATGAAGGAGGTCAGTTTGTTACTTAAAATGATTCAAAGATGATATTTTTATAGGCTGAATAGATTTTAAGAAAATTTCAAGAATATATTTATATATTTTTATTTTTTTTGTTTGGTCAATTTGCAATTCCCTGAATTTTGTTATTTTCTTCATTCATTTTTTTTCTTTGGCTTTTCTATTGTTGTTGTTAGAAAATTCTCATCATTTACTTTGTGCAGAATTAAGCAGAGGGAAAAAGCATTTTTGCTGTAAAACATTATGAGAGACATTAGTTCTGTCTACAGTAATTACTTATATTTATGTATAATCTCTTTTTAAATGCTTTTTGCTGTCAATAAAATTTGCTGAATTTTTAATTTTGCTTTGATTTATTTTACTGAGTAAGTTTTAGCAGTTTTTTTAAATGTCTGTCAACATTTGTATTAAAATATAACACATACACACATTTCTCTGTTTAAATTTACACTCATACATATATATATATATATATATATATATATATATATATACATGAGTATACATATAGACAAATATGTGTGTATATCCATGTATTTGTATTTGTAGTTGTAGCTTTTGTCTGTCTGTTTGTTATCAACTCCACCTAGAGTTTTGGAGATAGACACCCATAACCATACATATTCTGAAACTACATTACCCAGGGTACTTGGATAAGTATATTTCATTTTGATCAAAGGGGATCTTTGAGTGGCACAACTCCCCCACTGAATTTTTTTCCCTTTGATATAATATATAATAATATGGTGAGCCTGCCCAAGGAGGAACAAACCCCTTACTGAAAATTTTTTCCTTTGATTTAAATTAAAATTAAATTAGAACAAAGGAATGGCTCCTATTCAAAATATAGAAGGAGAAAGCCAGAAGATGGAGGTCACATTGGGAAGATCAAAATGAGACAATATGGACATTAAGTTGAGCAAGAAATCACCAATCAGTAGGTAGTGCCTTACAATACATATTTGACAATTCAACTGTCATATCAATGTTGAAATCTGCTCATCAATTTATTCAATCGAGTATTGCATGAAATGCATATCAAAGGGATCAGATCAAGCTGCTTTAGCACCTTGCCCCCACTAAAAAATTTTTTTGTTTAATTTAAATTTAAACAAGGGAATGACTCCTATTCAAAATATAGAAGGAAAAAGCCAGAAGATTGAGGTCACATTGGCAAGATGATTGAGTAATATTGAAATGCAACATTTTTCTCCACAAATTATAACAATGATTTAAAATCAATCATTATTTTCTAACAAAAAACAATGTGTGGCACACAGCAAGGCATGGGTAATTTGGCAATTGTATGTATGTATGTATGTATGTATGTATGTATGTATGTATGTATGTGTGTATATATATATATATATATATATATATATATATATATATGTGTGTGTGTTTAGGCAGCATATCCTTCATTTATACATATTTCATTAAAGATGACAGACAAGGTACTGCGATTAAGTTTTCTGTTTAATGTTTCTTGTGTTCAAACAAGTGTTTTCTTTTCTAGACATAGTGTGTATAAATTGTCCAAATGTTCTGTAATTCTGAGCACTTTCAGCTATACTTTTAGCCATTATCAAAAATGATTTTATTTTTGCTCTTTAACTGTGTATATGGGTTGTGTGTATGTTTCTAGAGTTATAGGAATGTCTTATTTTCCAAATATGGTCAGCACATTGTGGCCATGTTCATAGTTAATGTTATTGAGTGTTGGCTTTTTCTTTTTTATCATTAAGGCTTCCATTATTTTTAATCTTTTTTTATGCAAGGATGAGATGTATGTTTTGGATGGAGTATGGTAAGTTTGTGTTTATGTTCAAATGGGTAACATGCTTATCCAGATGCCTTAAGTTACACCTATCCAACCATAGCTCCATTAGAACCCATTTAAACACACACACACACACACACATATAGAGAGAGAGAGAAAGAGAGAGAGATAAACATGCACAGATAAATATATATACATGTATATATGCATACATGCATTTTTAAAGCTAATTCAGTGGGCATTCTTCATTTTCAGTCACAGGAAAATTCAATATTTCACTTAAAAACTATTAATAATTTACTTGACATAACATATGATTAATAGGCTTGATTTCACAAGATATACTTCTTGTGTTAGCTTTTCCCAAGAAGCCTTGCCACCTGGAGATATACTTCTGCTATCATTTATAGGCATATTCATTAATACATAGTTTCTTCTCAGGTTAAGAAATTATTTATCATGAATAAACAAATAGGCTATATATATATATATTAAATATATATATATATATACATAAATATTAAATATATATAAATATATATATATAAAATATATATATATATAAAAATATATATATATATTAAAAAATATATATATATATAATATATTAAAAATACATATATATATATATATATATATAAAAAATATATATATATATATATATATATATATATATATATATATAATAAATCTAGCCATTTCCTCTAGTAACCACATTCAACCCCACTCTGCCTCCACTATCCCAAATAATCAAACGTCATTGGGAAATACTACATCTCAAACCAGACCTAAAAAATTGTTTAAGGAACCCGGCCTTCTTGCATATTGTAGACCTAAGAACCTAAAAGAAATCATAGGTAGTAACCACATTTCAGGGGACAAGGTAATCCATAATAAACTAAGAACAAAAACAACAGGGTTCTCCCAACCATGTAACAACAAAAGAAGTTTATGTTGCAACCATATTAAACACACAAATTCATTCACTAGCTCAATCACTAAATCTACTTTTAAAATCTACCACGATTCTAACTGTCGAAGTCATAACATAAATTACCTCCTAGAATGCACACTATGCCAAAAACAATATGTGGGAAAATATGAATGGACCTTTCACTACAGAATTAATAATTATCGCAATCGAATTAAGTTGACTCCCCATGAAAAATTATTACCTGTAGAACAACATTTCTGCCTGGAAAAACACGATTTCAAAACCCATGCCAAATTCACTATAATTGAGAGAATAGAAAAGTTCAGAGCAGATAACATTAGAAAGATTTTAGAGTTCTATGAAAATAAGTGGATACAATGTCTAAAAACACAATATCCAGCCGGGCTAAACCATAAATTTAACAATATAGATAGTACTAATATATAACTCAACAAATCAAAACCTACCCACATTTCTCACCCACACAAGACAGACATTCTTACGGAGGTGTTGAGGCCTCACACTTATACACACACCCACACAAATATATACACACTTACACACATCATACTCACTCACTCCCTAATGAGCCAAATGATAACACACACCCACAGCAATACACATGCTTACACATATCATACTCACTCACTTCCTAAGAACCAAATAACACACACAAACACTAAACAGAGACACATCCCCTCTCTAGGACCAATAAAACTGTCAAACTGACCAAAGGAATTCAGAGAAGCATAGATCCATCCAGCTCTTATCTCAAATAACAACTTAAAAGAGACTTTGACCAACACAAGGAATGTTAAAAGATTCATGTTAAAAAGATAAAAAAAATAAAAAAAACAAATGAAAACTACAGACAAAAGTTCATTTTCTCTATCAAAACATTCATTTCTGTATTTTACTGCTACCAGCAAGCAGAAATATTTCTTCTCCTGATGATGGCCATTTTGGCCGAAACTAGTCGAGGAATCTAAATGAAATAATAATAAAAAAAATGAAAGAATATTAATCTACAACCCAGTGTGTCTGAAGATTTTAATTTTTAATATTTTTTATTGTTCAATATATATATATATATATATATATATATATATATATATATATATATATATATAAAAGTGTACAAATATCATATAAGGTATATTTAGGCAGCAAGTATTCATCCAAATGAGTTTGATGAAATATAACTGACAACATCTGTTTGCTTAAATTTTATTCTATTTTTCCAATTGTGGCTAAACTGTCCAAAGTTCATGTTTATACTGCTGTTTGGTTCAAGTATTTTCAAGTGTCTCACTCATTTTCATGAATTAGTATTGGTGTCTGTGGTAAGATTATGTTATCTACATGCTGCTTTTCTTTAGAAAGCTGAAAGTTTAAAATAATCCATGGTGACATCATGTGTAATGGTCAATGTGAGCAAGGCCACACCAAAAAGGATTCTTTCTTTCTTTCTTTCTTTTCGTAGTGTGTGTGTAGCCTCACTCTCATTAACCATTATACGGGATATCACCATGGAGTATTTTAAACTTTCAGCTTTTTTCAAAATTTGGAAAAATATAATAAAAAAATTAAACAAACGGACCTTATCGACTGTATTTACTTAAACTTATTTGTATATATGCATGTATGTGTATATATACATCTATATCTCTCTCCCTATATATATATATATATATATATATATATATATACTGCCTCTGAGTGTTGACTTCAATGTTCACTTTTATATTTACACATGCTCTATCTCTGATATTGAGCACTTTATCCTATAAATATAGCACATCTTAAGACTATATTTCTTCATATATATATATATATATATATATATATATATAGTCTTTCTTTACAGTAATATATTACTATAAATTTATATTTCATTGATGATGACTGGCCAAAATCTCCTATAATGACCTAAAAATTTTGGCCTTTACTTCGATGGTTCTTGGGATCCATTTACTCAGGTTTTTGTTTCTATCCGATTGTCAGGATTCTAAACATTTAACAACAACGCATCTTTTTAAATGAAACATAAAAAAGGTTATTTTCTGAAAAAAAAGTAGAAGCAGAATATCAGTTGAAATAACATTTATTCTTTTCAGAAATGTACAATAAAAATAAAATGTTCAATTTTCCATACAGTGAAGTTTGTTTTATAAATAAATTAAGTGTTCATAGTCTAGTGTGAAATGTCTGGACAGACTTCATAATGGTCAGCCTAACGTGTTTACGAGTACATAGACAAAGGCTTAGTAGGCAGTTGCTGGTTAATCCCTTCTATTGTGTGCATGGACAAGGCCTTAGTCAGCAGCAGCTGGCTCTCTTCCATTGTGTGCATATGCATGTAGATCAAACTGACCTCTGAAATTGTCTTGAGCCTTGAGAAGCATTAGGCTTCAATTTTTATATCCATAAAAGGATTCAAAATCTAATTTTACATAGCAGTGTGAATTTTTTGAATACAAGGGTTTTGTTGATTAGAAAATAATTTCACACTGGCTTGTAAAAACCTTTTTCTTGAGTTTGTGGGTGTGGTGAAAGGAGTTATTTTCTGAATAGTCCAAAAATAATATATGGTAGGTCTACAACTATGTTTGTAAGTATTTTGGCGGCATTTGCCCTTGTAATGACAAACCTTCTGATGGGATTTTATTGATTAAAAAATATATATACAGGATTTAATTCCTATATAGTCACCATTTAAACAGAACTAATAGGATTCTTATTAGCACATGATTAGAATTCTCATTGACAGATGATTGTGTCACTGTTAATATGGCTGCCTTCAGGTATTCATCTCAAAAAATTCTAATAGTCACTTGACAAAAAGACAAATTAATGATTAGATAAGAATTTCAGATTTTAATTATTTTAAGATAACAATTTAATAATTTACAAAATCCCAAAGTTATCTCTTAATTTGTAAATGCTTTTTTGTTAAAATATTCTTAAGACAAAATCCACATTCAGACATTATTGATGAATTATTCTTGAAACATTTTGATCCCATTTATTTATCAAACATAAATTTATTTATCAATGAAATAAGAAAAAAAAACTATTGCATTAAAATTATAAAATTGCAAATCATCCATGTTCACACAGAATTCTTTCTCATTTTTCCAGGTGAATTGATGTTTTAGTTTGTTTATTTTCATTTTACATTCCATGTAAGTAGGGTTCACCCTGTACAAAGCCCAAGTGTGGTGTTGTATGAGCATAAGAAAGAGCCTCTACCCCTATTCAAAAGACTGGGGAGAAATGTGAAGAAATTAAGAAATATATTTGTATATATGTGATCTAAATATATCATTTGATAAATTAAAAATCAAATAAGCATCAGAAAACAGAAGAAATTTTTTCACCCAAAACAAGGCAATAAAGCCACTAGGACACAAATAGTTACTCAAACTGAAAGAAACAGAGAGGATAATAAAACAGTAGGATTTAAGGAGACAGAAAATGGCAGTTGATATTGCACTTAAATCATTGAATATCATTTTTGACAAGAAAGCAAGAAGATCATTTCACAAGCAAGAAGTGTGAGAAAAGAAATAATCATCCAAGAATTTATGGTTATAACTAAGAATTTCAACAGAGCCTAGCTAATACTATGCTTAAATTCATGAAGTTGAAGTATCAATGAGGAAAGCTCATCAAAAGAATTACCATGAAAATATTTATAGAAAAGCCAAAGGGATGATATGTTATTGTGTTGGTGGTGATGGGAGGAGTGTCTGAAGATGTGATGCAGTGCAGGACTGATAATGTTGATTACTCTTCTTTGGATTTTGTTAAAAATCTCTTGATATTGGGTTCTTTTTTCTTAACTTTCATGTATCTGTCTATCACAGTCTGTTCATATCTCTTTATCCCATCCTTTTCATATCTATCTATCTATCTATCTATCTATCTATCTATCTATCTATCTATCTATCTATCTCAGTATGTTCTTACCAATTTATCAATCACTCCTTACTAAAAATAATGGTAATAACTTTTGTTTTGGCAGAATAACAGGTTTTATTAGACAGCGTGCAAAATATTTTTTATAAATAAAACCAAAAGATATTATCTATAGAAACATATTTCATTAAAATAGTATCCAATATTCCTGAATAAGTTATTATTTTACATGTTAATATGGGCTTGTTGATGTTCTATAACCGTCATCAGTCTTTTAACCATTGATATTGCTTATTTTATATGCTGTTTCAACTTTAATATTTCATAAAGCAGTTTTTATCACTTTCCTAGATATTTCCTTGCTTGAATATTGCATATCCATTCTCATATAGAGCTCATTTAATATTGGATCACAAGTTTTCTAGTGGATTAATATCTTAAGAGGCTAAGAGCTACTTCATTAATTTGGTTCTAGTTGAACTGCTAGGACAACTTGATTTGTTTGGGAAAGATATTAGAATAATCCAAAATTAATATTGGGAGAAAACTGCTTACATGTGATAGAAAGTGAATTAAGTAAATATAGAAAAATAGAAAGAGCCATAAGACATGGATGTGTCTTCTCACCAGATTTATTCAACCTTTACAGCAAGGTGATTCTAAAAAAAAAAAATTCCTACCAACATATAATTGGCAGGCACAATATTATCAATGTAAGATATACAGATGACACAGTATTGATAGAAGACGCAGAAAGGAAACTGCAGGAAATCCTAGCAAGGTAGGAAAGTGAAAAGGAAGGAATAAACATCAATTGTAAAAAGACAGAATGCATGGTTGTTAGCAAGAAGAACTGCCAAAGATGGAAGCTCTGAAGTGAAGATGTTAAAATTAAGCAAGTACACCAATGACCAAAATCTTAAGGCTCCTGAAAATAAAGAAAAAATGTACGTTTTGTGTTGTTAGACTCAACCACTTATTTGAATAGAGCTTCAAAAAATAAAAATAAGAAAAGAAAAATGAAAAACAGCAATTATTAGGAAAAATTTGCATACTGAGAAATTAGGTTAAATACTAACTAGTCAAAAGTTTAAAACTATACCTAAAAGAAGTTCTAAACAGATTAGGAAATCTCTAAACGATGAAAACAAAATTGACAATAAATTAATTAAAAGCAGGCATACAATACTATTTGCAAATGCCTTAACATCTATCTGAAACAATTTATTCATTCTTAACAATATGAAAATAATTACAAGCACATCCAAAACTATTATGTAAATTAGCATAACCAAAAAATACCCATAACAATAATAATTCTAATAAGCAGGTATATATAAAATAAACTGTCATAACTGATCCTTCCTTACAATATATTGTGGAAAACTTGCAGAAATTTAAAAGAATGTATCTATGAACACAAAAAGGATCTTATACACAACAATTTATCAAATGCATTAATTATACATAGAAATAAATTCAACCACAAGCTTGATCTAAAGAATGCTACATTTATTAAAAGAGAAAGTAACTTAGAAGGAAAATTCATGACAGTACGGCTATCAAATCTTGCCAAAATATAAATCTGCAGCCCATGTTTTTCAAATATTTCATTTTCTCAAAGATATACTCCTTTCCCAACCTAGCATACATGACCATAAAAAATTAAAAGAAACCTTCCATTGTTCAACATAAATAAATAAATACATAAATTAATTTCTCAAAATAAAATAAAATAATAAATTATAATTACTTTAAAAAAATTAAACAATGCCAATAACAACATTTACTCATTTTCATTTCTTAGGCATCAAATCACTTAGCATCTTCCATAGTTTACCTTGACTTTCAGTTAGCCTTAAGTATATTTATGAGTTCTTAATAAAATCCTCACATTTGCCTTGATAAAGATAGGCCATATTTTTCAGAATATAAGACACACTGGTGTATATGACACATCGTTATTTTGAAGATAGTTTTTCTGAGTATCCAATGAAAATTGAAATATCAATGAACATCAGTCTGATTGGTGATATGCATTTCATATTTGAAATCCATTCTGTTGCTATAGAGAATACATTCAAGGGACCTAATGAAACTATTCCTATTTAAATAATAACACACACATATATATATATATATATATATATATATATATATATATATATATATATATATATATATATATTATTATTATTATTATTATTATTATAATAATAATAAGTTTAATGTATAGAATGCAAGAACATTTTGACATTAAATTTTAAGGTAAAAAAAGTATGTCTTATACACCGCAAAATATGGTACATATATATATATGTGTGTGTGGGTCCATCACATGCCCCCTACATATATATATATATATATATATATAAAAACACATGTGTATACATATATAATAAACAGACTTCAAGAGAAATAATTCAGTAATTATTTAAATATTTTGTCAAAATAAATAAAATTTATTCATTTTATCAAAGTTAAGATATTCTCTTTGCATCAAAATGTGCATGAAAAAATTCTTTATCAAATAATTGTATCATCTTTTCTAATTATTGTAAAGTATGCAGAGGACTCCAGTTATTTAGGGTCTAATTAATTCTCTATCAGAAACCAAGGTTTACATACAATAGACAGAAATCAAGGGTTTAAATTAAATCTGGAAGCTAATGGTTAAAAGGAATGGCTAGAATATTAGGAAGTAAATTTTCAGTTTCTCTCGACTAGTGACTTTCTATAAAAGTCTTTTCAATAAGCATAGGTTTCAAAATGAATCCATTTTCAATAAAAGAATCACAGAAAAAAGAAAATGGATATTAAATTCAAATAGACATATTTCTCTTTTACTTCTTGTTTCTTCTTTTGGGTTTTATTTCTGTTTGACTAGTTTTTAAATTAAATTAATCTTGTATATTTAAATTAAATTACAAAAGTTTATAAGCCATTGAAAACATTTTATTTTGGAATATACTTCACTGTGACTGAGAACCTATTTATTAGTAAAGAGAGTAGTATACAGATTTTTCTGATAGTAGAAAGTGTCATTAGTGTTACCATCATTTAATGTGTTAACTTTTTGTAATAAGGTTTACATATCATTCATCTTTCTCAATAGGTGTCTATTGAAGAAGATAGAAAGAAATAGGTTGGGAGACAGAGGTAATCATTCATGTACATTTAAAAGTTTCTCATTTATTTTTTATGTATAAATATATGTGGGTGCATGATTTGACTGAAAATAAGAAGTAGAGTTTATGTATCATCACAAAATGTATATTTTTATCGTCTAAATATGTAGGTGTGTGTGAGTGAAAGTATTTAAGGTATATCAGATATAATTATGTAAATTTGTTTTCATAATAGTACTGGTATTAGTCAAATGATGTTGGTAACATTTTCTGGGTATATTCATATTTATATGATCAATACATTATGTAGATTTTGGCTTATAAAAACTCTCCTTATGAAAAATATTGATAAAAATATGTTTCAAGTGGGTTATAGTTGAGCAGACAAGATGCAACATGAAGTTTACACCTAAATAAATCCCCAAAATATAGGCAATGAAAAGATATATTAGATTAATGCATAATCCCACAGACATGAAGGAATTATTGTTGGATTACTTTACATCTTAATATGAGCTCCTTGATATTCTATAGCCTTCAGCATACTTCCATTCATTGATTTTATCAATTTTTCTACTCTTTCAATTTTAATGTTTCTTGCAGTAGTTTTTATTGCTTCCCAAGAGACTTTTTGCTTGAATATTGTTTTTCATTCATATATACATCTCTTTTAATGATGGATCACAAGTTTTCAGTTGGATTAATATCTAGAATGATTTGAGGGTATTTCATTAATTGGATATATTTGAAATATTTTATAACAAAGGAGGAAATAGTCAACTTGAGAGAATGTGAAGGAATCCACTCATTAAAGTTTCTTGTAAACTTTATCATTTGTCTTGTCCAAAAACTCATAATAATTCTCTGTATTTATCTTTATTTAATCAGCAAATTTGAAGGGATGTAGAATTTTACTACCTACAATACGAGCACAAAACATCATTTCACCTCATTGCTGTTGTCTTCTAAGACATATTGGTTGATTATTTCCTCCAACCTGTCCAGCCTCAGCTTCATTAATTATGGCTCTAGACTAACATGAAAATTAATGCTGAGAATTTCTGTCTGAATTTCTCAGATGAGAAGTTTTGTTTACATGATTTACATGTGGACTATTGTCCTCAACAAAAAAGATGAGGATAAATGCATGTAATTAATATAATTACTGTTGAGAAATCAGGTTTTATGTTTTTCTTCATCTAACATAGTCATTTTTCTTTGTTATTTACTTAAAAATGATAGTTTATTTGATTTTTTATATCTTGAATCAATATTCTTTATTTTCTGCATTTTTTCTCTAGGCTTATATTTTCAAAAACAGCTTTTTCAACTAGTTTCTTGCTGTTAATTTTTTAAAAACTTTTTCACAATTTCTAAATTTGTGGTCACAATACAATATCTTGTTTCTTTTTTGAGGTTATATCTTTCCTATCACCCAATGCATTCTTTATTTACTTGAAATTAAAATAAATATAAATAACTGTACTATTATATATATTTATTTACAACATGGTCCACAACAACCAAATTGCATAATGAATTCTGATATCATGAAATAAATATTTGTAATATTTCTAACAGTCAATGTTATAAGCTGAAATTCATGTTAGATAATTCTAACATGAATTAGAAGTTATACCAAGATTCATTATTGGTGGCTACAATCTTAACATTGTAACTGTTATGTTTTGTATATCTCTCTGTGTAGTAGTAATCATAGTACAGTTCTCTGTATCCTGAATAGCAACTGGGTTTGTTAGGCATAGCCACCCTATGTTTGTCAGTTGTTCTCTATTTTACTTGTCTATCTAATTTGCATATAATACTACACCTCCCTGAATTGGAGAAGTCTATAACCCTTGTTTTTTCTTTTGCTTCTTTTAATTATTTTCGTATTATGTTGTCCTTCCTATTGTCTTTCTTGTTTTCTTATTAATGGTGATCTCAGTCTCTCTTCATTTTCTTCTTCATACTCGCCTCTCTTTTCATTCTCACTTTCTTCCATTTCCTGCTCTGTTCCACTTTTGTAACTTTCTATCTCTTCTTGTTCTTCATCTTCCATTTCCATGTCATCCAGTTCATTTCTGCTTCTGAAATAATCTGCATGTGCCAGTATATGTTGTCCCATTTTTCTCAAGTATAGCTGTGTTGTGTCCTTTTTGTGTCAGAAAATTTGCTTCTTCTGGATTAGCCTCTTTATTCTTTCTATACCATACTGTTTCTTTCATTGCAAAAGACATAGTTATGGGAGCTCTGATTTGTCTTCCCATTAATTCTGAAGGGCTCAGTTTTTTTTCTGCATATGGAATAGAACTGTAAATGAGGAGCATTTTTGGTAGATATGCTTTTATGCTTTCATTAAGTGGTGAGAATGCTTTTAATCACATTTTTACTATTTGTACCATTATTTCTCCAATGCCATTAGATTGTAGATTATATGGTGGTGTCTTGTATGGGATGCATCCAATCTGTTTTAACCACACACATAAGTTCACATCACAAAATTCAGGTGCATTGTCAGTGACTATTGTTTGGGGTACTCCATTCCTTAAGAATATAGTTCTTAGTACTTGCTTTATTGTGGTGGCTTTTCTGTCTTTTACTCTGACAACTGTTGGCCATGCTGAATATGACTCCACTAATACTAAACAATCCCCTATTTTTGATATGTGCATGAAACCATGTGAACCCTAACCCATGGCTCTGCTTCCTTGGGACATGAGTGAATTTTTGCTTGCTTGAAGTTTTTTATTGCTGCACATTTTGGGCATCTCTTAACGTATTCCTCTACATTTTTTTAATATTCTGGTCACCAGGCTTGTAACTTTAGTCTTCTTTGTGTTGTTGTTATGCCACAATGCACGTCATCATGTACTCTTTTTAGTATGTCCCTTCTCAGTATTTGTGGAGCTACTATTATATCCCCATTCCATATTATACCATTTTTTTATGGTTACTTTGAGCTTTGTTTCTTCACAGCTTTGCACCCAGTGGTAGCAAGAAATAAATCTGTTACCTTGTTCTCTCCTCTGTCAGTTTTTGTGTCTTCATTTTTTCATTCTTGCAAATGCAGCAAAAGTTCTTACCCATGTTTCTACGTGTTCTGGGTTGTCCAGCAAATTTAACGACCCTATTGGAAATGCCATTGTTATGTTTTGCATATTTCTTTGTATAGTAATAGTCGTAGCACAGTTCTCCATGAATTTTCTCTGAATAGCAACTGGGTTTGCAAGGCAAGGAAGTGAAGGAAAGCAAGAAGAAAAAAATGAACATTAATTGCAAGAAGATAGAATATATGGTTGTTAGCAAAAGGAATGGACCAACTCGAGAATTACAAATTCGAGATAGCAAAATGAAACATGAAAAATTTAAATATCTGGGAAGTGTTTTAACAGAGGATGGAAAGTGCGTCACTGAAAATCAAAGGCGCACTGGGATAGCAAACGTATTAAGAAACAGAAATTTTGTTAGAAACAAAGAAAAGAGTACCGAAGTTTTACATAATGTCAGTCCCCCTATATGACAGTAAATGTTAAACAATCTCCTCACAGATGAAAAAACTTGAAGCAACAGAAATGTGGTTCTACAGAAGGAGGCTGAGAATACCATGGACTGGAATATGTGGGCAATGATTTGGTTTTAGAGAAAATTAAAACAAAAAGGACACATACTTAACATCAAGAAGAGATAGTAGGTCACATAATGAGGAAAGAGGGCTTGGAAAATTTAATACTCACAGGACAGAATGAAGGAAAGTGGGATAGAGGAAAATGACACATAACCTACCTAACAAGCTTGAATAAATGGATGGTGAAGCAAAGTTTATGAGACATAACAAAAACATAAAAATTATTTAGTATTACAAAAGAGAGGAAATTGTGGAGAGCCATGATTAGACATGACACATAAAAGATGATGATGCTGTTATTGTTACAAACAGTGATTAATTAATTCCAATTTTATTGGGAAAGCATTTTGAATAACCTAATCTGAAATATAGTATATATTAGAAATGATTGATTGATTCATTCATTTTCTATGGCTTATCAACCCTTTGCTGATTATTTAAAGCCAGAAAATATTTTTAGATTGTAAGAATTTTTTTTGAGATAATAATGGTTTAGTAATACAAGTTTTACTAATTAACCCATAGCTGGGGGAGAACATGTGGATTCATCTATTTCCCAAGAGTATTTGCATGTAAGTGAATATGACAAACCCAACTGGAATTGGAACTCAGCTCTCTGATTAGCAATTCTAAACAATTATCTGCACATCCAGGCTTACAGCACCTGGTATTCCCAGGTGATAACCCATGATATATATTAGAAGTATTGTATTGATAACATTATAAATACATTATATGCATGTATATAAATTATGTCAGTTAATGTGTTCATAATAACATTTCTGTTAATAATCTAATGTATCTTCACAATATACTTCCATTTCGTATATGATCAATATATGATTTATCTTTTTATAATATCTATCCTCCTAAACATACTGAGAATAAGTTGTTTTACAGCATGTGTATCATTTATATTTATTATACAAATATATCTTGAAACTTTTACCAACATTGGCTAGTTAACAGTAATTTTATTTTGAAAACATTGACTTGCATAATAAAATCTGACACTGTGTGTGTGTGTGTGGGTGAGAGAGAGAGAGAAAGTGAAATTAAGCTTTCATCTAATGACTCAAAATTTCTCCTCAAATATTCACATGTGACTGCCAACAAGTGTCTAGAAGTTGACAGGTACAATTGCATACGAAGACATATGTTGTATCCAAGCAGAGACATAAAATATATCAAATTATATTTTATTACCTTAGACACTTGAAGAAAAGTAAAATAGGAATATACTTTTCTGAGTTGTTCATTTATCGTGGTTGAAATATTTCCTTTCACTATTTTTTCTTTTCTACTATTTTTCATTCACAAACAAAAAGTTTTGTTTATGCAGTATATATATATATATATAAAGTGGACATTGAAGTGCTTGCTGATTGTTTAGCATGAAACAGTTGCTGACTTCAATACCCACTTTTATATTTGCATACACTGTATCCCTGATATTGAACACTTTAACCCATAAATAAAGCATACCTTAAAAATATATTTTATCATATATATATGGGAAATTGTATGACAAAGTGGAAAAGTTTACTTGTGAGACATTTTGCCCTTCAGGACTTTAGACTAAATTTTTCCAATGAAAACATATATTGTTATCTCATATATATATATATATATATATATATATATATATATATATAGTATAGTATAGTATAGTATTAAGTATCAGAATTGCTGGTTCTTTTTCCAGGTAGAAAAGCCTTTTGGGCAGGCAGGTTTTTGTCAGTGCTCCATATTAAAATTTAGGATAGAGCATTAATAGAATTCATTTGGAGAAGTTTATCACTTCTTAGAAGACAACAAGCCCTGAAGATGTTATCTTGATGTATTCATGAAACTATGTAATAGGCATAACTGAACTAACACCACTCAGCTAAGTGATAAACTTCTCCAAATTAAATATATATATATATATATATATATATATATAAAGAGAGAGAGATAGTACTATGCATCAAAAGTCCTATTGTAAATTTGTAACAATTGCTTGCTTATAAGTGGATGTTTTGCAATATATTTTCTACAGATGAAACATTAGTCCAGTTCAAATCATTTCCATACCTAATTATCATATTTTGTTATAGGTGTTCTGAATGAGAAGGTAAGATGTGAGATGATATCCAAAAATGGCTGTACAAAATCTTTTGGCCCTCTGACCTTTTTTGCTTTTTTTTTTATTTTTTGCCATTGTTGTGAAAAAATTCATTTTGGCAGTAACTCCAATTTTTTTCCTGTGTACAGTGAAAATTTTTACATCAAATTCCTGCTTTCTTTTGTTGCTTGAAATCATAGTGAAAACTTATAAAGAAAGCAGGATGAAGAAAATGAAAATGGCTGAGAATATGAGCCAGCAAGCCGTAGTTAAGGTACTTGCAATTTCAAGAAATATTTCAGAAATACTCAATTTCAAGTGACTTAGGAATATCTACTGATACCAAATTGGGAAATTCACATTCATCCATCACTAGGCATGCAGATTTCTTTGGCTGAGCTTTTGCAGTCCTCAGCAGCTTTTGTACTCTCCCATGTTTATGGTTCAAATTTCAATTTGGTTGATCCAGAACAGATTCAGTGCCTTGAAACTGATAGGATTTATAAAATGCTGCTTCTTCAAATTACAACTTCCTTAGCAATTACTCTCACTCTATTGGAGGCCATGCTTCATCTGTAGAGAATGTGAAATATGGTGATAATTTTGAGAAATTTAAAATAGCTTGAATTATTTAAAAACTTTTACACAGTACTGAGTATATATATATATATATATATATATATATATATATATATATGCAAAGTCTGAATAAAAAATGACAAAAGAAAAACTTACTTTTACAATGTATATATACAAGAAGGACAACTATAAATTCAAAAGCTGTTGGGTCAGTAACTCCATTCTGTGAAAATGTACTTGCTACACAAACTAGCAAGGTGCCCTTTATATATAAAGGGCACCTTGCTGGTTTTTGTAGCAAGTTGTCCTTCTTGACTGCTAGAGAGCCCAGTATACTTTACTATTTGATGCATATATATTTTAAAAGAAAGAAATGACAAGAGGGAAACATTTTTAAAAGGTATTTTACAAGACATTTACTTTGATGAATTTCCTCTAAAAATGAAAAACATTGTAAAAGTAAGTTTTTCTTTTGTTGTTTTTTATTCAGACCTTGTGTGTGTGTATATATATATATATATATATATATATATATATATATATATATATAAAAGAAAAAAGAGAAGCTGCAAATGTTTTTGGTAATAATGTATATATATATATATATATATATATTTTAATTTCTTAAAATATATATTATACTTTATTTTCCATATTTTTTTTGCTATATGTGTTTCAGGTCTTCTAATTGTCATATACAAATTTCATTGGAACAATTTTAATATCTCCCTTTATATATATATATATATATATATATATATATATATATATATATATGCATTCTGGTTTTAATGTGGCTGCATCTTGACTGGTGAGAACCAAAAATGGTTAAAATATATATAATGTGTGTTTGTATAGATGTGTGAATAGTGTAACCAAGTTCAAATTCTAGTTGATTCTGTTTTGTTCACTTCATGCTAATGCCTTTGGAAAAAGCATGAATCTGTATCCCTTCAGTTATTGGTCAAAAAGCAGGGCAGACAAAGCTCTTTTGCTTTGAATGATTGCCAGT
The DNA here is from genome assembly GCA_903632075.3 of Acanthosepion pharaonis. Classification (NCBI taxonomy): domain Eukaryota; kingdom Metazoa; phylum Mollusca; class Cephalopoda; order Sepiida; family Sepiidae; genus Acanthosepion; species Acanthosepion pharaonis. Next base: position 331,112 of record CAHIKZ030000509.1, on the reverse strand, counting down.
CCTGGAGAAGGAAAACTTTGAATTCAAACATGAATTTTTACTAAAATTTTTATTCTTGCTTTTTATTATGCTGTATTGGCATATATGGTTTTTAGCCTGCCTGAAATGTCTGATTCATTTGCTAGTGTGTGTCCTACAAATAGTTATGTATAATTGCACACACATACATACTAATAAAACCTGTAATACTCACTGATTCTGTAATTGTAGTTAGGACATCAGTAGTGAATCAGGCTGATTGAAAACATGTACTGCTTGTTTCTCAAGAGGTTCTACTTATCTAGGTGATCAACAACTCTCTTGTTGATTATAGCTTTAAAAAGTTTGCTAACAACACTGAGGAGACTGATGGGTCTATACTGAGAGTGGGATGAGTGCTCACCCACTGGGCATACATTTGACACCTTCCACAGACTTGGGATGGATTTCTCCTTCAAGCAGTGGTTAAATAATTTTACTAAGATTGAGCATAGTTCTGGGTTGATGTTCTTAAGGACAACAACTGGGATTTTGTCTGGGTCAGTTGCTTTCTTAAGGTCAAGACTTTTGATAAATCTTGAAACTTCTTGAGCTGTAATAAAAATACTATTGAGATTTTGCTCAGTGAAATGGAGGAAGTTGGGAAGAGGATGTCCAATGTCTTCTAATGTTGAATTAGACACAAAGATTGAGGTGAAGAGCTTTGCCTTATCTGATGGGGAAATATGACCTCAGAGCTATTTATAATAATGGGGAAAGATGTTTTACTTCTATTTGTAATTTGGTTGGAGATCTTCCATAACTCCCAGGATTGAATTGGTTTTCAACCTTGGCCTGGGCTGCTTGTGCATAGCTACACTTTGCATTTTCCAAAACTTTATTGCTGTGATTGCAAGCAGTTCTGAATGCATTTGGCATCAAACTACATGGCTCCTTATGATAGATATTGAAATAGTGATTACTGTGAGGTATGGCTGCAGAGTATTCAGGAGTGAACCAGGGCTGGCTGTTCAGTTTTTGCTGGAATATTTTTTTGGGTATAAAACGCTCCATTCCAGAAAGGATCCATTCTGAGATGAGGGCAGTAATTTTGAGAGAGGAGCTTCCACCATGTAAGATCTAAACTTGTCCCAGTTTGCCTTTATGTAGTGAAAAATCCTTCTATAGAACGGCAAATCATGGGATGCCTTTGGTTTGGCATCATTTTGGATACTGACTAGGGAATGGCCTGATGGACACAGGGGTGGGGAGTAAAACTTTTTTGAAGCATTTTTCAAGTAGGATGTGAGGAAGAGGTCAAGAACCTACATCTGATATCCTGTCCTTTCAGTAACATGGATGGGTTCTTCAATCAATGATCATAGCGATAGAGAAATCTCTGGCTTCTTCATCGGTTTTGTTCAAGTGGACTAACCATTTTTTGTGCTGAATATTGCATTCACCACATATATGAAAGCTAGCTGAGGGAAAATCAATGAGGATATTATCAATCCTCTCAGATATTTGATTGAAAATTAGCATCCTGGGAACAACAGAAAGCAAAAATTAATCTGGTACTGTAGATAAGTGCCACATGGAAACACAGATATGGGAGATCAGGTATCCTCATTTTTTGTGTCTCAGCCACACTGAAACCCATCCTTAATGTAGATGCTGGTTCTGTAGCCATAGCAATTTAGGTGGTCATGTTTGGCTATTAGCAGCCCAGGATTGTGAGTTCCTGCAAAGAGAGTTATGAATACCTGTTTCAGACACAAATAGGAGGTTGGGTTTGGCTTCAAGAATTATGGAATTGCACTTCTGGAAAGTAGAAATGTAGACCACTTGCATTGCTATAGGTATACCTGGGGTCTAATTTTTTGATGTTGGGTTTGTTGATTTTGTTCATTTTTAATTTAGTGGTGAATATTAATCATATTTATTGGACATTATACAATGAAAACATTAAGTCAAAATTCTACTAACAGCAATAACTATGTATTATGTTGTAGACTTATTGATATACTGCTGTATATCATCTTTATACAGGGAAACATAGACATATACCCATCTATATATGATTAGGAAGACTTTGCCTTGACTTTACTTTTACAGTTGCATATGTTATCAAAGAATAATTGGTTTTAAGAAGTGCTATTGGACACTTTGTAGCTGCACAGCTGTGTGAAATAAAATATGTGTATACTTTTTTTACTAAATAATTCCCTAGAAAATACAAGTTTGAAGCTTATTTGTTCAAAAATTGTGTATTTTCTATTATTTTTATTTAAAAAGGTTTAAATTGTCAATCTTTTTAAATAATGATTATATTAGATAAAAAGGTTGACTTAAAAATGTTATTTTGAAACAAAAGCAATTTTTTAAAATGCAACAATATTTAAATAAAGATTATATGTGAAAATTTTGGCATTTTTTATTCAGTAATTTTTCACTATATAAAGATCTACTATGTTTTACATGAATAAATAATGTTTTACACAAAGGCATCATTATCCTTTACAACTGGGAATTATCTTATGGTACAATTTTGGTGATTAAATTTTGCTAATATGACAGCAATAAAAGAAGTCATTATTCAGTAGTATAAAATCATACTTTATCCTTGTGTACAATGTGTATGAATACTAAAAAAAGATTAATAGTTAAAAAAGACAATTCAAAAATAGAATATTTATTTATTCAATAAAGTCAATGTATATATATTGATATTTTACAAATTATATGCAATCCTTCTAAGGTATTGAACTGAAGTCTTCTAAAATTCTAATCTTGGTTCATTGGTTCAAATTTTGAAAGTGGTTCTGGCCCAAAACTTTTCAGTATCTCCTCATATATATACATATATGTCGATGTGAGTTATATATACACACACACAACCATTCAGTTGTGGCTATTGATGCAGGGATGTCTGTCTGCATTAATGTCTTGTCACTTTTGCTAAAATGATATTGACATCATAGAAACAGATAGAAAAGATAATTTTTTTTAATGTTTTATTCACTTGAATGCTCCATTCTGGACAGATTTTCTTGAATTTTCTCTTGCTTAACCTAGAGCACATATAGTTTTGGGATTTAGGATTGTAAATTTACCTAAGGGAAACAACTAAAACTGTTTCCGTGGAAAATCTCTTGTAATTGCAAAATTGTAAATTTTCTAAATGAAAATCTATACTTTTATGCTTTGGAATGTTATCAGTGCTACTGTGCCAATTCCTAAAGAACTGTGAATTGTATTTATTTAACAAAGCTTTATATATTTTAAAAAATTCAACAAATGGACATTAAAAGTCAAGAAGCTATAAAACCTATTTTATTGTTTGATCTGATTCTAGAAAAATGATAGCAAAATGATAATTATCTTTTTTTGTGCCTTCTGCCATTAATTAATACTTCATTTCAAATTAATTTAATTTGTTTTCAATTGCAGTAAAAAAAAAAATAGTCATTTTTAGTTAATTTGCTACTTCAAACCTGGAGGAGATAAACTGGAAAATTAAAAACAAAAGAGCTAAAAGGAAAAAGAATGAATGAAAAATGAAAGAAAAAAAAAGAATAAGATGCAGACAAATTAAAATGGCTTGCTCTAACTAAACATGGAGAAAAAAAAGGTGTAAGCCAACTTGATTCATGTAAAAGTACTCATTGCAAGACAAGGAAGATTATCTGGCATTGCCCTTGTAAGAATGACTTTCAGAGAGCTTATTAACTTTTCTCAGATATTTTCTTTTTGTTATTCCAATTTTGATAATTCAAAAAATAAATAAGAGAATAGAAACTGAAATATTAACAGAACAATATACAAGAGACTTTGAGAAGATTTGTTACTAATATTCCATAAATGTTTTCAACTTCTCTTCATTATTGGTACTTTTAAAAATTTTAGAAGCATTGTTGCTAACATTCAGTGAGTGTTTTGGAATATCCCATCTTTGTTATTTTCTTTATCACAATGGCTGTGACTGTTTATTTGTGTCTTTCATTTTGATTATTTTAATCCAAATTCTGCCCATAATACAACAAAAACATTTAATTGTAGCAAGACTTTTTCACATTTATTTCATGCTTCCTCCAATAATAATGAGATCCCATTTTTGTATTTTTTTCTGTTTGTTGCAAAAGCTGAAAATATCAGAAAAAAAATACTTCATAAAATAATGATAATTTTTATCTCATTTTTGTTACATATTTTTATATAGAAATAAAATTGTTTCATAAGATATATCTCTATTTTAAAATGATTTGTTCTGCATGTATTTTTCTCCTCCTTTTGTGTTTTCTAATTTTATTATTATTATTATTATTATTATTATTCCTTTCATTATCCTGTTCAAAATCTAAGAGTCTCCTCCACCCACCTCTTCCTTAATCCACTGAAATCTTTGCCTTAACGATTGACCTTAATAGATTTTGCTCTGATGTCTCTTGATATGTAAGCTCTGTATTTTCTTAACTTTTAAAATTACCAATTTGAAATGTTTGTTCTCTAGATGTATATCTTTTTGAGATTTCTAATTTTATTTTACTATATTATTATCATTATTGTTACTATCATTACCATCATCATCATCCCTTCCTGTTCAAGTCAACTTATTGCAATTGTACTTAAGCTGTACTTTTTCAATTTTAGATTAATTTCAAAATATTTGTCCACAGATAGCTATTACATTTATTGTATTTGCAATCTTATTGGTCATTTTGGCAACTGATGAATCTGTTAAAATGTTCATTTGTATCCCTACCTTAAAACAAGTGCCAGAAAAATCTCTGTTGTCACAAATAAATTCATTTTTCACTTTTAGTTGATAGGAGTTATTACAACTTATACTAAGTTAAAATTTAATAACAGCCCTTCGCTCTATACCAAAATGCCTATATTTGATGTCAGTCCCATACCTTGAACCCCCTCTGTCCTTCTTAATTCTATCTTATTTTTTATTTCCTTTTATCTTTATTTTCTTATATACATCCAGAGTGGTAGTAAAAGGCCCAAATTTCCTGATAATGTACTTCATGAAATTTTGCTCTGATCACCAGTCACACAATATTGGGGTTCCTGCAATGCCATAACCTACATGTATGTAGTCTGCGCCACATTCCAGTCATTTTTTGTTTTTTTAGCCTGAGATGATCTGCAGCTCCTATTATTCTTGTTGTTGTGTCGGAAACCTACCACCCCTCTTGAAGATGAACTTGTCTGCGAACAAAGACTTTAAATAGTGGAGAGACAGAAGACAGAGAAGTTTTTAGCTGAGCTAGTTATTGATTACTCAGGCGATTTCTGTACCTTTTTACCAACCTATTAAAACCCTTTTTATTGTTACGTGTTATTTGGCGTTTGTAACCCCAAATCAACATCATAACACTTGTCCTCTTCCATCTTAAAACATAACAACATAAAACTAAACTAGTTTCAATAAAGGTAGATATGTTTGCCTATCATCCAGTTCACACTTCTTCGCAGTCCTTTGAACAGGAGTAGAGGTTTTTCCCTTGTTTCCTGTTTAGAATTGGGTTTTTGGTTCCTTTTAAAGTCTACTTCAACTCTATACTTCTAACATCCCTACTTAAACATTGTAATTTTATTTACTATATATTTATTTATTTTTTCCTCAATAGGAGTAGATAGGTTTGCCTATTGTCCAGTTCACACACCTTCCTGGTCAGGAGTAGAGGTTTATCCCTTGTTCTCTATTTAGGATTGGGATTTTGGTTCCTTCTAAAGTCTTCTCATACTCTTTCAATCCCAGTAGTCCCCTGCATCTTAGTAGCATTATTACCTTGTTTGACCTGAATTGGTAAAAAAAACACATATCATTATTTCATGAAGAAATTACTAATTTTTTCATTTCTTCTTCTTTTCTTTTTTCATCATGAACATTCAATACTTTATTACAAAAATAATTTTTTTTAAATTATAAGGATATATGTTAAATATAATTTAACAGTTAGATTCCTGTGGATTAGCGATTAGTCAAAGAAAAAGTAAAGCTAACCTTAAGCTGTAGTTAGAATTTGGTTAATAATATAATAGTCTTTTCTTATTTTTTTGCATGCAAATAATTAGAATATAAATACTCTAAATAAAAATTGAATTGATGCTGACCTTAATGATGGTCTTTAGTAACTACTAAGGGAGTATAGTGAAAATTGTTTTTGTATCATGGTTTCATTTATTTCTACATATTTAAATCCAAAATATATTTCATAATTCAGGTATTACAAATTCAAGAAGGACCACAAGGTTAAAAGTGACATTTTAGCCTTGCTGCAAAAGATTTATCTTCTATGTGAAGGAAACATCTCACAGACCCAATTTTATGATCAACCTTAAGACTTGTCCAGCAGCCAATTCATTTTCCCTCTTCAGCTATTTATAGAAAAATCTGTTTCCATCAAACATAAATTACATCATTTTGGTTGCTTTTCTTTCCTTCAATAATTTCCTTACTCCTTTTTTTTTCAAGTGACTATTGTCAGGTGCAGAGGTGGATTTGTTCAGCATCTGCTTCTGATAGAGCCAATTGGTAAAATGAGATTTGACATAGCCTTTTGCAGCAAGTCAGAGAACGTGACAGAAAAAGACAAACCCATTTCAATGAAGTTGAAGAAAGTAGTAATAAGAAAAAAAGCTTCTTGGTTGAGCCAAATACATTTCAGTACTCCCTATTCTGCACTGTTATGTGCACAAATAAAATGTCTACATATATTTAATGATATATATATATATATATATATATATATATATATATATAAAGACAAAGGATAACTTATCTTTGCCAACATGTCTCATTCTCTGAAGGACTTTATCAAGGCAAATCTAAGGATTTTACTTTGCAACAAGTATTTATAAACAGAAGTAAAAATGTTTGTTTTTCAACATTTTTAAATTTAAAAATGTTCATAAATCTACTTCAGGCTAACTGAAAATCAAGGTAAACTATGAAGAATGCTAAATGATGTAATTCATTGCCTACTAAACAAAAGTTAATAAATGTTATTATTTTTTAATTTTTTAATGTAATTATTGTTTATTTTATCTTAATTTGAGGAATTAATTTATGTATTTATTTTAAACTATAGAAGGTTTTCTTATAATTTTTAAAAAGTTTTATGGCCATGTATGTTGGCTTGGGGAAAAAAGTATATCTTTCAGGAAAGGAGATATGTTTAAAAATTTGGGACATATATTTATGAACATTCTTAAATTTAAAAATAAATTTTAAACCTAACAATATTTTTAATTCTGTTTCTAAATACTTGTTGTAAAATAAAATCCTCACATTTGCATTGATAAAGTCCACCAGGATACTGAACAGATTTTTGCAAATATGTCATTTTTTGACTTTATTCATATTGTCTTTTTACAGATATACTTTTTAGTTATATTTGAATTTTTACATATATATGTTTTTAGGAAAGTGTATGCATGTATCGATACAAAAAGTAATTTTTATCAGAATATTAATGTAATTCTGATGAATAAACTTGTAACTAATCAATATTTAGAAAATATATGTCTCAAAATTCATTTACTGATGTCTCCAAGGACAAAAGCATTGGTTAAAGTAATCCAAAACTGACTTGATCCATAGAATTGTGAGTTCAGTACCTGGTTACAGCAGAGGTAAACAAAAACTTGGAGAGTTTTACTAAAGGGAATTGTCTAAAACTGAGATATCCAGAAAATACGTATATCAGCATACAATGGTCGAAACGTGAATATGACAATAAAGACGAAGACAACAGGTTGAACAGTGTAAATATTTTGAAAATTTTTGCCTATTTTCTAATAATTTAAACATTATGATTAGAATTGAAGAAATAATATATAAAGAATATTTAGACTTAAAGTTGTACATCTTTCTTATCTTGAAGCATTGGACTTAATGCATTTAATCCTTCATTGCTTTAGAAATTCAGTCAAATGTAAATAATGACATGGATACCCATTAGAAAATGGCAAGCTCAGTATGTGCATAACAGAATCTTCAACTGCTGGCCATATCCAACTGTCCTTGTTTTCACTTCTCTCTCCAATTTCTTATGAGAACCTGTACAGGCATCAAATGCATGTGACTGATGCATTTTGCGAGGACACATATTTCTATTTAATTGTACACACAAATGGAAAATATTTGCTGTGGCCATCATATGCAGGCAGCTGGCAGTATATAGTTTTTCAAATATCTACATAGCTCTACCTTTACAGATGGGACCAAATTGCTGGTGTGAAGTCATGGTCGAGGGTGTGATTGCATTCCATTAAGTTTGTGGTTTTGTTCTGTGCCTTCAGGGTGAATCTATGGATTATGAATTAATCTTAACACGAAAACATCACCTTTCCAGATAACACTTTGCTTTGAAAGTCAGTCTTGTGCTTGTAACATAAAAGATAGATGATAAAACAAAATTAGCTTCTGCTGTACTATCGAATTGTGATCAAGAAATAATAAGAATGAAAGAAATATATATAATGTGGATAACAGCTTTGTCACTTGATGTTACCTTCAGCATTCTGACTCCAGAGTTTTATGGACAGATCCTTTGGGAATGACTCCATCTACTCGTCAGGAGATATCAGCTATTGACTGCTTCTACTTCTTGATTTTTCATTTTTTCATAGGCACTTTTCATTGGTGCAAGTCTTTTAGTTTTTTTTTTTTTTATAGAGTATGTGTGCGAGTGTGTGTGTATGTATGTGTAGGATGTCATGATTATTTGTTCTTTTTGACATTTTTTTCACTTTACACTCACTCATTTTCTCTTTTTCCTTCAGTTGTTGCCATTTGGCTTCCAGTTATATATATATATATAGATGTGTGCGTGTATGTGAAAATTATAAATGTGTCTGCAAAACAATATTAATAAAAAGAAATTACAAGAGGAATACCTTTCATGCATTTTGTTCCTTAATTCAAATTTGAATGCATAATTTTATTTTTTCTCAATAATACTTTGTGGCCAAAAAATACAGGTTTCTCAATAAATTTCAACATTTCTCTTTGATAAAGTTTCTCAAGAAATGGAATATGTTGCTATAAAGATTTTTCTCTTGAAATTTCTTTTATTAATATATATTAATGTTTTGTTATTTAATATGACATTGAACTCCTTTTCTCTTTAGTGTGCCTGTGGATGTTAACAAGTTTCTGGGTTTTGGGTATATTTTTTAGGTGAAGGTGAGTGTTCAATATATAAATGAAGAAGATAGAAGAAGCAGGCAAAAAACTTGAGTTTCTGCTATGAGTGTTTATTTCTTTTATGTTGATTGTATTGAAACAAAATTAAATGTCTCTTGAGTATGTCCATTTTCCTTTTTGATTCAGAAATAATTTATGGGAAGTAAGGATAAGAACAGGTAAAGATGGCCAAGCTCAAGTCAACCTCACACTGAGTTGGGGAGACAAAACCTCTACTTCATGAGTAGGGCTGCTGAAAACACATCTGAATGATTTTATTGGAAAGTGGAAAGATTCTGCCCTTTCCTGTAATGGGGCCATACAATTACACATGTGACGAGAAACATTTTCCATTTTTTTTATAACTGGCATCATGGGAAAATGAATTTATTTATTTTTGTATTTGTTATTTTATTTATTGGTTTTATTTTATTTTCCCCACATACCTTTGTAGAATTCTCCCTTAGGAATTGTTTGCTTTGTACTTTATTTAAATATTTATATGTATACAGTATGAATATTGAACTCAACACTGCTTTAAGTGATCTTCAGACATAGTTTGAAGAAAATTTGAGGCATGAAACTGACAAACACCATATCTGAAATATTGAATACTCTTCATTCACAAGTATAGCAATTTTATGTGTATATATTATATGTGTGTATATATATATATATATATATATATATATATATATATATATATATATATATATATATATATAAGGTCATCCCATAAGTTCTATCCGAATTTTAACTTTTGTTAAAATGAACGAAATTTAAAGAGTATTTTATAATGTCTAATGGAGCTGAACATTATTTTTATGTTTAGATGCATTTAAACTGATCAAATTTTATTTCAGAGAACAATAAAATTAAATTTTGTTTGATTAAAACTCTGCTAACATGGAAGTACCCAAGAATCATTTGAGGCACATAATGCTTTTATGAGTTCAAGAAAAGAAACTCAGCAGCTGAAGGGCTAGAAACATTCACTCATTTTATGGAGAGGAATGTGTGAACGAAAGAACTTGCAGAAGATGGTTTGCAAAATTCAGAGGTGGAGATTTCACCCTTGAAGATGTAGATCGAACCGGATGTCCAGTTGAGTTTGATGGAAAGCTTCTTGAAGCAGCCCTTGAAGAAAATCCTGCTTTATCAGTTGAGGAATTGGTAGTGGTTCTCAGTTCAAACCATACAACTGTTCGTCATCATCTTCAACAACTTGGGAAATGAGTGCCTTATGAATTGTCTGAAAACAACCTCAAATCCCGAGTTGACATCTGCTTTTCTCTCCATTCTCGCCAACTTGTTTCACCTTTTTTGGATAGAATTGTGACTGGCGACGAAAAATGGATCTTTTATCGAAATGTTAAGTGTCGTAGACAGTGGCTTGGTAAAGGGGAAGGACCCTAGCCACAGCTGAGAAGGGAACTTCATGAGCAAAAGGTTCTTCTTTCAATCTGGTGGGATCGCCAAGAATAATCCACTTTTGAATTCTTACCACCTAATGCAACAATTAATGTTCAAATATACTGTCAGCAATTAGAGCGTTTGAACCAAGCTTTGAGGAAAAAAGACCTGCTCTAGTGAATCGAAAAGAGGTGATGTTTCATCAGGACAATGCATGACCCCACACAGCAAGAATCACATCAAAAAGATCAAAGAACTTGGTTGGGAGAAAATTCTCATCCACCTTTATTCTCCCGATCTTGCTCCTTCAGACTACCATTTGTTTTGTAGCTTACAGAATCATTTGGAAGAAACAGCTTTTGTAACACAGGAAGAGGTTAAAACTGACATTGGTGATTTCTTCGAATCAAAGCCAAAAGAATTTTACAGTAATGGAATTAGTAAGCTTGTTAATAGATGGAAGGAAGTCATAGATGATCAGGGAAGATACATTGTTGATTGAATCTATAATTAAATGTAACATTTGACAACTTGTTTTCTTTATTTAAAATTCGGACAGAACTTATGGGATGACCTTATATATATATATATTATTTATATATATATATATCCCTCACCATTAATTAGCATGAATGACATGAGTTTCATGCACAACACAATCTTCAAATCTTCAGGTGCTGAATATGGACTGGCTGTTACATAATTTGAATTTTAAAGAATATATCTGGTTATCACAATGTTGGTGCAGTTATATATTAGCAATTAAAGAATACTGGTAGTTCCTCTTTTATTAACTGGGATATTATAACAAGAGCCAAATTTTATAATGGAAAAGGAAATAGATGTAACTTAATGTATTGTTAAAACACTTAAATAACCCAGGCTTATTAAACAAGAGAAATGAATTGATTGTTACATGTTGACATAAAAATAAGTATTTGCTTATACATATTGATCCAGATTAATTTTTAATGCAAATTACTGTTTATTTTTCGTTTGAATTACTGTTTGTTTTTTGTTTTTAAATAAGAACAAGTAATCTCCCTTTAATTAAAAAGATGAATATTCACTACCCAAAAATAAATTTTTAAATATTTTTTTTTTCTTTTTTCTTACATACATATCCCATTTCATTTAATTTCTTTAAAATTCAAATTATGTAACAGTTAGTTCATACTCAGCACCTGAAGATTGCATTGTGCATGAAACTCCAAGTTGTGCTAATGGTGAGGGATAATATGTATATTTACTAATATATACTTAATAATAGTTTTGCTGTATTACATTGAGCTTTGCTTTATTAACACCAGCACTATGTGTCTGATATATTAAATTATATAATAAAATTTCATGAAGGTTGAAGAATCACTTAATATTTATTAGCTATTAAAAAATCTCATTCATAGTCTCTTTATGATATAAATTTCATAAGTTAATTGTCGTAGTATTTAGTTTCTTAATGTTGAAATTCTACTCAATACATCAAGATAGTGGTGAAGTTCTGGTAAAATTATTAACAATAAATAACTTCAAACTTCCTTTTCTGTTGAGATCCAGAATAAATGTTGTTTTTTTTTTATCATTAATAAAAAAAAATGTATTCTTTATCAGAAGTACTGGACTTATCAGAGAAGATTTAATAATAAAAAAATTTTTTTTTCAAGATGTAATTTTCTTATGATAATTATTTGTGACAGAAAAAACAAAATATAGAAAATTTGATTTAAATTTGTTACCATATCAAATCAAATTGCAGGTATGTTGTTTTCTTTCTAAATGAGAGAGGCAAAATGGCTGACAGGAATTTGATATTTTGAGTGAATGCAAAGACTTATTTGAGTGAAACTTGCTGTTTAAGTGAAGCAAAGAATCATTGTTTCACACTAGCATTAATTTTTAATATTTTTACATTTATGATTTCAAATAAAAGAAACAAATCTTCTCCAGTTATTTGATTTGCAAATGACATTGTGTTGAAAACAGATTTCCAAATAGCCTTAATAAAAAAGCATTGACATTGATAAATTGAAATTTTGTTGGTAAGTTCATGTGAAATGGGTGGGAGAATCTTTAAAGCTAACTGAATATTCTTTGCTACTATGATGATGCTGGTATTCATATAAATACTCTTATGACCAGGTTACAAATGGGTAAGAAACCATTGGATATTTATTCAGCCTCTTTTTTATGCAATAATAACCACACACATTTACAAGACATTCCCAATCTCCACCTGCAGGAGCTGACAAATATCTTCCCTTCTGGAAGAGTCTCTGATCATTGTTGTATGCTAAAGTCATACAAAATTAGTTATTACTTTCACATCAACATATCAGATCAATCATTCATGCAGGAGATGCTATCAATCATGCAACTATATTGGAATTTACAGCCCTCCATATATATATATATATATATATTTAATATTTATATATATATATATATATATGCATGCTTACAGATGTATAAGTACATACATGAATATGTATTTGCATACACATGCATATATATATGTGTGTGTGCATTAAACTTTTAAATATATATATATATATATATATATATATATATATATATATACACACACACATATATAGCTATTACTATGTGTGTTGATATATACCAAAAATAAATATATTTAAAAAAGCATGCAAATGAATATATATGTTTTACTTAAAAGCATAAACAGAAATAATTTTTAGGCATATTTTTGTATATGTGAACTGATTATATATATATATATATATATATATATATATATATATATATATATATATATACACTTTTTAATACCTATGAAAAAAAATAATGTTTATTTACATTTTTAAATAGATAAATAACTATAGACTAAGATATATTGGATTTTCAATCACCATTACATTTATGAATATATATATATATATATATATATATATATATATATATATATTTATTATTATTATTAGCATTTGTTATAATTATGGGTCGACTTTTCAGTATTTGGAGTAAGGTGTTTGTAGATTATGACCACTTAATATAATAATAAAAGGATCATTCAGCATACAGTATTAATTTCTATATCTACACTGTTTCGCTCTCTTTCTCAGAATTCATTCTGAAGTTATCGTTAAACTATATGATGTGGAATTAGTATATACTAAACATTTCAAATACCTTGGTGTATAGATCAGCTACAACAATTTAGTAGAGGAGATAAGAAAAGTGAAAACAGAATCAGCTGTGTTAGGGGTTCACAAACAAAGAACTATACCAAATAACAGAAACCACATCGCCTGAGAACTTTCAACAACAGTAACAACTAAAATGATTATCATGTGGAACTTGAAGAAAAAATAATGACATAATTAACATTATACGACTATAAACAAAAAGTTAGGAAGGAAACCACCTGTCAATACTGAAAAGAGCAATAGCAGTGGCCTTGAGAAACCTGTTTTCCTGAAAAATTGTTTTAATAGAAAGATTTTATAAAAATCAACCCACATTAGCACAAGCTACTCAGTCGATGAAGACTGAATGTTTTCTTATAATGCAACAGTTTAATATTACCATTACCATTTATATTGTACTTTGTGATTGACATGAATAACAAATTAACAAGTTGTCATATGCACACACATACGCACACAAATATATTGATATCTTCCAGAATGCTGCTGAAAATAAGCTAATATCTAGTGAATGTATATATCTCTATCTATTAATCTACATATATATATATATATATATATATATATATATATATATATATATATATATGCATATATAGAGTTTTTTCATTTTCTCTTACTCTCTTTCAACACACATCTTGGCTTCATGCTTCATTGGCTGTGACTTGAAAACCAACTTCACTTGAAATAGCTATGCGCTCGGTTTGTCAGGGAACATGATCAGCACATTTTGGCTGCAATTCTCACGCCTCTCTGCTCTTTCATAAATTTCAGCTACTGGCGAGGAAAAAATTTCATTTCTTCCATCAAAGGATAGAGTCACAGACACCTTGAAATTTAAATTTTATATACAGCTCTCCACTGTGTATGTGCACAACTTATACACACACACACACACACACAATGTTCCAAACAGATTGTTTCTTTCTCTGTTCAAAATTGACGTTTCATGTCAACATTTGGTTCTTGTCAAGTTTGTTGTTTTCTGTTTTTTCATTCAAAAAATTTTATAGTATGTCAACATCATTTTCTTATGTTCATATTTGATTATATATTTAGGCATGATTATTGGCTGAGGTAGTTTTCTGTTTTCCATTAGTGACTGTTGTCATTGTCTGAACACTGGTAAAAGCTAGGATTTTATGCAATGATATTGAAAATTGTTAAAAGAAATCACTTTAATAAAAACAAATTATTTCGATGTTGAAAATCTGTATTTTTTATGCATAAGATCATTTCTGTTTTTATTGCCAATTAAATCCAGAAATCTTTTGAATTTGGCTAAATGACTTGATTGCTCTCAAATTATAAAAAACTTAGAATTGCTTGCAAACATGTTTTTTCATTTGTTTTTAGATCTCTCTGCAAAAATTTGTCATAATTTTTATCAGTTTTAGAGAACTTTTCTAAATTATATTTGAAACCTGGCTGAAGGAAAATATGTATACGGAATATCTAAGTCAAGTAAGCCATATGTATTTGACAATTGCATATAGCATGACATGTTTGCTTCATTAATAGAGAATAGTGTAAACAGGGAGAAAAACAGATCCACAAAAACTTCTGTTGTTTTTCAAAAATGAAGCATTTTTGGAGTTTAGAAAGTTGAAGGAAGTATTTTCAGTCATTTCAGTTCTCAACACATATTTTCAGTGAATCCAATTTAAAATTAATTTTTTTTTATGAAAAGCAGAAGATGCAAAGATGGGTGATGCAAAATGCTGATGACTTTGATGACCTGCAAATGAATCACTAATGGACTTTTATTAAATTCATTCAGTCGAATAATCTTATTTGACAATCATAATTGATTTCTGGAAAAAACAAAGAGTAAATGGAAAAATCTCATTCCAGGAAATTATGGCTCCTCTCTTGGGTTACAAAATTCATTCACTCATATTTAATATCTTGCTGTTAATAAAGACCACACCAGAACTTGGAATATTCTTTCTACATGATATTTCCCTATTGGCCATTACTACTATGGATAGCATACAAGACAAAACAATTAAGTTCATCAGTGAACCATTCCTGTCAATAAATCTTGACCAATCCCATACCATGGCATTTTCTGATTTCAGCTTTCCTTCTACCATGATGATACGTTCAGAATTATGAGAAACAATGGACAATTTATAGGCAGACTTTTACTAATTGGTCAACATTTCTTCATATGAACCTTTTTTTTTCTATCAGTTTGAATAATACATTTTAACTATTAAATAAATTATCCCTACATTTTAATGAAACTAACTTCAGAAAGCAAGCCTAATACTATTTAATGCATAAAGACCAAAGGCAAGATGTACCTACAGTTATTAGCAGAATTATTAAGATTTTATAGATTTTCAGATCAGGATCTTGATCTGTTGTCCTGCAATTCTGATAAGTTAATTCTGACGTATACTTAAATAATTTTAACAGAAATTTGTTTCTAATTTTTTCTTTTTCTCTTATTGCCTCTATTGTTACAAACTACCGGATAAATCTTTCTTTTGGGCCCTTAGTTAAGTAATGAACTTGGAATGACAGATTTATTAATGTTCATGTTATGTGACAATGTTTTTTTTAAACAAGAGGCTCTTTATGATATCTCCTTGATGGGATTTATTTCCTTGATGCCTTTTTGGATTAATGAACCAGAAAAATGTCAACCAAGACAATGGTTATGATAAAACAACATAGCACTTACTTAGAGAAAAAAACAAAACAATTATATATGAATTTAATAGAGTTAAAAGTTACTTCCTGTTTTCCAGAAGTCTCACCAAGCAAAAACTAAAACTTATAATACATATCTTATCTGCTATAAGAATGGAAAATAATCAATCTTCATATAAGAATAAATATTTCCTCAATTTTATAATGTAAACTTTGATGTTTTATTTGCACAGAACAGTTTATTATAAGTATAAGACTTTATTGACCAGAGTATTTGATTTAAATTTAGTATGAAAACAAAGAACAATTTTCTCTTTATTGAACATTCTTTGTGTTGCCTGTTAAAGTCAGGTGGCTTTTGATGTATATTTATTGAACTGTATCAACTTTAACCCAAGACTAAATTTTAGGAGCACTCATATTTTTTTTCACAGTAGAATTGAATGAATTCAATGATAATAGCTTGTAAACCTAACAATCTCTATCTGGTAAGTAGATGGGGTTTTAGAATTGCATTGCTAAAGAAAACTGTGACCAAAACCTTGTGACCATCTTTCATTTTGTGCTGACCCAAAAGTACAGTTGAAATGTTTTTGAAACAAATAGATTATTATTCACAGACTTCTTTTCAGAGAATGGCTTTTTTTGTGTGTTTGATGTTGCCTATTTAACAAATTCCTATTTGTTTTATTTTGGAATACAACTTTTCAGCATTGTTGCTCAAAAGAAAAAATATCCATACAAACTGCTTGATGTGAGATATTTTTATGCCTTTGGTGTAGTCAATTTTGCAAGTGCATTAATGGTGTGGAAATGAAGTAGAAAAGATTTGTTTGAGGTTTTCAGGCTTGTTCAGAGTGAATTCTTTAAAGATATCTCATGATTAGAAAGTGGTCACTGTTAGAAAATTTCTTTTGATGGTAAACTTGACTATTAGTAAATCTTCTGCACCAATCGAAGTATGAATCACTAAATATCAAAGTGATGTGATTTCTTGCTTAAACTTATTTAAAAATAAATTCTTTTTAAAAATGGAACTCATTTGCCAAGACAGCTTTATTCCAGGTATTTATTTATTATGTATTTGTTGACTAATTTATCATATAAAGTTTTCTTAGCTGTAAGTTCTAATCTGTTTTATGACCATATACAAAATTGAATTTGATTCGTTAAAATGCTAAATTAAAAAATTAAATGATAAAAATGAACTGTTTACGCTGTTTACATTATTTGGACTGTTGTCTTCATCTTTATTGTTATATTCACAATGTTTCAGTCATTGTACACTCCAGCCTTCTTCAGGTGATATTTGTTTGAATTTCAAACCAAACAGAGAATAATTAATCTGTATGCTAATATTTCTGAAGAATTGTTCAATGACATTTCTGTAGACATTGTTCCCCTGTTTATTTCCCAAAATGGGCTTACTAACCGACATTCAGAAATGCCAACATACAGATTGACTATTCTGTTTGGTTTGAAATTCAAACAAATATCACCTCATGAAGGCCAGGGTGTACAATGGCTGAAACATTGTGAATATGACAATAAAGATGAGAAAAACAGCCCAAACAATGTAAATAGTTTAAATAGTTACAATACCTCATCTCAGAAATATAGAAAAAATGAATTGTTTTTAAAGATTTGTATTTCTCACCATTTTTTAAAATGATATAGTCTACTTTAGTGGAATAAAGTTGAATGTAAGACTTATATTTTGTGAATTAATCAACAAAGAAATATTTATATCTTTACGATATTAGCAATGTTTATTGTCTTTCATTTCTTCTTCTTACTATCAGTTCATCTCTTCATCAATGGATGCAGGGATCTACTATATTTTCTGGCAGTAAACACAATATTTAATTTTAAAACCTTGAAAATTTACTTTGTATCTTTGATGCTGAATATTAAATTGATTATAGGCTTGAACTTACAATGTCCTTGGGTATATTTTGAAATGTTTTAAAACTTAAAGATGGGTTTTGGAAGCTGTAACATCTTTAATACTGGCAAATATAGCATATACTTGCCTGTATTTAACACACATTCCTGACACACACACAGACACATATACACATGATATCAGATTTTATTCTGAAAGTCAATTTTTTTCATAATTGATTGCTTAGTAACAATTTTATTAATGTTGTAAAATATTCAGGATATACTTATATGATAAAAATACCATCAGTTTTTCAGCTTATCTTTTTTATTAGATATATTTACAATAACTTATTTGATGATATGAAATCTTATGCAATTCTAGGGCTATTTTTATTATTTACAGTTGGACTAATATCCACATTTTTGTTTTTATTATCACAGCGTTTTAGCTGTTGTGCTCTCCAGCCATTTTCAGGTGTTTGTTGATCCAGGTAGTAAATATTATACATTTCTTTTAGTCATTTCACCCAAGCAAGGTAATAATGCCACTAAGATGCAAAGAAGAAGATGCTAGAGATTGATTTATTCATTTTCTATGGCTTATCAACTCCTTGCAAGTAATTTAAAGCCAGAAAATATTTTTAGATAAGAATTTCTTTTTAGAAATAATGATTTAGAGATACAAATTTTACTAATTAACCCATAGTTAGGTGAGAAGAGGTGGAGTCATACATTTCCCAAGAGTATTTGTAAATAAATGAATATAATGAACCCAACAGGAGTTGGAACTCAGCTGTCGGATTAACAATTCAGAGCCATTATCCATTATACCATTCATGCATCCAAGCTTGCAGCACCTGATATTCCCAAGAAGTCACCCCTGAAATGCTGCTTTTCAAAACAAACAGATTATTCCCACTTGAAAGATTGGTGCAACACAATCTTTCAGCCATTATTTTTATTTGAAATTGTGTTATGTTTACCTTAGTAAATATCATGGACATTTCTCGAATGACTTGATTAAGTCTAAATTTCATGGTTTTTATTTTTAAAATATAAACACTTGATGAAGAATCTGTTTTTATTTTATTTTACTGATTGAAGAGAAAAAAAAGAGAAAAGAAAGTAGTCAGTAGGAAAAATGGTGTTAGCCATTAAGCACAAATTCTTAGCTTGCCACTTTGTAAAGAGAAAGGCAGACAAAGAGACCATATAGAAATTGGAGTGTACTTTCTGGTAGAATCCATCACAACTTCTTTCAGAAATGTGTCACATCACAAATTGACAACATAAATCTTCATACACTTGGCCAAATATTGGAAATCCTAGCAAGCCATTGGATTATGTAAAGTACAATGCTCATTCCTCAAGGTGACTGTTTGCCCCTTTTGTGAAAGCTTTTGAACATCTCATGTCTGTCAGCCTTCATTTTATTACACAGCCATAAAATCTTTTTCCTTGTGGATAGACTGATAGATTAAATGCGGGGTCATTATGATTCACAGGGAATTGATCAATTTTAATGAAATTTGACTGGAAAACCTGAAGCTTTTACTGGAATACACCAAAGATTCCCTTTAGAATAGAAAGATTTCAAATCAAAGAAATCTCTTCAAATTTTCCAGCAATATGTCTCTCCCATTTATCATGAGAATTTAGTATTTGTTTTGTCCTTTCTTGTTTTTATTCTTCTCTTTTGAAATGTTGAAGAATTTATAGGAAATTATTATTCCTCTTCAAATTTAACGGCAGGAAGTTTGCCTTTTGTTCAAATCTGCTTGCAACATTTTATTGTATTATGTTGATGCCAAAGTTTCCAGCATGTGTTTAACAAAATCTTTTATTTATATAAATTCATAACATTATTAATCAGTCATCAGATCTTTTGTTCATATGAATTCAGAGTCTCATTAATCAGCTATCAGTATATTGTCTGGCTTTCTATCAACTTATGACACCTTTCAGCTTAATTGTGCACTCCATCTTTCAATTCAGTTATTATTTTTCAGAATTTTTTTATCTTGAAAATGTTGGAACCATTAAGAAGGCAAAAATTCAATAATTATTAAAAATGATTTTTTCTGTATCTGTCTATATTTCTGAGATGAGGTATTATGTACACTATTTATATTATTTGGACTATTGTCCTCATCTTTGTTTGTTAAAAAGATTTCCAAAACTTTTTCAGAATTTTATTACAATGTTTCGGGTTATAGAGACTATGCGCTCGATAAACCTTCTTCAGTCAAATATTGGTTGGAATGTTTACTATAAAATAAAATCATTTTTGCTGTAGATTTTACTAACCTTTTTCTATTTTCACTCACTGGAAAAATCCTTCCATGTAGACTGTTTTATGAACATTATTCCAATTCCATGTTTTCTTTAATGGATGTCAAATTGTGTTATGTTTTACCTTATCGGTTATCTCCAGTGTTAATTCCCTCTCCAAGTTCTGGACACATGGCACTTTCAGAAATGTGGATAAAGGCGTTAGTTAGATCCAGTGTCAGGACCCATTAAATGTGGGGTCATTAGTGAGTTCAATAATGAAATTTGACTGAAAACCTGGAAGCCAATTCCCAAATTTTCCAGCAAAATAAAGAATCTTTCAACCAAAGGCAGTGGAGAACTTGGAGAGGGAATTAAAGAGGAGATAACTTTTATTGTATTATGTTGACAAAGTTTCCATATGTGTTTAACAAAATCTTTTTATTTATACATCCATTAAAGAAATCAATCATGGAAGGTAGAACTATGAAACAGTCTACCCATGTCTTCAATTCATTTTATTTTTCAGTGGGAATAAAGGTTCCATTTAATATTCCAACCACTTGAAGAAAGCCGGATGTTTTTTTTAATGGATGTACAACAAAGAGTGATGTAAAACGGCAGTGGAGAACTTGGAGAGTAATAAATATGGTGACAAAGATGAGGACAATAGTCTGAATAATGATTTTTTCTGTTGCAAAAGAAAAGAAAGACAAATGTTCAAATGCTGACTGATATTCTTTCCATAATTTTATGTGGAAACTGTTTTCCTAGTTTCTGAATTTTTCTTTAGGATTATCAATGAAATACTTCAGTTAATTTATTTACCTCTGATGTTTGTGAAATTTCACATGTTATATGTACAACATCTTTTTCTTCAGTAAACCAGTTTTCAAATTGTGAGACCAAGAATATATGTTAGACTTGCTGTTAAAATCTTTTTTAAAATTTGCAAAACATTCTCAACACATGTTTGTAGATACTGTATTTATCAGCTTCAGTGTTTAATTCACTAATTTCTGCTGAACTTTTTCCTAAATTTAAGCTTGAAAATATTTGCATTTATAAGACACTATTCAACTTTGTTTGATGCAATCTGTAGCTGAGTTGGTATAAACACGATGGTTTCTCCTGCTAAGAGGGTTGCAGGTTCGAATCCTGTTGGAGAGCACATATTTTTCTTTAATAAGATTTCTCAAATATTCAGGTCAGTAGACAAAAATAAATAAATATACTGTTTGATAAATAAATGGAGCATCTTCTTAAATATGGGTATCTACTAAAAAATAATACTTAAGTTATAAAATCTGTCAGAAAATTTTAAATTAAAAAAAATTTTAAAATCCATTACTTTTTAAAATTAAAAAAATCCATTACTTTTTTAGAAATTGCTTTGTTTACATTAGGATACAAAACTGAGCAGATATGAATATTTCCATAGTTGGAGAAAGATTTGTTTGTAAGGCACCATTTCAAATATGTATTTTGTATCAATCTATGATTTTCACCAAAATAAAATTAATCATTAAACAATGTGTAGTCATGTGCAATAAAGAGCTGAGTATACACCAAAAGCACTTCAAATATTTCTTTAACATTTTGAATTTTTGGCTGAAACTAATAAGTTTAACCATCCTTTTTGTTATTATTAATTTCTTTAGAAATAATAAAATAAGTAAAACTGTTTTGGTTTCTTCTTCCTCATTGAAAGCATTGAAATATTCTCTTTCTCTTTAGGATGTGACTTATCATGGTTATCCACAACTTCCTGTATTTATTATTCACTACAATATTTGATCCTTTATGGCCCTTTTGTGTCTTTCTGATATTTGTTCCTCCATCCATTGGCTTAAACTAGTCAAGTTGGTTTCTCACTGCTTTCTTCTGCTTCTCTCGTCTTCGATATGTACTGTGAATGTTACCCAAACTTTTATTTCTAATTATGTGCCTCCAAAATTTCAGCTATCCCTTTCTGACATTATCAAAACAATAACTTCTTGTTTCTTAGTCATTGTGAGGATTTTTAAGTGTTTTTAGAATTATGTCCATTTATACTGAGAAAAAGATTGAAGTATAATTTTTGTTCTAATGCTCTTAGACATCTGACAGAATTTGTAATCACCATGTTTTTTATGGTTATTTTCTACTGAGAGTTATAAAGAGTTGATCCCATGCAATACCTCCTGCATTCTGATTAGTAATTGTAGTGCCTGTCCATTAAACCAGTTATCTCTACTATTAGGACTGATATAAAAATGGCATACAGTCCAAGAAAAAAATGATATTTACTATATGTGATTTGGGCAAGACAACTTTTTCAGTGTTCTTGCCTGTAAAGTAATTATAGGTACTATATATATATATATATATACATACACATATGTACAATAAATAATACTATCAACAAAACTATTGTTGACCAACAGTTTTCACAAAAAAGAGTACTCAATATCAGTAAATAAATAGAACAATAGATAAAAGCAATAATAGCTCCCAAAGGACTTCAAATTGCAAGAAAACTTTTCATAAATTCAACCACAACTTCAATCTAAAGAATACCACACATATTAAAAGAGAAAGTAACTTACTTAAGCAGAAAATTCTTGAGTGTGCCACTATCAAATTTTATCAAAACACAAATCTGCACCCTGAAATTTTTCCAATATCTCCATTCCAGAAAAAATTATTTCTTTCCCAAGCCAACATACATGTCTACAAAAATGTTAAAAAATTACAAAACAAGTTAAATTTATAACCTACTATTATTTTAAATATATACTAACACAAATTAATTCCAAGCTAAAATAATATAAATGCTAATTAAATTATTTAATAAAAAATTAAAAAAAATATTGACTAACTTTTGTTTATTAAACATTAAATTATATCACTTAGCATCTTCCATAATTTACCTAGACTTTTCAGTCAGCCTGATATATATTTATGATTATTATTAAATTTAAAAAATTTGTAAACCTAACAACATTTTTACATTTTATTTATAAGTACTTGTTGCAAAATAAGATCTTTACATTTGCCTTGATAAAATCTATCAGAGGATGAAACCCATCAGCTAAAATAAGTTTTCCTTTTGTCTTATATATATATATTTAATGAGGTAATTATGAAAATCATTGTGTGTTTATATATATATATATATATATATATATATATATATATATATACACCAGAGGTGATTATGAAAATAATTTTTAGAATAGTATGAACAGTGTCAATTATTGATGTAGAGTATAGAATTAACAAATCTGGTTCAAATCCTGTCTAAAACTGTGTGCTTTCACATTACACTAATGCTACTGGGAGAGGATTGAACCTGTTTCCTTGAATTCTTCCCATCATCAGTTATCCTGAGAAAGATCTTGATGTTGCAACAATTGATGGAGAAAAGTGATTTTTTTTATTTCAAAGATTCTTTGTTGTTATTGGTAACATGTAACAAACTCATACTTGTCTCCTGTAACTTGAAGAGAAAATGAGCACCAGCAAGTAATACCACCCCCTTTGCCCAAGACTCAGCATTCCTTTGATTGCAGGGATGAAAAAACAACCAACAAAGCTGATATGACAAAATGAACAAATGTAAAACTTTTGATGCTGAATGATAATTTTAAAAATCTGCTAATTTTTCTTGGAAGCTTTATACTACAAGAAAATCACCAATTTCAATATACGGTAATTCCTTTAAGAAAGTAATTGCACTCAGTTAAACACTGACTATATAGATGTACCAGCATTAGTAGTGGTAGTAGTAAGCACCAATTTGTATAACAGACATAAACAATAATTTAGGCAAAAATAATTATCATTATCCTAATTACCAATGATTATTATCTGAAACATAATTTCCAGTCAGATCAATATCTAGGATTTTGAATTCCTGTGGAATTATGCCAAATATAAGTTTGCATGTGTATAATTGTTTTTATCTTGATATTTTCAGCCATTTTTATTTATTGGAATTTATTTAAAACTTACTGAAATTACAATAACTGACCAATTTTCATAAATTTTCTTTCTGAATTTTTGAATAACAATGCAAAACTTCCTGCAAATCAGAATTTTAATCTGTCATTTGAAATTATTTGGGAAAGAAATGCTATTGAGGGGGGATAAAAAAACAATATTTTCTTTCTTGCAGATTGAATAAAGTTATTCCGCACATTCATAAATACACATGTTTATTCCTATTTGGATAATTCAGTTCATTATTTATTCATATGCATAGATTCAGCAACATCCAATAAGGCAACATTTTCAGAACCATTATCTGGGTGAAATACCTTTCTGCAAATATTTTGCAATGAATGATGTTTTACAATGAAATTTTTCTACATTTTCAAAAAGTAAATAAATAAATCCAATCTTTATAAGAAAAAAGAAAAAAAAACTACTACAGGCTAATACTTTCACATGTCAAAATCTTTTGTTATGGTATTAAAATATTGAAGCCTCTTGCTAATTGTGTTAAGATACTCACAAACATTTGACTATTCTTAGAGAAATAAAAAGAAAATTAAAAAATTCATATTATTTACCCATAAATGTTTTTCCCTTACTCTCTCTATATATATATCATGAGAAATGTATTTGTAAAACTTGAAAACACTTATAAGGATACATGATTTAAAGTTATCAGGATTCTTAGTTATACAATGAATCACATAAAGATTTAAAAAATCATTTAAAGATCTAAATGCTTTTTATGCAGTATATTTCTTTTATGTAGCATGTCTTTTCATGGCTTTCTATAATTTATTGTCTTTTTTTCTATAAGAAATAGTTTGATCCTTTACTATCCCTCCTTGAAACTCACTGTTTCCCATTGGCTTCAATATGCCAAGTGGGTACTAAATTCTTCAAGCTCTCTTTCTACATTATGTATCACAGAAATTTCAAGTATATTTTTATTATTTTAAATTTCCTTGTAGTTCCTATTTTCTATAAAACTTCCTGGTTGCTCATATTTTCTATTCACGATATACTTAGCATTTGTTAGTAGAACCACATCTCTGTCACTTTAAGTCTCTTCTTCATCTGTAAGAAGATTGTCCAAAATTCACTGCGATATATAAGATTAGATATAACACAGGAGTTCAGCCTACTTTGTTTTTCTAACAAAATTTTCTTATGTCTTAATCAATTGCTTAGTTTCTAGAAGGCATCTTTCACCCTTCTCATATTCCTTTGGATATCTGTGCTACATTTTCTGTCATTTGTTCCTGCACTACAAGAATAAGAAATAATATATAGAGATCTTATAATGATGATATTCTTGTTAAATTGAAATAAATTATATTAAAGTATGTATCATTGAGTGTGGATGATTTCTGTCTAACAGAAAATTTAGGGAAGTATTAAACTCTGGAAAAATACAAGAACGCCTTGCGTACTGGAAACAGAAAATCTGATCTCAAGATTAATTTTTAACTTATGAAAATTCAGTCGGAAATATTTAAATATTTTCACATAAAAAAGAATTAAAATTAAATTTTGCTCTCATAATAACAGGGGAAAAAACGAGGGTCACTTTGAGAAAAAGATCCTGTTACTGAGTGTTGGTTTGAAAAAAGACAAATTTTTGTGATTCTATCAATATAGATCTGTAAGAAAAGTGCTAGCATTTGTAGAGAAAGTTTATAAAATCCATATACTGGAATTTTTTATTTTATTTTCTCATTTTGTAATTAATTAACCAACACACATCTCTGAAAATCCTCGGATTTCTTCCTCTTTCATACACATATTTTTATTATAATATAATAACTTGTTATTATTATTTTTATTATATAACAAGTTATTATTGTTTGGCTTGGCTTCTTAAACAAAGACATTGGTGTGTCTACTACATCTGCTGCAGGCTTTCACATGGATAGTGAAGCCTATATAACACAGGCATGGTTTTTCACATCAGAAGCGGCTTTGGAAGCAGGTGGAGACCACAAATTTGCAGAAGTATTCTTATTTTCAAATTTTTTGCACCTTGATGATACAAAGGAGGTTGCTTGATTGGTCTTGTGCCTCCAGATCACTTCAGTGGGACCACATTTTTGATTCCACTGGTCATATATATATATATATATATATATATATATATATATACACACACACATATATATATATATAATTATTTATTTGAAAAATATAATATAAATATGTTATAAAATCACTACAAAAATAGCCATTTTGTTTCAACACCTCTGGTGTCTTATCAAATGGTGATGTTGAATGTAGATTGTAGAATAAAGGTTTTAAAATGTTCAAATTAATTAACCACTCCTCGTAAGGGGAAACTCTGTTAAATGAGCTGGAATGACCAATCAAAATACAAGTATATGAGAATTCAAAAAACTTGACAATGACGTAAGGTTATAGTAACTATTAAATGCTTTAAAGTTAGGTTTATACTAAAATAGAATTTATTCTAAGTAATAAGTATTAAATTGTACGATAAAATTTGAAATTAAAATTAAAAACTACCCATTTGAAAATGTAAATTTAATCTATATTAAGTTTAAAATTTTAAAATTATTGAGGAAAAAAGAAAAAAATACATATGTTATTCTATTTATTATAACATAAATATTAATTATTCTGGAAATATTTATTTCTTATATATTTATGTTATAGTTATATTCATATGTAACAGCAAGAATTTTGTTGTATAGATGTGTGAAATATACACACGTTTATACATAAACACACACACACACACACACATATATATATATATAGAACACTCATCTGCTCAAAGCGTATCTTAATGTAAACAAATGACATCATATATTATGAAATGGATTAAGTTCAACAATTATTTTAATATATTTTTTGTTTGTGTTATTTTTATAGATACAAATATTTAAGTAAATACCCTGTTTATAATAAACAGTATTAACAACATTTACTGGCCTGAAGGTCCGAGAAATCTCAAAGATATGTGTCCCCTGACTGGAATTGAACATCTATCCCACATGAAACTGTCATATAGCCTGACATGCCATACCATTTAGCTACAGAGGAACCATCTGGTTAGCAAGGTTATATTACTGTTTTTAAACTACAAGTTTCCCATGATTTCTCTTGAATGCTCATATCTAAAATGAGAGAAATCATGGGAAATTTGTAGTTTAAATATATATATATATATATAGTTAAATTCCCAGATGAATTCTGTGGACAAGACAGATTGGTATCATCTGGGAATTTAACTATATTGTCGACATATATATATATATATATATATATATATATATATATATGTGTGTGTGTGTGAGTTTGCATGTATGTGTACATATAATCATAGGTCATTCAAAATATTTATGAAAAAAGCATTTTGAGGTAATATATTGAAGTTTGTGCCAGTTTAAAAACAATCCTCTTTAGAGGAGTATTAATCGTGTCAACACTGAAGAAGGAACTAACATAAAATTTATGGTTTAACTTAGCTGGAAGACTGAAGACATTATTTGGGAAATGTTTATGGAGAAAATTCTTCCTAAAATTTGTAATTTACAAATGGATACCTTGTTTCCAAGAAGGATGAGATGGAGTTGAAGATGATGAGATGGAGTTGAAGATGATGAATGGATTGGCAAAAGCCATCAGCCGTTTGTGAATAAAAAATCAATGCTGTTTTGAGATTTAATTAATTCATGATTAATAGTAGAAATAACAGTTAACATATTAGATATATTAGGATTAGTCCATATAATTTTATTTGAAAAATTAAAGTTAAGCAAATTTTCTTCTTGTTGGGTATCAAAAGTGTTGAGTCCAGAATGCAACAGGCAAGAGCAGAGCTATAAATGGGATCAAAATCCTGAAGATTTTCTCAGTTGAATTGGAACTTGGCTTTACAAATATGATCTTGTAGACAAAGCTCAGTCAGAACAATGGTTACCCCAAAATGGAAAGTGTCCAGCAAAAGTAAGTCAGCCAGGAGAAAAAGTTATAGTAACAGTTTCCTGGGAAGTTGAGGGCATTTTGCAACTTGACGTTTTAGAGGGAGAAAAACAGTAATGTCTACTTATTATGAAAGTGTTTTAAGAAAATTAACTAAAGATTTAACAAAACAATCTCGTGAAAAGCTTCATCAAAGAATCCTCTTCTTCTATGACAAATCCTCTGCTCATTCCTCTTATCAAACAAGGAGAAAATTATTATAATTTTGATGGGAAATCATTAGACATTCTACTTTAGAGTACTGCCTTTTTTGCATTTCCTAACATCGAAAAAGTATTGAAAAATGTTCATTTTGAAATTCTTAATAACATAAAAAAGGCTACTTTGACATGGTTGAATTCTCAGAAGCCTCAGTTCTGTGATTGTATAAAAGGCTGGTATTATCATTTATATGTAAGAGCCTTGATTATGCTGAAGCTTATGTTTGCTTTTGATTTCATTTTTCCACATACATTTCAACTGTCCTTTATACATGTGTGAATCTCACTTTCTCTCTTTATGTAAAAAAATGTCATTTCAATTACTATTGGTTCTAACCTGTGATTTTGACTTCAGTCACTTTTCCACTATTGTGACATAGTGTCCCTCTGTCTTTTCTATAAATATTTTCATGGCAATTGTTTTAATGTGCTTTCCTCCTTGGTACTTTGAGCACATGAATTTAAGCATGCTCCTAGATTGGTAACTTAGTCTCATCGTTTTATTGTCAAAATAACTAGATGTAACTGTAAGTTCTATTCTAATAGTTTTTTTCTCGCACTTCTCACCTGTGGAACTCTTTTCTAGTTTCTTGCTTACTTGTCACATACAATCTACAAAAATTTAAATGCATCTTCTGTCTTCCTGAATTCTGTTTTTTGATTGTCCTTTCTCCTCACTAAAGTTTTCTCATTTTCTTTCACCCTCAGTAACAACATGCATCTTAGTTGCATTATCACTTTGCTAGGGAAGGAATATTTTTAAAAAAACTTACTAATATTTGCAACATGCAATTTTTCATCCAGATGCATGTACACAAATACTAATGTACATACTTACATACACATAAACTTATACAGTATCCTGCACATACAGGGCGGTATGGGTAAATTGTCACTATTTTATATTTTTAACTTTGTGCATATGCATTGTTTGTTTTTTGATTTTGTTGACTGCTGAGTATAGTAGGGTCAGTTGGGCACTGTCTGTGAGAAAAAGAACAGTTCATCCCATCAGAAATTTGGAAATAGCATGCTCTACTGCTTGACATTCGTGCCAGAAGCTCCAATACAAACATTTCAAAGTGTTTGGATGTCAATCTGAGGACAGTGTAGAGGATTCAGAAAGAGTTGGATGAGTCTAATTGTGATTAAGAAGGTTTGGCAACTCAGAAAACTGATATTTCTGATAAAAAAAGAACTCTGAAATTTGTTGGTGAGGGCCTCAGACTCAACATGACAGCCTATATCAAGTGCTCTACAGAGAGAATGCTGGTCTGAGTAAAGAGAGTGGCTTCTGGAACACCCTATTTCTGGCAACAAGACTCTGCATCATGTCACACAAGCAGGAGAACCCAGTCATGGCTGTCAAACAATTTCTGTGACTACATCACACCTTACATGTGGCCACCTAACTCCCTAGACTGCAATCCCCTTGATTATTATTTGTGGGGCATAGTTGAGCGAGAGACCGATAGAACTTGTAACACCAAAGAAGGACTGAATGCAAATATTATGGCAGCATTCACCAATTTAAACAAGGAGACTGCCCAGAAAAGTTGCAGAAGATTCCAAAGTTCTCTGGAGGCCATGGTTGAAGCCAATGGCGATTTTATTGAATAAATTTGCTCCTTAGTATTTCAAGATATTTTTGTGTAATTTTGGTAAATATATCTGTTGAAATGAGATGTCAATGTTGTTTTCATTTTTGCATAATGTAGACGACAATTTATCCATCGCACCCTGTATGTAAGCATATAAATCTGTATATGTAGATACATTGTACATGTATGGATATTCAGCTTTGTTCAGGGAAAAGTAATTTTAAATATAAATACTCAGAAAAAAAAAATTCTTCAACAAATTTCTCCTTCCAAAACAAAATACATGAACAAAAAAAGATTATTTGCACATTAAATGTAGATGTTACTGAAAAAATATTTTGATTTACAAAATAAATGAATTAGTAAGTTTGAGAAAACTTCTATGTATAAAAGATTTGTACTTTTCTTACTAAGACTTAGTATGAAAATGTTAATAAGGGGTCCAACCGTAGAATACTTAACATTGTTCTAGCCATGGAATATGCATAGAAATATCAGACTGAAACCAGAAATCTTGAAAGATTTTCCTGTTGGTTTGTTGACTGAGAACTGATGTCAATTGAATTCAAAGGAGAAGTCTGTTTGGATTATAGCAATCATAGGATTGAATACCTCTTTTTTGCATCTCCAATAATCATAGTTACTTCATTAACATGAAGAGATGCTGCATGACAATTTAAGTTCCATTTCAAACCTTTGAAGAGTTGAGATTTCCAAGAAACATGATTAGTTTCCCAACATTTAGTGAGAGCTGGTGAAAGGAAAATCAAGGTCTTGAAGAATATCAGAAATGCCTGGAAAGGTATTTGTCTTGTACATCTGAAACTCCCTAAGAATCTGTTGCCTCAGCTTTGAGATTATTTATTTTATTACATCACACTTTGGTGCAAGTATGACTTGCTGGTATAGTTTCTGACATTTTGTTTATATTTAAGCAGCTGAAAAAAATCAAATTTAATCATGAAAATTTTAGAATTTTTGTCTGAAAATGTTTTTCACAGTCATTTTACAAACGAAACAAAAAATTTTTTTTTATCCCTTTAAGTTTGGCTAAAAATGGTATTTCAATGTGAAATTGATAACTGCTGATCTCCTTGCAGCATCTATACTATCTTCTTTTCCAGCCCATGTTATGACCACATGTCAATTTGTTTCTAAGAATATAATTGTTTGGCTGCAATACTTCCAATGGCCTCTTACAATCTTTGAAGTTGAATTTAACCTTATATGTCAGCCTTATGCACCAAGCAATCTTCAGGCCATAGTTTCAATATCACTTGAGGTGTGAAGCTGACACACACTCTGCGGTGTTGATTCCTGTGTCCATATATATATATATATATATATATATATATATATATATCCCATGTGGGTAAAAATATAGGAAAAAGAAGTTGAAAACACAACTGGTGTCTTTAAGAATATTTATTTAGAGTAACTTTACCAGTTTCACAGTTCTATGATTTTCAAAAGTTAAATTGAGATGGGAAGATGTGTGTCTATGCCATGATATGTTTTGCATCTTGACATATATTGTGGCATAACCACATATCTCTCCATTTCAATTTAACTTTTGAAAATCATAGAACTGTGAAACTGGTAAAGTTACTCTAAATAAATATTCTTAAAGACTACAGTTGCATTTTTAACTTCTTTTTCATATATATGTGAGTCTGTGTGTGTTCAAGTCATCTGAAACCTGCATGAGCATGAAACTCAGGTTACGACTAGGGTCATCCTTTCATAAGATTTAAATTTGTTAAGTGTTTTTTGCTCTGTCTACGCAATCTAGGTTTTGAGCACTTTATTTTACTGAGTAGGTAAGTTTGCCTTAAGGCCTTTTTTTTATTATTTCCATATTGTCATTTTTGTTAGAGACTTTATCTGAATAAGGGCTTTAGGTTTTGGCAAATTGTCCATTGGTTCTATCAATGGTTTTGATTTTCTTTATACACACACACACATTTACCATTCTGTCAGATTCACATCCAATTTTACTCACACATATATGTATTTTATCTTTATTCCTGTTTATATAAACTTTTTTAATATATTGAGATTTTTCAGGTTAATGTCAACATTTCTCAATGCAAGAGCTTGCTGACCACACCCTAGCAGCAATCACTTCATCATATCTGTCTCATGGGAAAATGCATTCATTTCCACCAGCAGAAAATCACACATCAAATTAAAAGTTTTGAATTAAGCAAGTAGAAATGAAGTTAAAAAAAAATTGTTCAACCATTCGACATAAAGACTTGAATATAGACATACATAACAATATAGAGGCAATTACTTCCATATATACAGACATTGTTATACAGGCATTTATATAGAGTTAGGCACAAGCATGTATAATAATCAATCTGTGGAATAAATTTTTTGTCTGTTATTCCACTTTATCTCTTGTATTATATCTTGTGGATCGCATCCCATTATCTACTATCTACTAATATTTAATAGCATATAATGTGGAAAACTTAATTAGCAGAGAATATTCTTGAACAAATTTCTCTGGAATATTACATAAAACGTCAAGAAATAAACAGTAATTGATTGTCCAAATCTGTTTTCTCAGGTTGGCTTCCCTGTAAACTTGTAAATGAGCTTTTTTTTTTTTTTTGTTTCATCCAACAAAATGTCCATAATTGTTAGTGCCTCATTAGGAATCGTCCTTTGCTCATTGATATACAAGAAAAGAAGGAATGAAAAAATATGGAGGAAGGGTGGGAAAGGAGAGAGAAGTAAAGAATAACAATAGCAACAACAATAATAATAATAATAATAATACAGGCACTGACATAACAAGGAAGTTCTGAGGAGACTTCTGAATTTCAAAAATGTGGATCCGTTTGCTTGTGATTCTTCATACCATGTAGCACCTTATTTAAAGGGTGTGATCAGATTATTTTAACATTAATCACATCAATAAAGTGTTAATAATGATTATTTGGAATATAATTGTGTAAATATTCGCAAAAATCACAGTAAGGATTGAATGAGTGTGTAATAAAAATACATGTTTTATTCCAAAGACAGAAAATGCAACATTGAAATATCATGCATTTGATTAAAGAAAAAAAAATAGAAATAGAATCATTAATAATGACAGTACAAGATAATCAACACAAAAAAAACTGATACAAGACAAATGTTAATGGCAAATGTATGGAGAGACTGATAAACACTGACAAACTGATCTAGTGAAGACCTTGAACTAGCCAGAAAGAAAACAAATAATGTCTTGACTGGGTGGGAACAGGTGTACAGAAAAAACTGTAAAGATTATTTGAAGACAGTCACATATAAAAAAGCTCAAAGCAGAATCTTTTGTACAAGAAATTGTTTTGGGATTTACTGGCACAGATAATTCCATCAAAGACATAATAACGAAAAAGGAAAATAAACTCTTAAAAACCCAGCTCTGTTGGAACCTGAATCGAATTGAGAGTGAAAAATCTGTGACATATGCAAGAGACGGACAGACATTTATCGCTATATAACTGTGAATCCAATTGGAGAAGTAGTGTTGCTAAACTTCTTATATGTGCTGTATCCCTTCAGGATGTGGGTGATCATGGCTCTCCACAACTTTGTGGCCCTTAATAAAGTTTATCTTTTTACTAGATATCTTAATTCCTGTCCTGCCAACACAAGTTTGTTAGGTAGGTAATGTGCTACTTTCCTCTGGCTCTCTTGCCTTCACTATGTCCTGTGAGTTTCAAATTCTCTAAGCCTTCTTTCCACATTATGTGACCTAGAAATTTCAAATCTCTCTTTCTGATGTTAAGTATAAGTGTTATTTATGTTTCCATTTTCTCTAAAACTTCTCAGCATCCTTCTGTAGAGATTGTAGGAGATTGTCCATCATTTACTGCCAAAGAGGAGGACAAAATGTTACATAACATTTCAATTTTCTTGTCTTTGTTTCTAATGAAATTTTCCTGTTTCTTAATACTTTACTTACATTTTGGAAGGCTTCTTTTGCTATCCTAATGCACCTTTGGATTTTTGTGTTGTGTTTTCCTTCCTCTGTTAAAACACTTCCTACATATTTAAATTTTTGTACTAGTTTAATTTTGGAATCACCAATTTGTAATTTGCATGTTGGGCTGCCCGTTTTGCTGACATGATGTCAAAACTTTTAACAGAAGCTAGCAGACATTTTTTTCGGGAAAGAAATAACATTAACATAATTTTAACCTAAGAATTAAATTTCTTTCCAAAATTATTATTCCATTGGGAATCTCTTTCTGAGAGATTTTGAAGTAAATTACATTCAGAATGGCGAGATAGAAATAACACAATATAGATTTCTGCTGAAGATAGTAAAGATATGGAAGAATGTGTTGGAACTCTGAAATGAGTGGTGCCACCTGGTGTCTCAATAAGCTAAACAAAATTTGGATACAAAGAAATCCTAATAACAACAATAATAATAGTAGTAATTAGCTGGACTTGTGGAAACTACATGGGTGCTGACAATTAAGATTTTTCACTATCTCATGCCTCTGCTTTTGTCTTAAACTTTTCTTGTATCTTCTCATTCTTAACCTTATTTCTTCCAATCTCCTTGTCCATCATTGTTTTAATATTAATCTTATACAAACATAGATTAGTTTCCAATAAATATAATGGCCAAATGTTAATAATGATGTTAAAAGATGTTAATACGAGTAAGATGAGAAAGTATAAGAAACAATTATGATAATAGTAATGAGATTGCTACTAAAGATAATACTGATGATATCAATAGTTATACAAATTATGTGATTGAAAGTAATAATAATAATAATAATGGTGATATTATTTGTGAGAATAGAGACTAAAAGAAAACAGCTAGGCTGGTGAACAGAAAATGAGATTTTAGAAGATTTTGAAATTCAAGAAGATGAACTAATTCACAAAAGGAGAGCAGATTTTGGCATGCAAAGAAAGACAATCACATCCTTTGGTGGAATAGATTTCATTCCAGCAGATAACAAAGTGTAAAATTGAAAAAATACCCAAAACATTGCAGAGAACCAAAAGTATGGTTTCACCTATGAATAATAGAGTACTTGGAAGATTCATGATGATTGTTGCCCTCCACAAAAGGAAGAAATAGAACTCCAAAGAATTGAAACTTAGTAGAAATTAAATTGGCAAAATTACAGTGATCTTATTGTCAACCTGTTACCTGCAGTTTCACTTTCTGTGGTTTCAAGTGACAACAGAAGTAAAAATATCATAAATCTGATTTAATAATGGTCCCAGGATACAAGAGCAATAATACTGATAATTTGGTCTAAGAAAGGCTTTCCAGTGTTTCCTTTAATTGAAAACATAAAAGACCTTAATAAGGAAAGAAAAAAAATTATGCTGAGTTTTCTAAGCTCTATTGTAAAAACAAATCTTCTTTATGTCACATAACTTTTATTGCAGTCTGTTATTATAATTGTTCTATTTTATTATTAGTTATTGTTGTTAATCTCTTATTGTGCATAAGATCTACAGTAAGAATGAATCTTCTTTCACATTACTTTTATTATGGTATATTATAATTGTTCTGTTTTATTATTAGTTATTGTTGTTAATCTCTTATGGTGCTTAATTTATAAATTCAGCTTTATGATAGATACATATATATAAGAAAAAACTGTATATAGGTTTCAGTATCATTTGGTCTCGGTTATGTGCTGGAGGTCTTGGAACACGCTGCTGATAAGGGAAAACTACAGCACTGAAGAAATTATTGCAATTTCCAGGAGACTTGCTATTACTTGATCCCCCTGTGGAACTGGAATGTAAATTCATAGAAATTATGATGATGATGATGGTATTATTATTCATTTTACCAAATGAATTATGCAGGTTTTCTGTGGAAGGCCTCTATAAGGGTCAAAAAATGTTAAAGTGTCAAGGGATTTTCCTTGTCTCCTGGTGTCATTTTCCATTTTCTCCTCTACTTTTGTTAGATATATATGCATGTTACAGTGCATCAATGGAGACCAAATTTGGCAAAATGGAAGAAATCCAATTTAGAAAGCGTGACAGGTGGAGGAGGTGGCAGTTCTTCCAGAAAAGCAGGATATTGTTGCAAAAGGAACCAGCTGGATGGTGCTAGGTACCAAAATAACTCTTTTATTGTGTAACTTTTTGTTTGGAACAATGTTATAGACAACTGCATTCAATTCAAGTATCATCATCAACAGACACATTACCCTTCCTCCCACATATTTACCACTGCCACTACCACTGTTATTATCATCTCCTCCTCCTTCTACCTCCATCTGCACATTCATCACCACCATTATCATCATAACCTTCATCTTCTTCGTTTTCACTACAATTGTCTCTGTTGTTATGGCAACATGAAAGGCATGAATCAGCTGACTTGGCAACAACTCAGTTTATAAAGTCAAAAAACTAAGTTCAAGCTCTTCCCACAGTTGCTGATGTAATTTTTCTTTTTTCTTTTGAATAAATTTAAATCTGAATCCTAATAGAATGGGTATTTTTTTCTGGGTGAATCTGTGTTGATTTGATTAGAAATAAGCAGAAAATAATTGGTTTCAGTAAATCCAGTGAACAAATGGAAACAATAAGTCTGGCTAAAAAGCACAAAAGTTTTAATGATTTGTAAAGATTTCCAAAATTTATGGCTTCCATTTTCTTATCTTTCTTTACATCTGCAGATATTCTTGTTCTTAAATTCCAATCTCTAATTACCATTTTGCCCACATTTTCTTCACATTTCTGAAAATTTTTTTTTTCCCAGACAATTCTGTAAATATTTCTTTCACTTCTGAATATACAAGTTTCTTTCATTTTGGTTTTGTTTCTGTAAATTCCATCATTGAGATCATTAATTTGCTTATTCATTATTTTTGGTCTTTACTTATCTTCTCTATTAATTTACATTCCTCCCAATGATTTTGGTTCAATTGATTTATGTAAACTTTAAGTCTATTCATACCTTTTGATTAGGGCCAGAGCTGATGGCCTGGAATTGTCAAAGATACTGGATCAAAGGTAGGGCTGGATTTAGGCCTTCTGATCCTGGAGTAATAGAATTTGAAGCCCCCCCTTCATTACATATGTTCTCACACCCCCTGTATCTATGATAAAAAAGATATATCTTTAGATGATGCTTTTTTTGGTGTAAAATATGAAACACTTCAACTAAAATTTTTAATGATTTTTGGAACTCATCTAACTTAATTCATTAGCAACTTCATAATATTTTTTATCTGAACTTTACATCCTACAGATATGTATCTAGAGTGAAGGGCCTTAAAATTACACTGAAATTCTAGTATTCAAGTTTACTAGCAAAGCATCCTAAAAACAAAGATGGTGGTGTAATTATAGTGTTGTAGGATTTTCTTTCCTGGAAAGTTTGGAATAAAATGGACTGACTCAAAGGTATAAAATAAATAATATGTTTTTATTTTCTTTAGAGTGATGAGTAAGTCCTTTGATATTTGGTGTCACAAAAATGAAGGTTTATGTAGCAGTCTGGAGAAATGTCTGTTTTGGCCCAGTATTTGAGAGTTTGGAAATCAAACTGTGCTAGGGGTAGTAGTAATATTAGAAATAGGTCAGTTTAAGAGATAAGGGTTTTAAAGGAAAGCACAAATGCCTTATTTTATTTTGCATTCTTTTTATTTTTGTTTATATATTTTATTTTTGTCAGGACTCACTACAATGGAGAAGGAAAATTTTGACTTGCTACAGCCTTGCAAAATTGTCTTGGGTATTATTAATTTTGACTAGTTCCTCTTATATATTTTTATTACAACTCTGTACGTTAGTATGCTCAGCCTTTGTGACTAAATCAGTTAAAATGAAATTAATTTAAGACAGGTTTCATCAGTGCCTACTTCTTTATTTTAATTTCTTATTTACTATATCGACTGTTTATTTTAAGATTTGAAGACATAAGATGAAAAACTCGTCAAATGCATTAAAGATATTTTTTCACTAGGCTGGTATTTGAAATTGGTAGATAAGTAAAGTAATAATTCGGTATTAGCCATGACCAGTTATATCATTTGTATGTTTACTACTAAAACCATTCCATATTTCTTATCTATATCAACGGCAAGTGTTTAAAAAAAATACTAGTTTAAGAGATGTAGAGACAACAAAAAATAGAACAAAACTTCCTATTCTTTATTATAAAAGAAATGTTTAATTCATTGAACTTTTTGACTGATATGAATGATAAAAAATGAATTTCTTTTGTTGGGTTGATGGGGTCCACTAGAAAATCTCTCTTTTGAGAATGGAAGCAGAATCTACATAATTTTGTCATGCAATTGTATAGCAGCAGGATTCAGACAAGGAAAGCCTCGATTCTAGTGACTTAAGAATGCAGACTGAATGGAAAAGAACTGATAAAATCAAAAGAAAATTAAACTGAAAAAAAAGAAATATAGAAACATTCTGAATTTGGGGACAGAAAATTTTTTCTCCATTTGATAATAACTTGTCAAATGAATGTTTTTTAAATGAATACAAATAGAAAACTTTCAATTTGAGGATGTCTATCTTCACTCTTGAGAAATGTGTCAATAGATACAGGGATGTTCATGTAAATATATATGCTTGTGTGTGTGCTTGAGAGAGGAAATATTTTATACATTCTTTTATTTTCAGACTTATAAAAGTGTAAGTAATTCATAAAATATTCATATGTTTGTATATTTAAAATACTTGAAAGATGAAACAGTTTCAGAAAATGTTAATTTTTTATGTAATTTTTTATTTATTTTTTAGAGAAACATAAGTGTACTGGTGTAAATATAAACCTGTTGATA
Source organism: Acanthosepion pharaonis (assembly GCA_903632075.3). NCBI lineage: Eukaryota > Metazoa > Mollusca > Cephalopoda > Sepiida > Sepiidae > Acanthosepion > Acanthosepion pharaonis. The sequence continues at coordinate 291,968 of CAHIKZ030000509.1, read as the reverse complement.
TATGTAAGAATGTGTGTACATTTTTAATAAGTATATGAAAATGGTTAGTGTTAGAACTGATATTAGAAAAATTTAACAGAGTCTGACACAAGGACAGTTTGTTTAATGAATGGTGGCTTGGAAGATTGTTTAGAACAGTCTTTCAAGTGACAAGCCAACTTGTTTTTTATTTTAGCATTTGAAATTCTGAGTGTGAATATTTATTCCATCATCAGGGTCACACACCTCCCCAGTCTTTATCCCTTGTTTCCTGTTTAGGATTAGGTTTTGGGTTCCTTCTAATGTCTTTTCCTTCTCTTTCACTCTCAGTAACCCCCTTGTGTCCCAGTTGCATTATTTCCTTGTTTGGAGTAAATTGATTAAAAGAAAAAAAACAAAAACTTTGTAGATTTGCATACACAAGTTTGCAGTTGCTTTAATATTATAGAAGTCAGTGTCACCCTTTTGTTAATGTCAGTATGTATAAGGTTTTTATATGAGTGAATATACATATGTGAGAATATGTTTGTACATACATATACACACACGCACATATATATGCCAACATTGCTGCTTTCCTGTGACTTTATATATATGTATATGTATAGTGTGTGTTTAGAGAGTGTAGGCATAGAAATCAACACCACATAGTACCTCTCAATTTCATACTTCAGTATGATTCTATACATACACAGGGTGTATCAAAAATACTTTTACAAACTTTGGGGGTGGGTTCCTCACACCAAAACAAATACAAAAGTCCATATAAACATATGTCTGCAAATTTTTTGTTTTTGAGTTATTAAATTTAAAGAAAATTCATGGGTAATTGGCAGAGTGTTGACATGTAGACTACACATTTAATGTGTGTAGTAGTGAGTTAACTGAGGAGTGTTTCGTTTAATAATAGCAGGATATTCATATCATGAGAAGGCAGATATGATTTTACATACGACTACATGGCTGTATCAGATTGTGTTTCCAGACCAAAGGCGGCCAAGTCACCCAGTCTTTGCTGCTGTTTATCATCACATTGCTGATACAGGATCTGTGGCATCATAAACTATGGATTGAAGAAGACCAAGATCCTCTCATACACCTGACCATGAAGAACATGTTCTACAGGTTTTCAGAGGTGATCCAATAGTGGCCCTAGCATGTTATGCATCTCATAGTACTGCATGGAGAGTACTTCAAGAGCAGCTCCTGTATCTGTATCATTTACAACATGTGCAGGGTCTTTCACCCTCTGATAACTCACCAATGGGGGACTTTTGCCAGTGATTTATTGCACAAACTGATGATCCATTGTTTGCCCCTTTCAGTCTTGTTTATGGATGTTTTAATGTGTGTGCTGGAATTATAGGTGATTGTTTAGTAGGTTCATATGTTCTTCCAGCATGTCTTATAGAAGCTGTCTGCAGAGACTTTATTTTGAACACACTTCCAGACCTACTAGAGGATGTGGTTCATGCATGATGGAGCTTCAGCACATTTTAGTCACATTGTTCATGATGCACTGGCTGACATCTACCATAAAAGATGGATAGGTAAGGGAGGACATGCATGTTCCCCTGGCCTCAATCCTTTGGATTTTTATCTGTGGAGCCAACTTAAACATTGATTTATGCAGCAGACATTAATAATTCAGAGATATTTCATCAACATGTCATGGGGGCCTACAAAACCATTCAATGCCATGTGGGAATATTTGAAAGGGTTGACCAGTCAATGATCCAATGGGTGTATGCATGTGTAGAAGCAAGCAGAGGACATTTTGAACATTGGTAATGAGTTGCTGTGTTGACATACAATGATGGCCTTTTGGATATATATTTATATATTGGACATTTTAGCTTCTTTTGATGTCAGGAACCCACCTGAAAGTTTGTAAAAGTATTTTTTGATACACCCTGTATATATATATATATATATATATATATATATTATATAGTTTTATATTTTGTTTTGTATATCAATTCAGAAGAGATTATAAGTAGTGATGAGGCTACATGGCAGTACCATTCTTATAACAAGAACGAATGGTTCAAAAACTAATGCAAATAAAAGCTAAACCTTGTGAAAAGCACCATTCTTGTGGTATAATACCTTGTTTCCATGCATGCTGGAGGAGGATGGTGAGTTGCTTGAGGATGGTTAGACAATTCTTATATAGTTTGTAGGATATTCCATTTATTCCAGGTGAACTACAGGCATGGGATTTGCATATGAATTCCTGAATTTCCCTCAGGTTTCGTCTGGTGTCATTAAACATGACCTCTGGATCTTGTGGCATAGGAAGGTCATTCATAGGAGGGATTTGAACATCTTTCCAAGCATCAGAATATGTTATCTTAAGGTGGTTCTTGAGTTTCTTCTGTGGTATGTCAAGTTTCCTGCTCTTAGTCTCAGTGAACAGCTTTTTAGCAAAAGCGTAAAATTTTTTGTAAAATGGTCTCTGTGGTTATCACTTTTCAAAATTCCAAATTTCCAAAATTTTCTTTGGTTCTCAGCTCTAGAGATCACTTAGACCCATTCTTTGATATTATTAAGCAGGTCTATAAGGCCTACCCCCTCATGAATTGGAACTTCTTTGAGTTGGCACTTCATAACTCTTTGCTCTGCTCATAGTTTAACCTTCTGAATCTCTCATCTATTTGGTTGCTTCTCTTCTTTCCTACCCCCCCCTGTAGTTGCCACATCAAACCACTCAAGACAAACCTCGTGCACAACTCTACAGAAAGATCTAATCTGCTGGCTAATGGGGCTCTTTAGGTGGTTGGTAAGTATTAATGAGAGTTCCTGATTGAGAGTCAACCAAATTGCTATATATATATATATATATATATATAATTTTTGTGTTAGATAATGTTTTTATGATCATCATACTTTTTTGTTTTTAAATCCATGAAATCATTTAGCAATTTTCAATGTTGAAATCATGACAGACTCAATAATATTTTTTTTGAATAAATTTTAGTGGAACTTATGTGATTAGAATATCATCAAGAGGGCAGTTAACCTGGGTTTTATTATCATTATTAATTTTCTTTCATCTTAATACTGTTGGTTTTATTGCTACTCTCATACCATTTTCCTACAGCAGTTGATAAGCAATACAGATCAGGAAGAAAAAAATAAACTTTCAGTGAGATTTGAACTCTCTTCATGTGATATCTGCCTTTATACTAAAATTACATTTATTTACATATATATATATATATATATATATATATATATACACACACAAATGCATACACACGCACACATAATATGTACAAATGCAGACACATGCACACATAAAAATACCATAATAGGTAAACATATAAATGCTTGATGAGATGAATATGTTTCTAGTTATTTATTTGCTTATGGCTTTTATAATAATAAAATTTAAGTTTCTATGGAAACATAAATTTTGGTTCAGATTTGAATTAAGTTTTCTAAGCAACCACCTCAGAAATGATGCAATATTTTTACCACATGAAATGCAGACTCTACTGTACATGCACATTTGCTACCAAGTATTTAGAAGTAAAGTTTAGAAAGCATTTGTCTTGGGTAAAATCAACTTTATATATTATATATGATACATTGGAAAATTATAGTATATTTATATATCTGATATAATTATTGTTAAATTATACATTTGCATCAGAGCAAAAGACAAAATACAATGATATGATGACTTCATTGAATTATAAATTATAAATCTTTTTTTTTATTGGAAAATATGAAGTAGCATTCCAGACATCTATTTATATATGTGTGCAAGTTTGAATTTGTATATTCTTGCATGTGTGTATGTAAATATGTGTGCATGTGTGTCAATAAATATGTCTGCATGAATATATTGATTCCGGTTGTACCAGGACATTTTTCATTTAATGTGTCTTTTATTCTCTCTGCTTCTGTCAGTCAGGTCATTTAGTTTGTTTTTTGCATTTCTCTCACCCGCTTTACATTTCATTCTTACAAGAGACTTTCAAGTTTCATTTCCATAAATTTCATGAAACAGGTTTTTTTTCCATTAAAAATTGATAAGCAAAATCAAGTCTATTAGGAAAATGGTTTTACAAACTTCAATGAACTTTATCTGTAAAATTCTTTCTGATAGAAAGCAACAAATAAAAATGGGAAAATCATCTCTGCTTGCATTTTTTAAAATGTTTAAAGAAACAACTTGACAAGATATATATTTCTTGATTTTCAAAACTGAACAGATTCAATGAAACATATAAAGCAATAAAATATTAATCATAACGATGAGAACCCAGTCAAAGTCCATCATGAATCTTTGTAATTTCAGAATATGAAGACTAATTGATAAAATATATTTCTATGGAAATATTATTTCTACTTTTAAATAGCCAATGATTTTTTTATATTTGATATAAAGAGCATTCATTGTTTTTAGAAACTTCTCAAAAGAGATAGTGTCTTTTGTGAAACATTTCTGATTATTTTCCTTTTTGCCCATCCTGTCTGCAGATAAGGCATTATCAATTGTCAATGGTTAAATACTGTTGGTGTTAATTATAATCCAAGATTCATTTTTATAACTGAATATCATAAATGAACATTTTTTTCTTATTTCAATAAAAACATTAATGAACCATGATATATTTTGATAACAGAATCAGCATGTTTTGGAGAAGTGTGGATAGTGTTTTGTACAATATCTGTATATGTGTGCTGCCTGCTGAAGACAGCCATCAGTTAATAATATCATCCATACGAATGAGGATGATGACAATAATAATAATAATAATAATATGCTTTACTGTGATTTTACTTATTTGTATGTACAACTATTATCCTTCTCTACCTATGATCAGTGTGTAGTATCTGTCTAATCTCCAGCAGTTCTGTGCTGGAATTAGTTACCCTTACTAATCACACAGTAATTGTATTAAGCAGGAAGGAATTGAGAAAATTGTGAGAGAGGAGAAGGTGTGTGAATGAGTAAAAGTAGGAGGTAAGAAAGCTAAAGATAAAAAGATGGTGAAAAGGAGTAGTGAAAGAGTAAAGGTAGGAAGTAAGAAAGCTAAAGAAAGAAGGAGGGTGAAAAGAGGATATGAAAGAGGAAAGGTAGGAGGTAACAAAGCTAGAGAAAAATATAAAGGAAAACAAAAAAGGAAGAGGGTGGGATGGAGACAAGAAAGAGAGAGACTCAAGAAACAATGAGTAAAGAACTAAAAAGCAAGTAGAGATGAAAAGGTACAAGAATTGTGATACATTAACATTTTTATGGGCAAATAGAGCAAAAGAACAATAAGAGAGAGAATGCAATATAAATATTTGTGCATTATTTATTAATTTTTGCATATGACACTAATCTGTGTTTGTATATCATTTAAACTGAAACAAGGACAGGCAATAAAGATGGGAGAGGAAAAAGGGAAAAGAATGAGAAGAGCAGGGATAAAGGAACATCTTAGATGAGAATTTTAATGGGTTAAGGGAGTAGTAATTATTTTTAGTTTTCCTTATTTGCTCTTAATATTAATTCCTTACAAGTTTTTACCTGAGACCTGAAATAAAGGAGGATTTTTCTTAGAAATTTATTGAGCATATTAAATTGAAGGAGGTTTTCTGAGCATGTGAGTAATGCCCATGAGCACAATCTTTTGTATCTCAGATAATGATAGGTTTCCTAGGAGTTTCTTATCATGTATTCTTTTTCTACCATTCCTAGTGCTCCTGCTATTATTGGAATAATGTTTGTATTTCAATGCAGTTTCTATTTCCAAGTCCTAATATTTTGTAAATTTGTCAATTGTTTTTTTAAAGCATTTCACCCCAAGCAAGATGGGAGTGTCACTAGTATGCAAGGGGTTACAGAGAGTGTAAGTAAGGGAACAGACTGGATATAGGGAAATTGAGGAAAGGATAAAAAGAAGAACAGGGATCAAAGCATCAGAAGATGTTGATCTACATTACATTTAAATTTTTGAAGATTATAATTATCATGGAAGCAAGCAAGAGGAAGGGAATTCCACTGTTGGGAAGTGTGAGAGAAGCAGCTGCTTGAGTAGAAGAGGTGGTTACATAGCAACAACCATGCTGATAGGAGGCAGGGATGTTTCTCTATGGTGAGTAAATGACAGTAGTTTCATTTTGGATGCATTAAAATTCAAAAGTCATTTCCAGCTCCAGTCAACCAGAGATTGGAGGTCCTTTTTGAGACCAATGGCCATCAATGCCAGATTTACTATTAAAAAGTAGTAAATGGTAGTGTCATCTGCATAGATGCCTACTTGAGAACTGCTGACATCAGGAAGATCATTGATAAAGATCAGAAACATTGTAGGACCCAGGATAGAGCCTTGAGGAACACCAGCATTCATATGGAAGGAACTGGAAGAGAACCCATTCAGGGCAACTTTCATTTCACTGTTAGACAGGAATGGTTGGATTAAATCAAATAATTACTCTGTAATACCATATCCCTGAAGATTATGTAGAAGGCCAGCATACCAAACCCTGTCAAATGGCTTCAATATATCTAGATCTTCATCGTTATTATCAAGAGCTTGGTATACATATTCGGTTATGGCCGTAAGCACATCAGTAGTAGACTGGGCAAAGTAGAAACCATATTGTTTGTCAGAGAGCAGAACATGGGAGGTGAAATGCTTAACTACTTCAGCATTGATTAAAGCCGTGAAGACTCTGACGAAGAGTGATAGGAGACTGATAGGATGGTAGTTAGATGGATCAGAATTCTTAGACCAACTGATAGAGGAAGACTTCCAACAGGCTGGAAAGTAAGAATCAGCAAGCCAATAGTTGTAGAGTTTGGAAAGAACTGGAGCCAGATCAGGGGCACATTTCTTTAGGACTACAGCTGGTAACCCATCACCACCACTTGATTTATGAGAGTTTAATTTAGAGATGATTAATACCATCAACATGGTCATGCATATTTCACTCAGTATAGCCTCATTTCTAGGTGTAAAATCAAGTGTGAATACTCCAGATGAATTGTGTGTTGAGTTGGATGAGAATTTCTGAGCAAAACATTCAGCCTTATCAGCTGAGGCTGTTAGGACTTTGAATCAATTGAATAGAGGAGGGATTAAGGGTTTGCTGTAGTTCAGCACACTCTTGCAGAGCTGCTAATTATTTTTAGAACCAAACTTGTGAGATGCAATACGTTGTTTCATTCTATCAGGAAACAGTAACTTTGCTTCATTGAGCACATGCTAGCATTCATTACGAGCAGAGACAAAGAGATGTCTGTTGCAATCAGGCATGTAACTCCAGTACAGCTGGAAGAAGTGATTCCTATGGACTATAGTGGCAGAGCAAGCAGGTGAGAACCAAGGAGAGGAGCACAATTAAAACTTGATATTTTCTTGCTGGAATGAAAGCCTCGATGCTGTCTTATTAAAGAGGGATGATTCCACACTGCAGAAGTTGGTACAAATGCCCCAGATGTGGGAGAAGGAAATGTTAATGGTTTAGGTGATTTTTTTTAGTTGTTTTAGATTTATATTTTTGGTTGTGTTGAGTTACATTGGTAAGGAAAAGGCCTAAAGTAATAGAAGCAATCAGTCATCAAATGTGGTATGAGCAGAAAAGAACTTGTGCAGACTGCAACATAATGTGGCCTCAGGGTTGCCCACCAGAGGTGCATGCAGGAACACCCATCCATGCATGACATAGCACTGCAAGAACCCTGATATTATGTAAATGTTGATCAGAGCAGACTCTCAAGACACTCTGCAAGAGTTCGGGCTCCTAACTACCAGTTGGGAACAGCAAGCAGAAAACTGCCAACATGGTATTCTCAGTATGAAAAGATGTTGCCACAAACTTCACACATCACAAAAGAGTCACAACAGCACTACTAGTAAGGCCAAAGAAATGGAAAGGATCCAGGAACCCCTTCCTAAACTCTACTCTTGTTCAAAAGAAGGGTGAGGATTATTAACTGGAAAGCAAATCTACTCCTATTAAAAAACCCCCCAAAAAACAAGAAACAGACAAAAACAAACAAAGACAACAACAACAGGCATGGAAACACAACTAGAGAGCCAAGCTGGGCTGGGAGCCACAGCATGAGGTATGTATGTATAGATAACTTGGGGGCTAGAGGCCTAAAAGTCACATTGGGAGGAGATGTAAAGGGAGATGCTTGAGCATTCACTACACCCACACATATGGATAATTGAGAAGCATATGAGTTGGAGGGGACTATGGATAGTGAATCTGGAATGTAAATATAAAGTTTAACTAAGTGAAAACTTTATACTTACATCCAACATTCACTTCGTGTAGAAGAGAACGTTCCAGCAGTCTGTGAGCCATGATTAAAAAATAATAGCCAATGCTTGTATGAATCACCAAATGCATAATATTCAAAGAGGGAAAAGGAAGGTGCTTATCAGATAAGATGACCATATCTGTGAAATAACACTTAGGTTTTTTGAAGTCTTTTATTCTTATATCTGATCTATTGACTTGTACAGTGTGGTCGGTATTTATAGTGAAATCCCAGAGAACTGTAATATTTTCACCTTGTAGCACTGGTGATAGTTCATACAATCTTTTATAATGTTGACATATTTTTCAAATTCCCTACTCTATCTTATCATTATCATTGGCAGAACTCACTTTCAAGTATTTGGGGTGCTCATTGATGGTTCCTTCTGTGTGAAATGAATCCTATGTTTGATGTGAAGAGATGTCTGCAGTCACCACATGATAGGGTAGGAGGGTTTAGAGGATGGAGAGCTCTGGCTTTTCTTTGGGCTCTCTTTGTCTCTTTCTATTTGTTTTCAAAGGATGTGTTTTTGTGAACTGCTCTTCTTCAAATGCTTCTTTCTCCAACTCCCATCTCCCAATTGAATCTGTCTATCTGTTGTAGCATACCTATGATTATGATAATGGTCCCCATTCACATAAATACAGTAGTGAATACTGTATGTTGGTCTGCAGTTGAAGATGAATTGTGTGATTCACTTGACTCACTTCTGGCAGTTGACTACTACTTCTATGTGCCGCTGGTGAATCTTATATGTATTGTTCTTGTTCTAAGTATTATTGTTCATTACCAACCTTTGTGTGATTATTCTATTCAGTAACCTTCCCTAGGTTACAACACTGTCATTAGCATGTTTTGAGTCTTCTTGTTTGTTTTACATGCTACCTCTAAATTTCAACTGGAAACTTCAAAAGACTGCAAGCCAACAAATCATGACCATTGGTACAATTAGTTGGATACATAGCTGATATTCCCAACATCAGTTTTCTAAATTGTATCATGTTGTCTGTCTGTGTCAGTTTAAACTTTCATTAAAATGTGTCTGTGCATGGACAGATAAATTTTTTGTTCAGTTAAAATGTGTAAGCATATTAAATGGAGAATCTAGAAAACTAGAATTATGTCACAGGTGTAAAATTATTATCGTTCTTAATAATAATAAAATTAAATAAAAAATAATTACTACTGCTATTCTATAATAGTTGCTTTATACACATACACATTTTATATACTAAATGTAACATCTCTTATGGGACAAAAGTAGTAAAATGAAAAGTAGTTAATGATAAAATGATGAGTAAGTGGACAACTGGAAAGAGAAATGAAGAAGAGACATGAAGAAAAAGAAAGAATGGAAAAAGAAAACAAGAAACAAAGAAAAAAAGAGTACTTTGAATAAAAATAGAAGAAAGGATGAAAAAAATGAAAAAGCAAAGAAATACAAGCAGAAAAAAAGGAAAAAGTTAGTATTTGAAAGATCTTTCATCTGAAAGAGACAGCCATTCTTATTTATCTGATAATATGCAAATGAAAAAGATACAACAAAGAAATCTGAATCAAGCAGCATCATAAAGTAGCAAAAGCCAAAACAAAAAGTTCTCTCTTTATATATGATGGCCAGCAGACAATCGCTTATATCCAGGAAAAGAGAAGAAAAAATGGCAACAGTATAAAAGTAGGAAGGTTGAACAAAAGAAAACATGAAATTTATGTAGACATCATGAAAGGAACTTTATGAAAATTCAAAAAGAAAAAAGGAAAAACAGTAAAAACTCTGGGTAAATTTTTAAGTCAAAGTTCAATCTGTCAAATAAAAGTAGAAGTGGAAGTGTAGGATAGGTCCCACTTTGATGGATCATTCTAGAAAAACATAAGACAAAGCACATGTTAATCTTTCTTTTTGTATCTCAAGAAGTTAAAATTTTATTTTCTTTATTTGAAATATATTTTGACAAGAAGGCCAAATTTTGTGAAAAATAATGGTCACCCCATGAATATTTTACAGTAATTAGTTGTGTAGATATCTTTAAAAATTGCCTTCCAAAATAATGAAGTTTAATCTGATATGCTTCATATTACTTGTGTAGAAAGTTCTTCTAAAGAATATAAATAGTGTTATCATAAGTAGGAAAAAAATCATCATTTGTTCTGTGGAAAGTGAAAGAACATATAACAGTCAGTATGTTTTGAAAGAACGTAAAAAATATTACATACACAACAGGTAAGCAGAACCATTAATAGAGTCTCAGGGTAACAAAGTAGATTTGTGTAGGTTTGAATATTTTCCTGAAAGAAATTTTTCTTATTAGCATGTAGGTAGCTAAAAACTTTAATGGATTATAAGGTAATAAAGTTACTGGTATCAGTAAAGCTAGTGATTTTTTTAGAGTAAACACAGTGAATGATGTTTGAACACATGATGTCTATGTAAGTAGGTATGAATTAGTATCTGAATCTAGATTATTTTTTGAAATATCAGGAAATAATAATTTCTCTGTTGTTACAAAATTTTCCTCACAATCTCAGCATCTTGTTTTCTCTTCTGTTTCTGCAAACAATTTGAGTAAATGCATATGTTAGTTTCTCAGCTTCTTGAATCAGATGCAACTGAAATTAATTGACTACTTTCCTCTCATTAAGCTCAGTTGAAGAGATTGACTTGTAAAGTTCTATTGTTTCTTTGTCTTGTAAACATGTTTCATCAGATGGCTTGGTCAGTTTAATTAAGATAAGATGATGACATGATAACAAACCCAGTATCAGGTTTCATTTCACTTGTTTTAACTGGTTCAATGTAATTTTTTACTTTATTTCAAGCATCTCAATCAAGCTTTTTACTGGAAACTGTTACTTAGAGATTACTTGACAGGATAGTTGTAATCAAGCCTGCATTAAGAAAATGAATGTCTTAGAATTGAAAGAGTACTCTGCCTTTCTTTTGGCTTTATCTACTCCAGAAGTAAATTCTCTGAGCACTTGATTATAGTGCCATGTACCTCTTTTGGAAATGCTTTTCTTCCTATTGAAATAATAGACCTTACAGCATTGTTCTGCATATTGGATGTTTCTCATGCGTCAGTTTATTCTGCCAGATTTGTCTTCATGATTTAATGACATTGTCACTATTGAGACAGTAATATGAATCTATTAGAGGATTGAATGTTGGCATGACTACTACATTCTTATTAATAATGTCCCTTGACCATTTGGAATTGGTTTGCTTCTTGGGAAATCTTCTTTTTCATCACCCCTTAACTATTTTCTTTAATTCCAAACTAAAGAAAAAAAAATTAGATAAAATACTGATAGTAAAATGATGTGAAGGATGATGGTTCAAGTAAATAAAGGTCAGGCTGATGGGAGAGTGACACATTTCAAAAGAAGGAAAGGATGTTTGAAATTCAAAATTTCAATTATTTTTTATCTAATATTATTCTTAAAAGCATGTCCAGTAAACAAAGAAAGGTCATAAATAAATGTATTATACAACCAGATTATAATTGCCAGCTTGGAACAAAATAAGTGATAATTTTAAACAAAATATTTTAAAACATAATAACATTATTAGTCAAATAAACACAATTTAAATCAACACAATGCAGAGATTCACTAATGAATTTATTCCATCATAATGAAAACTCTTGTCATGGGATATGAGAATTAGCAAGAAGACATTATCGACCATATATTGGTGTATACAAATATGAATCTGAGGCCCATAAGGTATGGTATTTGGTAGAGGACAGATTTAGTGAACAGGGAGTATGTGCAGAAATTTTATACTTAAATGAATCAGTTTTTACTGGGTCGTATGTACAGTATGGCATAAGTTTGGCATAAGGTAAATTGAAAGGAAAATGACAATGAAAAAATTCTGTCCCATCAATCTTCCAACTTGAAAACCCGGGTTTTGACCTAGGCTTGAACACTAATCACTAGCACCAGATGGAAATATGTAGCTATCTCAGTCACTAAGTCAACAAATCTTTAGCGGATTATAGTTGGGATAATGGTAATATTAACAAGCAAGAAGACAACAATCTTGGATGTATATTCATCATTTGGGTATGATGCAAATTGTAGGGGAGGGGTTGCTAAAAACATAGAAAATAACTTTACAACGTTACTGCTGAGTATGATGATGATGATAATGATGACAAATACAGGAGAAGACAATAAAATTGAAAGAGAATGGCTATGGAAAAAAAAAACTGTAAAATATCAAAATCTTCAAGAAAAATATTCTTACTCTGCAAATAAATATATTGCAAATGAGAAATGTAATAACTAAACTGAATAGTGTTCCTTGCATTTTTTTATAAAGCAGAGAGAATGAGGTTTATTAAAAAAACATTGAACAAAGACATTGATCACCTTTTCTATTGACTGATGTTTTGTTATGTGCATTCAAGTGAGAAAAGGAAAACATTCAATCCAGTGTCCATTGCCATTATTTGTCTATTCATATCATTTATGGAGTGTTCAAAGTACACACACACACACATGCCTGTATTTTATTTTAATAGATGAGATGTATAAATGTATTTGAGTATAAATTGTTTCTTTCATATATATATATATATATATATGGGCAGCAACCATTCTTTTAAAAATCTTTCATTAAATATGACGGACAAATAAGATTTCATTAATTTTCTATTTGGTTTATCCAGCTTTTATCATTTTTCTTACATTTTTCTGTTTAGTAGGAGTGTGCGTTTACAAAAACTGTTGATATCGTCAATTGTCTCGAGCGAATACAAAAACTCGAATTCCAGCCATGCCCAACACATAATGGCTCAGAATCACTGCTACTATAATTCCCAAATAATCCATTCACACAATGAAAATAAACTAACTACACCAAAATCAACTGCCTTGAAAATGGCTAAAAAAGTGGTTGAAAGTGCCTGGGAGAATGGACGATATGGACAGTTTTTGTACTCACTCTCACCAACTGGAAAAGTGTAAAAACAAATAAAAAATTAATAAAATTTTCCTTGTCTGTCATATTTAATGAAAGATATATATTTTCTGTTTAAATGTTATTTTAATAGATACAATTTATTTAAGTAAATGCTCTGTTTTTTAATTAAACACTATCAGTACCCAATTTCATTCACAAAATTTGGCTTGGTTTTTGGGCACTTTCCAAAGATGCCAGATGCTGGGATTGTCTCCTCAGACTGATAGCATCATAAAGTTACATTCCTGCCAAATCAACCATGAACCTGGGTCTCATGGTTGGAAAGCGAATGTTATAACTACTTTCCTACATGCCCATACATGCATGCATACATACATAAATACACACAGACACATATACATATATATATATATATATATATATATATATATATATATATATATATATATATATATAATTTTTATTGTCAAGTATGTTGGCTTGAGAAAGGAGAATTCTTTTTATTAGGCATTAAATTGCATCACTTATCACCCTCCATAGTTTACCTTGACTTTCACAGTTAGCTTTAATGTCTTCAGTATTCTTAAAAGATTTGGGCACCTTGGCATGGTGTAATGGTTAGTAAGCTTGTCTCGCTAGATCAGTTATGACTGAAAAGTGAGTTCGATCCTCACTAGGTGTCCTATACTTTCGGCCTTGTGCCACATCTAAGCTATGCTTAGAAGATAACTATTTTTAAAAGATTTTGAGAACCTAACAATATTTTTATTTCTGTTTATAAATACATTTTGCAAAATAAATCTTCACATTAGAGAACAAAACATATTGGTAAAGAAAAGTTTTCTTTTGTTTTTATTCCTATTCTCCTTTTACACACACACACACACACACACACACACTGAGGGTGTGGCACTAATACTTTCCACATAATGGTAAGACATTAGTTAAATGGAGACACCTTGTCATGAATTTATGTGGGAGGCATTTCTGCCACATAGACACACACACACTCACACACATGCACATTATATATATATATATATATATATATATATATATATATTTAAATGTAATGTCAGTTACTGTGTACTGTCCTCTTGATTACTCTTTTTGTTCTTTGTCATTAGTAACTTTTCTGTCTATAATTTTCCCACACCATGTAATCCCTTGTGTTTTAGTGGCTTTACTACAGCCTCACATGGGGTGAACTCAATTAAAATATATACTTGGATTGAGAAATCAGAGATCTGAGTTTGAATTCCATTCAGATCCATTACATTCACTTATGTGCAATACCCTTGGGAAAGGTAAGAATCCTCCTCTTCTCTCCCCAGCTATGGGTAAATAGCAGGACAGACCGGGTTCTGTAGCTTTTGATGGCAACTGGTCTACTGCAGAAAGAAATGGCAACCTACTGCAGGAAAAAATCTGCCTCGCCAGTCATGTATCAAAAGATACATGATCGCTTAAGTGTGTATCATGCATGGCACATAACTGACTGATAAATATATATATATATATATATATATATATATATATATATATATATATGTGTGTGTTTGTAATTTGTATACAAATTCACTAATGAACCAAAATATTATGACCACTTTCCTAATAATGTATTGGTACTTCACCTATCCATAAAACAGTTAATAACAAGTATGAATTATGCAAGACTTTTAAAGATTTCTTCTAGGATCTGGTGCCAAGACATTAACAACACGTCCTTTAACTGTTTAAAGAAATATAGTGGACACTATTTACTCTATTCAGACTATTGTCCTCATCTTTGTTGCCATATGTATTACAATGTTTTGGCCATTGTATGCTCCGGCCTTCTTCAGGTGGTTGGAATGTCAAACCAAACCGTTTATTTCACTCACTGGGGTAGACTGTTCTAGTTCCAAATGCCATGTTTAATGGATGTCAGTTGTCAGTTATCTCCTGTTAATTCCCCTCTCCAAGTTCTCCACTGCTTTAACCTGGTATTGAACTCACACTCTTTGGGTCCTGTAACTGGATCTAACTAACGCCTTTATCCACTGTGCCATGTGTCCTTGAGGAAATAAAGGGTTTGGTTCGATATTCCAACCACCTGATGAAGGCCGGAGCATACAACGACCGAAATGTTGTAATAAATATGGCGACAAAGATGAGGACAATAGTCCAAATAGTGTAAATAGTACCTCATCTCAGAAATATAGTGTTCAGTTTAAATATAGACAGAAATATATGTGTTCATTTTTAAGAAACTGAACACATCTGGCAAGTGCTCAACAGAATTGAGAACTGAGGAATTTTATTCCTGAAATCATTTCCAAAACAGTCTTGTAGTATAACAAGACATACTATCCCATTGAAGGATGCCATTGCAATCATAGGATGTCACCATGAATGGGTTTACTTGGTTTTCAATGATATTGAAGTGGTATATAACAAAGTTTTTACCCAGTAGAATGCTGCTCAAACCATTATACTGCCTCCATCATGTTGCTATTCTAGAGTTTAAATATGCATGTAACTTGATGTCCAGGCAACCTTCTTTCATAGATACAATGTCCAATTCCAATGCTTGTTGAATTTCTGTAATGGATATTAGGTAGCATGAGTTGTCTGATTAGAATGTGTCAATTCAGTTCCCTCTACAAGAAGAATAAATGTGTTGTGCCCTTTCCTTCCTTCACCTTCATTAAAGTTATTTGCAATTTATGCTACAATTGCTCTTCTGTTGGCTTGTACTTGTGTAAGAAAACCTCCATTCACTTCTTACATTGATAAGTTTTGATTGCTCAACACCATGTATATGGTTGGTGATTCACTACAAGTGAATTTTAAGATCCCATAAGCTGTGATGTTTCTGAAATGGTCTAAACCTTCTCACCATAACAATTTTATCTTTATTTCAGTCATTCAAATCCTTTTGCCTATAACTTAAAAAAAAATGTAAAGCACGTAAGGCCCCCTTACATACATACATACATCTTTTCTGACAGTGTGCACAGTGGTTATGAGACAGTCGTTATCATTCTTGTCACATGTTCCTAGTCATTTTTTAGTTCATCAGTATCTATCTATCTACCTATCTATCTATCTATCTATCTATCTATCTATATATATATATATATATATATATATCAAATTTAGTTGAAGCTTTCATTTTAATTTTAATTTCAAGCTAATAGATCAAATTTAATATTTCCAATAAGCAAAATACTTTGCTGCATTTCAAAACTAATTTAAATTAATTGGAAGGAATTTTCATTTTGAAGTTGCTGAAATAGTTGATTTTAGTGCCATTTTTAGCTATCTTTTATCAGAATGTAATTCTCTTTATTAAAAAATCTTCCAAAAATAAATTATACTTTTCTGGAACTTAATTTGAGGATTTAAGTAATTTAAAGTTTAATTAATCTGATTTGAAACAAATATTTGTTACTTTAAGTTTAAAATGTCCAGAAATTCATTTTTTTTTACCTGTTTATTTAAGGTGTTGACATATTGACAGCTTGAATGACAGATCAAAGTTTATGTAATGTTTTTCGGTAGTGAATATATATGTAAAAAATAATTCAGGAATATAACATATGCGTCCTTTTTATATAATTTTTAAGTACTTAGAAATCTTAAAAATTTATGAAAATATTAGTCTGATTAAATTTTAGATACTTTAGCTTTAATTTACTACAGTTATTTTCTGATAATGTTGTGTATGAACAACCATATCTAAAAAAAAATTGGCAGGTTTATGCACATACAAAAAAATTCAAAATTCTTTTTAAAATACTGGGATCACTAAATTGTAATAAGCTTTTCCATTTATGATTACTAAATATAGTTTTTACTTAATAACAATATCACATAACCGTTACAAATGAATACAAAATTTTAAAAGAGTTAAAACTTTATAAATTATTATAAATAAAATACAAAAATGAAAACAATTCTTGGAAAAATTCATTAGAAAAATGTTTTTTTTTGATAATAGTGTCCATAATATGTTTTATTATTTAATTAGAAAAGCTTTTAATTGCATATATGCATGTCTTAGGTTTAATACATTTTTTTATTTTACAATTCAGAGAAGATTTTCAGTAACTAAGGCTCCTATTTTGCAAAAAGAGATTGATGATTTAAATTTTCCAATTTTTGCTTTTTGCTTATATAAGCATAAAGCTTTACAAATTTAATTTCTTGAAATTTCATAAAATTAAATAAGGGGGTGCCATAACAGATGTAAAAAAATATATATTTTTACCAAGATTTTCTAAAAAAAAAAAAGACATTTCATAAGTAATTTAATTCATTTTTGAACAAGTGGCATACAGAAAGATAGAGAGTGAAACAAAGAAACAAACAATGCACATATAGGGATTCACACTGCATGGTGATTGTCAGTTTCATCCTTCAATATTATCTATAAATGCTCTGCCTCTGATAATGAGGACTCTTCCCATATAAATATAGAACATTTTAATTATTGACGTTTCAATTTTTAACAGTAACAGAAACAGGCTTTTCCTGCTAACAAAATCAAACGCCTTTGACAGATCGATGAATGCGATGTATAGCGGCATCTGTTGTTCACATTTCTTCTGGAGCTGACATCGAGAGAAGATCATGTGGATCTTTTAGCCCTAAATCTATATTGAGATTCTGAATAGATGCAATCAGGGAGTACTTACTCGGGCAAAGAGTTAATTGCTTAACAGGGAGATACACTGGTAATTATTGCAGTCACTGTATAACTGGCATTGCGTATGTTCTGAGGAGCCTTGTTTTCCCTCTAGCATAGGCTCAGGAGACTGTGGAATGGTAGGAGTAAAACTGGATTACCGATGACCTCTGGCGGTATGCAGTCTTCTCCCGGTTCTTTACTGCAAGCTAGAGCATGAATAACTTTGTTAAGCTCTTCCTTTGTAGGCTTAGAGTCCTAAAACATCAAGCATTTCTTTACTGATGGAATTTTCTCTTGAGAAAAATTCTAGATTTTGCTCTACCCGTCATCACATTTGTTTGTCTTTTTCCGTAATTAATTTCCTGATCTTTGATTTCAGGGATGCAGAGTTCTTTGTTGGTTTGCCAGTTGTTTGTTTAATACCCTTGTACATCTTATGGATGTTGTCGTTGACCGAAACCTGACAGATGGTGCCAGTAGTCCTTTGCACAGCGATGTGCATTTTGCTGGGCCTTGCTACAAGCAGCTTTCTGAGCCTGTAGATTTTTCTGGATAGGATCACACTTGAATCTATTTAGTGCCCTTGATGATCGATGTTAGTCTCAAACCCGTCTTTGTTCTTGTGCATCATCTTTACATAGGTCAAGATTGCAGCATTGTAGATGGTTTTCCGAAGGAAGTACCAGATGTCTTTCACGCACAAGCCTCTCTAAGAACTTCTGATTTCTATCTGGATTGACAGTCTTGCTAGACTTAATTCTCAACTGGCATTTTTTCTTTGAATGGTAGAAATTCTTAGGTTTTAACTTTACGCTTGAGGAGATCAGGTATTGATCAGTATCTGAATCCGCGCTGTGGAAAGCTCTTGTGTTGAAGTCGTTGTTAGGGAGTCACGCCTGCTGATGACCAGGTTTAGGATTTTTATGCCATTGTTGTTCTGAAAGTAGGTGTTTGCCACACATAATTTATGATAGCAGTAAAATACATTTTTCTTATACCATCATGGCTTAATGCGTTTGGGCAATAAACTTGATCAGCGCCCACCCTAATATTGAATTCTCCTAGAAGGTAAACATGTTCATATGATGGGATATGCTTTATGGCACTGTTAAGCTGAGTGTAGAACTGGTTTTTGACTTGGCTTCGGGTGTTCAAAGACTCTCTTAAAACTGTTTTGGGTAGTAGCAAAAAGGCCACTGTTATGACGAGAGCTGTCATGCTGGTATGGCTGGAAATAGTGGATCCTGTGTGCTATGGTGGCTAAGCATGCTGGTGTGAGCCATGGAGAGGATTGTAGTTTAATCTGGTACTTCCAAGAAGGGATGAAAGTGTTCATGCCGGCTTTAACTCAAGTCCTTATATATAGCAGTGAACACTGGAGAATTTCTTCACAAATGAAGTGGAGACTTGAGACAAGAGTTCTTCAGGAATATGTCTTTTAGAGTGTGATAAAGTCTAGAATGTGTAACCAAGAAGCTTTGTCTTTTATTTTGAACACAATGTGTTGGCTGATCCATTCTCTGGTCTTCCACAGCTATATGTGTCATCCAATAAATATTAAATCATTGCAAAAGTTTGTGCCTGATTATAAAATTAAAAACACAATTTTACATACAAAAAAGCATTTATTAGTCAAGTACATTGTCTCAATTGTTTTTAACAACTGTCTTCCATCATTCTACAAGCTTTCTGGTGCCATTTCTGTAGAAATTTTTTTTGTTGGATGATGGTTGTGAGGTACTTTTTGACTGCTTGTACAGATCAAATTTTTTGTCATTTAAATAGTTCTGTAGAAACTGGAACAAATGAAAATCTGAAGGAGTCAAGTCAAGAGAGTCTGATGGATGCTGGAGAGTGGGGTCTCATTTCAACTCTTAAAGCTTCTGCAAGGCCCGTTTTGTAACATAAGATCTTGCATTGTCGTGTTGAAAATGACACCTTTTTGATTCCCTGAAATTGACTGTTTTTCTTGAATCCAAGTCTCTTCAAATTGCAAAGGGCAGTTGAGATATTGATTTTCAAACTCTTAGAAATCTCTTCCATCAAAATCTTCAGTTTATTCTCCATGATGGCAAGCAGAGCACAATCCAAATAAACTTTCTGAATGTTTTTGTTGCAGTTTCGACAATGACTCTCTTCTGAAATATAAAATATGATGAAAGTGCATTTTTCACCCTCCATCTTTAAGGCATTCATTTGTGAACCAAATGTCAACATTCAACAAAGTTTCCTTGCAACTGTATGCTGAAAATCACCCCCATCCCACCAAAAAAAAAAAACACCAGTCTCAAGTTGTAGTCATTTTATATTAACAAGGAAAATTGGGTGTAAACTTTTGCAATGATCTGATACTTTTAAATATTCTTTTACTGATTTTAACAATTGTAAAGTGTTATTGTAAAATATTGAAAAAAATAAAGATTTGTTTTTTTAAATTCCAGAAACATTTAAATATATTTTTTCTGCAGTTGCATAGAATATTTTAATAAGTTACTGATAGGTAAGGCCTGGAAAATGTTATTTTAAAAAGTCTTCTCTTGTAGAAAACCCTCAGTTCTACATTTTTATCTTCATTATGGTCAGCATTAATTCCAAGACTTTATATAACACATAATGTGATTAGTTCTATTTAAGTGGACAATAATAAAAGAAGAAATTGTAGCAGAAAAGAGAAAGTATAATTATTGTTTTGATCTTCCTTTTTCCTCATTTATTTTCAATTAACTTAATTATTGTTCATCATTTCATCAACTTTTCATTTTTTACAATTATTTGCTGCCATACACACTCATATATTTTTTTACATTTAAAATTATACTTTTTCTTCCAAAGATTATTTTAAAAATTAATTAAAAGTAACATTTATTTTATTTGGTTGTTCAACACAAAACACAGAAAAAAATCTTTTTGTGACATTTTTAAAGAAAAAGTGAAACATTCATTTTGAAATATTGCAACTATCTCATCTCTAACATTAAAGAAAACTATCCTTATTAATAAATTTTGTTTTCTAATTAATACACAAATTAGTACATATAATTAGCACACATCAAACAGATAAAAAGGAAGGTGTAATTTAATCCTAATTTCAAACTGTAAAATTTAATTTCAGATTAATCCAGAAACAAAACTTTGGCACAAATATTTTTTTTACAAAATTTGAACTTGAGCATTAAATTCCTTGTGGCAAATACAAAATCAGCAATCTTAATTTGAAATTGAAAAATAACATGGCACATTAAACCACAAGAAGAATGATCTCCTTTTTAGTTTTTTAAGATTAGATCAATCTTCACCTTATGATGAGAAGCTCTAATATTAAGCTACCAAGAAAGTATCAAATGGTGCTTAAACCTTTTATCAATGATGTGTAAGACAAGCTAACTTATCATTGTTCTATGCTTATTACCTTTAGATTTTTGTCATGTTTTTTCAATTTCAAATATAAAATTTTAGCCAACACTCATTAGTTTTAATTTCAGATTCATTAAATCTAAACAAATAAATTAAAAATATTTCATTTCTCAATAATGTGTGAAAAAAAATTGTAATACTTTTGGCAGAAAATCTGAAAAAAATTCCAACAGCAAAACTTTCACTTGAAACTTATAGAACTGATTTGAAACACAAAAAAAAACAAAAATGGTATCAAAGAAATCAACTAGAGGACTCCAAGTTTGTATAAGTCTTTTGATAGTTTAGAAAAGATGATAAGTGTGTGTATGTATGTATGCATGTGCAGACTTAGATAAATTATTTTTCATATTTTTAGTCAGATAGCTGTAGATATTTGTCATGTACATATAACAAATTTTTATGCATTACAACACATATACAAGTTTACATTTCTGCTTATTTCATTTTTATAGATAGAAACAAAACTTTTGGTTAAAGAGTGTTTTATTTTTTTTTAATGAGAACAGAGGCTTAGATAGAAATGAAGGCAGTGTTAGGTAAGGTGAATTCTGATCCAGAAAATTTTGATGCAGGATAACTTTCGCAAAAAAAGAATAGTAATGAAACAGATAAAGGTGTATTTTTCATTTCATTTAATCTAGAATTTTCCTATATTCTTGTTTTTCCAATTTGTTTTACTACATTTTTTTAGATGTAATTATTGCATTGCTAAGGTTTTGTCTGGCTGACTAGATTGAAAGTATTCTTGCCAAATCTGATTTGTATTTGAATACAATTTAAGGTAATTTACAATCTTGGCTCTGATTGAAAACCTGGCTCATTATACCATCTCTTGAAGAATATACACCTGCCTGCTTACTTTTTGAATAATTCAAACGGAAAGTCAGTGGTTGCTCTGAGGAAATGGATATTCTATGGTGGATGATTGTCATTGTTGTTGTGCTTTTTCCTGAATAGATATTTCAAAATGGAAACATTCCTCAGAAATTAAATTTGCTATAACATCAGCATAGACAGGGAAATATTGAAGAAATAATTGAGGCTCTCTGTGATTTATTTTGGAGACTTAGGGGGGAAAAAAAAAGCATTCATATCTGTAGCCATTTATCTACCTACCTGCTGCTGTGATATGCATATTGCTACTTACATTTTGCCGAAACAGCTCTTATTTAGCTCTATGTATAAAGTCTATCCACTCACCTATTGATGATTTGATATCAATAGAAAAAACTGTTTTTTAATGACTATAAGATCCCAGACAAAGATTTAAATAATGTTTGCCATGACCAGTATTTAGCCACATGACATTTTATTCTGCCATTTTTATAGCCACTACATTGTAAATATGAAGTTTTAAAGTAAAAGTGTTTAGTAAAAAAAATAACAAAATGAAAAAACAATTTGTGCTTCATGAAATTCTTGAAACTTTAAGATAATGTGTTTTTTATAAGTAAATATTTTTAAATTCAAAAATGAAAAATCTATAATTTAAAACTGTAAATAATACTGGTGTTTTTCTTCTTAAAATCTTTATTTAGTAAGTTAAGTGTTGTGGAGTAAATAGTACACCTCTGGTGACTATATGAACTAGTCCATTACTATAAAGAGCTCTAGGTCAGAGGTAAGACGGGTAGTTGTTTGGAGTCAGTCTTCAGACTAATATAGTACATGCGTCATGGCAAGCAGCTGAAGCTTTAGATATAGAGAATCCTTATATGAAGTATGTTATATAAGTAAGGGTGTTTTATAACAGTAACCAAAGAATAGTGTCGTTATAATAGTGGTGATGAGGGTTTTGAAGCTCAGGAGTTATAACTCTTGTGATGAGGATTCGGAACTCTTACGATTTATAACAGTAACAAGGATTCAGGAACTCATATGAGTTGTAATTGGAGTTACAAGAATTTCAAATATGTTGGGTTTAAAAAAAACAAAAAATAACAAAACATATTCTTGCAAATATGGAGAAAATATTGGCTTCCATAGTTGAAATTCATCAACAACAGAAACAGCAACTACAACAAAATCAACAGTTGCTAGAACTACAAAAACAGCAACAGAAATTGTTTGATATAATTTTGAAGAAAACCAAAAATTCTCTAACATTTCTTCCACCAGACACTGTCCAAAACAACACATCAAAATTTATGTTTAACTAGCAGGCTTTGCCTGCTCGCTATCACTTTGTAAAGTAAGATATATTCACTATTTGAAATCTTTGAAACAAAAATTTTAAATGAACATTTCATTCATAAATTGGCTTGTTATAGTTAAAGAAAGTTTTACAAATAGATGCCAACTTGTTAAAGACCAAGTAAAATGCAAATTTCAAATACTTTTCTGCACTATATAAGACAATATTCCTAAACAGAACTATTCTTGATATGAAAATCAAAACAATCCTCGAATAAGAGTAATGAAGGTCAGTTAATTAATGAAATGAACTTTCTTAAAATCAATATGCAAATTAGTTAAACCTGAAAAGTGATATTACCTAGAAGTAGATAATATATAATACAGATATTGAGCTTTGAGTGTGTAATTCCTTCGAGGGGCATACACATTCGGATACTTGCCGGTCACAGGGATCTGTTCCTGCGCTGGTAGTATCACAGCTATGACTAGCTTGGACAAGCTATGACCAGCAGTCTGAGTGGAAACACTCGGGTCCCTACGTTAAAAACCGACCTTGTGTCAAGTGGGGGTGGTCAAGTAAATACATTTACATCTATTTATCATTTCTCAGTTGCATCTCTTTGGACAGAGTTCACTCAGGGGCAACTCTGCCAGAGGACAGTCACAACTAATGATAATTATACTGAGAGGTGCCCAGTCCTGGTGAACAGTTGCCCAAGGCCACACCCTCTCATGGTACTAGAGAGAGGGATCGGTGTTCACACCGAGGCCAGCGCAACCAACGTTTGTGGGAGCTATGGACAATTTTTGTTGCCCAGGTGTTCGCGCTCAGGTCCCCACCTTAAAAAAGACCTTGGTTCACATCTCGTCTCAGTGGGGAGACAGAGTAAATACCGCGTGTAAATTCCTCTCCTGAGGGGTTTATAATGCATCTATTTCTCATCTCTCAGTTGTGTCTTTGGGCAGAGTGCACTCAGGGGCAACTCTGTCAAAGGACAGAGTTGCAACTGAGAAAAATTATACTGAGAGGGGCTCAGCCCTGAGGAACAGCTGCCTAAGGCCAAGCCCTTTTATGGTACCAGAGTGAGTGATCAGTGCTTGCACCCATGTCAGTGCAACCGATGGTTGCGAGGGCTGCAGGCAAATTTTGTTCCTTGTACGAGTGTTCGCGTTTGGGTCCCCACCTTAAAAAAGACCTTGTGTCACATCTCATCTCAATGGGGAGACAGAGTAAATACCTAGTGTGTAAATTTCTCTCCTGAGGGTTCATCTATTTATCATCTCTCAGTTGTGTCTCTGTCTTTGGGTAGAGATGCAACTTTCACATTTATTCATATAGATTCCATAATATAGATTTTACTTAATTAGCTATTATGTTTCTCTAACTCTTCAAATGTTGAATGTATAACTAATTCTAATTTCTATTTTCCCATCTTTACACTATATTAATTTTATCTTATAAATTGTCCCCTGTTCTGTCATCAATGAAATAAAAATAATTGTTAGTATGGAAAATAAGGATCTATGTATATTAAATTGTCTTTAAGTTAAGTGGCAGTAGAAGAATTATTGTTGAACTTTTAAAAAGTAAGCTTAAACATTAATTCAATACTTAAATGCAGAGATCAATTTTGAGTTTTTCTGTACTTTATTGATGCCTATTGACTCTACTCCTCCCTAGCTATTTTGATGATGGCCAAACCAAGAGTCCTCAACAGAAGCTAGCTTAAATGCTGCTCAATTTATGCAATTTTGGATACCAAAGGAAAATAAGAGTTACTTCCCTTGAACTATGAAAGCAAAGATAATAGTTCATGTAATGTATTAACATACATTTTTAATCTCGCATAATCTGGCAACCCTGAATCTGAGCTCAACGAAAATCGTTCCTGGCACCTAACTTTTCTAGGGATTTTGAATGAGCTATAAATTATTGAAATCAGACTAGTGGGAGTGGAGGAGTTGCTTTGACACACACATCACACACACACATTGTACTTTATATATAAAATTTCTTCCTTTAAAAGGTAAAACCTTTTTTTGACTAACACCACATTGGAATAATTGTTGGTGAACAGCATAATGTGATGAGAATCACAGGATAATAGACATACTGGAAGGAGACGAGGAACTACTACTAAAATATAATTTAATATTAAAAAGGCAAAAAGAAAAAGAGGGAACAGCAAAAAAACAGTATAAACAGTTCCAGTGAGTTTAAAAAAGAAAATATAGACTCACAGGACACCCTATAGAGAATGAGGACAAAAAACAGTCGATGTAGTTTAATATATACTGCTTCTAAGATGTGCAGATGCTTAGCCAATCATGCTGTTGTGGAGTAAATAGTACACCCCTGGTGACTATCTGAACAAGTCCATAAGTATAAGAGCTCCAGGTCAGAGGTAAGACTAGTAGCCATTTTGAGCCAAGCAGTTCACTGTCTGGCTTGTGACTGATAAGACCTCTGTCTTCAGGCAGAGGTTCTGACTACAGATGGAGACTCGGCTGAGAGAAACAAACACAAATTGTACTAAATCCCATGAATGCAGGGGCTGGATAAATTTTGAACGATGGCCAGAATAAAAAAACTCTGGTTCCCCACAGAAATCATGACCTTGTGTCACATCACATCTCAGTGGGGTGACTGGGTAAATGCCTAGCTGTTTGGGGTTAATCTTCAGACTAACTAATACAGATGTATTATGTATAGAGAATCCTTATTTGCAGTACATTATATAAGTAAGAGTGTGTTACTATAATAGTCATAGAATAGTGGTGTTATAATATTAAGTATTCATCATGGAATTTCAAAACATTCTTCTTGTATGCATTGATTTTCTGTTTGAATGTGCAGTTTTGTCTTCAAGAAATGATTTCATGAACCATTTTTCAGTCAGAGACAAAATCGTGATATTTACTTAAAACAAAATATTCAAATAGAAAAATGATTTGATTCAATAGAAATTTGAGCTTTGATATTAAAGATGGTGAGAAAGAGAGAAAAAAGATTAAATGTCCCTTTAGTCTGAATTTAATAAAATCATGTTTGTCTCAAGGTTACACTGGCAATTGTCATTGTATGTGAAGAGCATTTAATTAGATGTTTATAATGAGCTAATTTTGCAATGTTGCATTGTACATTCAATATTTAGTGAATCCTGTAAAAACGGATTAAAAATAATTAAAGATTGATTCAAATGCAATTTGATATTTCCAAGAAATTTCATTTTATGGTCAGTGGTATATCTTCAACCTATAGGTGACTCAACACATAAAAGATAACCACAGCAAATATCATGCAATCTTTTTCTTTGAAAAGCCCCACAGATAAATGATTGATATGTCTGTCTAAAAGAAATGGGTGTGGTAGTGGGTTAATTTAATTATATTGTCTTTACACCAGTTTAATATTAGCTCTATAATTACCAACGTTACTAAACCTGAATTACATTGTATGAAATGGTACCCAGAGAATTTTTGCTAAGCTATTTTGTTGTATTTTGTTGAACAGGTTTCATCATTATTATTTATTATGAGTTTTATTATATTATTATTGTTTGTTTTTATCACAATATTCTGGGTTGATACACTCTTCATTATTATTGTTAATTTATGATGTTTTGCAACATCTTATTGCATTTTATCACAACACTGTTGATTGATGCACTCTTCTTTATTATTAAATTATTAGTTTTGCTCAATCTTATTGATTTTTCTCACAATCCTCTTGGTTAATAAATTCTTTTACTACTAGAACAAATAGTACTTAGTCTAAAAAGATTCTCAAAAAACAATAACTCTTTCTTGGTTGCAAGAGAGAGTATCATAGAAGTAGTCGGTCATAAAGCCAGCAGATTTTTCCTCTGCTTCACCATTATTGCTTTTATGTAGTGATTTCCATGGAATATAATCTTTCAAAGTGTGCAATGTGACTAATTCTCATTGAATACCACTTTATTTTTGATTTGGAATTGGTTGCTATTACATTTGAAGAATGCATCAACTTACAAGTTTGGGATAAAATAAGAAACAATAGTAAGAGCATAATAATAAGATAACAACAATAATAGAAAAATCTTAAGGTCAAACTATATTTGAAATTGACTTGTACACCTCAATTGTACAACATAATTCTATATCTACACACCTATATAGATGAGGGTGTATATATATATATATATTTATAATTGTGCTACATTGAAAATGATGGCCTTTCCTTGTTATTTGAAGAAATGCATTTTGCAGCTCTTTGGGACAAGAAATAAAAAGATTAGCAGACAAGGAAACCTTTTTGCTGACAGAAATGTTTAAGTAGAGCATATTATCATGTTGCAAATGTGGTACCTTCCCTCAAATAGAAATGGTCGATTAGGATCTCAGGTGTCTGCTTCAGGAATATGATTCTATACTTGCTCACTTCTAAATAATAAACTCATGACAAACTCAGGGCAGTGCTATATAAAATGGTGAAAAACAAATATTCTGGTCTCCAAGACAATTAATTCCTTCTCCCAGCTTAACAATTCCACAATTCCATTTCTAGACATAAAACTGAATGTGTATTATTGTTCTAGAGAAGCATGTTTGTATAAATACTAATTAATTTATTTTTACAAATGCATTGGTTTATAACCATATATATATATATATATATATATATATATATATATATATATATATATATATACCTGATACCAGAGAACTCATAGATAGTTTTAAACAGACAATATTTTCCCCTTTAAAAGGTAACCTTTTTTTCGGCCAACACCTCATCAAAAGTATGATTGACGAATAGTATAATGTAATGAGAATCATGGAATAATAGACAGCACAGCATTCTGTGATAAGCCAACACCTCTTTGATAATCCAGAGTGTATGTATAAATACAGTGATTCTTGGTTTTTCATTTTGGGCAAAGCATGTATTATAAAGCCACTATTCTATGGTTATTTTTATAACACAGTCTTATTTATATAAAGTACTTTGTATAAGGATTCTCTATATGTAATGTTTTGGCTACTTGTTGGGATGCCTGTACTAATTAGTCTGAAGAGTGATTACAAATGGCTACCAATTTTACCTCTGACCTGGAGATCTTATAGTTATGGACTAGTACATATAGTCACCAGTGGTGTACTATTTACTTCACAACATCCCCACTTTTGAGATTAATGCTTTTATAAATATTTTTATTTTTTTATTAGTTTTAGTATCTCCCCCTCCTCTTGACTCCTACTTGACTTTGTAGTGTTTTCGTCTCAGATCCACTTCCAGTTCTTCAGTATACTTTATCTTTTCTAGAACTTGTCCATGTAGGTTCCATGACTTGTGGTGCTGGCACATCAAAAACATCATATAGCATTTTTATCCATTCTTCCAATGTTACAGTTCTTTCATCACTGAATCTTTTATATAGTTGTCTATGGTGCCTTTTATGTTCAAATTTTTTCCCTTTCACCATATAAATCAATTTCCCAATTGTTGCTGATATTATGCCATCTTCCCATGTTTCTTTGCCATCTTTATATGCTCTAAAGAACACTTTGTCTCCAATCTTGAAACTTTTGTTAACCATTCATTTTTTTTGACTTTGTAACAACTTGTTGAACACCAATTCTACTCTTTTGGCAAACGTTAATTCCACTGATGACATGCCTGATGGTGTGCAGGAGTTAGGTGTTACCTAGTAAACTCACACAAAATTTTGGGATTTCATTCTTTGTTACTTTCTTTCAATTGCTTTTTTGTTTTTGCAATAAAGACATCATTTTCCATTTTACTTTTTATTTTATCCAGGGTCACTGGCAACACTTGTACTATGTTGCACAAAATTTTTTTTTATTTCCATTTCAATTTTAATACTGTGATGACTATGTCCTCCAATGGTTTCACATTTTTAGGTATTAATCTAGATAATCCATCCACATGTCCTATTTTTTTAGATGGTTGGTACTCATTGTAAAATCATAGTTTAACAGGATGATACCTCAGTGTTGTAGTCTATTAGCTGTATGAGTAGGTATACCTTTCTTTGAACCATACATTGTTAATAGATTTCTGTGGTCTGTTTGCAATGTGAAATTTCTTCCATGAATAAATTTGGAAATTTCTTCACAGTGAATATAATTGCTAGAGCTTCTTTTTCTATCTGGCTGTAATTTTTCTCTGCTGGTAGAAGGGATTGTGAAGCATGAGCAAAAGCTTTCATTTTACCACCATTGTATTTGTGTAAGATCACTCCAATACTGTACTCCCTAGCATCTGATACCACTATAATTTCTGCCTTTTGGTTGTAGTATGCTAATGATAAATCTGATATAAGTCTTTTTTTTTATTTCATCAAACGACTTTTGACATTTATCATTTCAATTCCACTTTACTCTTTTTTGAAGCCCACTTTGAATTTTAAACACCAACCCAGTTTGTTTGACAGAGCACCTGGAAAATATTTTTTAATTTTTCCTTAAGATTTTCACTCTGACCTTTTAAATTGGTCACTTGGGAACTTATGCTATTACAATAAACATTTATTGGCAAAACTCAAAGTTCAAATAGTTCCAGCCAGTCCGTTCTGAATAAATCCGTAGCATTTTTTAATACATAAACTTTAATTTTTACATGCTTATTATGGAATGAGACATTGCAAATTAATTCTCAAAAAAATTTCTCAACAAAAACTGAAATTGTGACTTTGGAAGTCCTTTTTAATAAGGGCTTTCCAAATCCTTCCATGTCATTTCAGTGATTATTGAAATATCACTACTGGTATCTAGTAGCATTTTCACATCCGTATTATTTATTTTCCCATTTACAAATTTTCTTTTGTTTTATGTGACTATTTTATCCATTGCAATGCTGTTTACTAATTTCTTACTGTGAGCATTTTTCTTGGTTTGGTCTTGTAGTGTGACATTATATATCCTATTTTACCACACTTGTAACATTCTGCATTTTTAAATGGACAGTCTTTTCCAAGATGTAATTTACCACATCTGAAACAAGGATTTATTCTCCTTTTTATACAATTGTCCTTTGCTTGTACCAATGCACATTCTTTTTTCTGAATTTCTTAAGCATCAGCTTTCAGATTTAGCATTGTCTGACAATCATCCACTATTTCTTGCAGTGTAATACTGCAATTGTATTCTTCAAAGAAATGTATACATAGCTATCACTTATTGGTACTCAGTGTTCCAAATCACTGCCAGTGGATTCCATGCCATCTATTTGTGTTTATTTATTGCACTAGATCTTGTATCACGTTAGAACAATCCTGTGAACACTCTTTAAGCAAAACAGTTTTTTCAGTGGCATGTGCAGTTTAAAGCTGATCAAACATCAGTTCAAGATGGTTTGTCATCAGATTCAGGGTAAATACTCATCAATAAAACATCCAAAAATGTAGAAGCAAACAGAAGAAAATTGTAACCTCATCCATAAGGATTGTCACCAAACCAACTGTCAGTTCTCTCACAGAATAAGAATCCATTATGAAATCTGCCAGGAAATCATAGAACTTGTGATACCATCTTGTATATGACATATAAAATGCAACAGACTTCCAATGATTTCACAAGAATTCATATTGTTTGGCCTTGAAGTATTTATTGTTCTGGCCTTCATTCCTTGTGATTTAAGAGATTTTGATTTGATCATTTCAGAACACTCTCTTCAGTCTGGTTAATTTGATCCAGTGGCATTTTGGGGTCAGATTTTGCTTCCAGATGTTGCTAAAGAATCAGTTATGACTGAAAACATTTAACTTCAGGCACTATTTGATTTATTATCTGCCTCATTAAATTTTAATTCTGTTGATAAAACCACAAAGTAAATTGTTTCATATTAAGTTAGTTTCATTGAACATACTAGCCAGTTAGAATTTCTACTTCTGTGATCAACTTCAGTCTTGAAATGCACTTTACACAATTACGTAATTTAATTGGCAATCTTACCTCATTTTATTATCATGTACTTTAAATGATTCAATGACAATAATTATGTAAGATTTGATCTAAAATATTTCTCTACAAACAAGAACAAGATTTGACTTCTATTTTCTTGACATGTATTAAAATTCATGTGGGAAACAATCATTTAATTTATATAAATTTTAAAGTATTATTTATTATATCATTTTTGCAAATATTAACTGAATGATGAATGTTTTGAAATAAATCTATGGAATTAAAACTTTTTGAGTAATTAGTAAATCTTTGTTGGATTTTTATTTTGGTAAAGTTTGATAAAATATTCTTTTATAGAATGAAAGATCAAATATGTATCCACATCAATAAACATTTTGGTAGAGTTCTTGGATATCATTAGAAGATAAGAAAATTATTTCATAAACATTTAATTTAAGATCTCTAAAGGAATTTTGATTAGGTAATGTCAACTATCCCGTCATTGCAATCAATATCATTTTTTTCTTGGCTTAGTAAAATTTTATATGTCAGTCACTTTGTGAAATTGACAAAATTTCCATCATATAGTCATGAATTGGCAAAAGTAAAAAAAAAAGTATTTTAGTAATTTGATCAGATTTGAGCCCAGAAGTTCTTTACAGTTCATTACACTTGATATTCAGACAAAATCATCAGTCACAAAACAGAATTAGTTATTATTTTGAAGATATATTTTTTTACAATGATGTTTACATTGTACAAGGCCCAAGAGCCACTCGAGGTAGAGGGTTACAGAGAAAGAGCCAGAGTTTATGGGGATATATGGGGAAGATAACAGTTGACCTTAGACTTCAACAGGGATGCATCCTCTTGGCAGTCATTTCCACAAAGTAGCAATTTGAGGGAAATAGCTGATAAAGTGTAACTTACATCTCACCAATGAAATATGAAGAGAATGAGGGTGGTTCATTACAATGTTTATGTTTTGTCTGTAAAAGGGATTGCAGGCTGGAAAATAATTTGTTACCCACAAGGATGCAGATTCACTTTTGGATTCTATTGAGACTGGAAATTAAAGACTTGGCAGCAGTGTGACATTTTCTCTCTGCTTGGGTATGTCTAAAGCTTGAGAAGAGCAGAAAGCATCAGGTACTGGGAAATGACCATTTTTCTAGCATTTTTAATGATGAATTATAATGTATGAATTTCACTTGAAGTCTGGGTTGAGTTAAAGTCCCAATAGGTGCTCAAAGTACTGAGGAAACATCCATTCATTGCAATTGTTGAAAGTTCCAAGTTTGGTTGGTGATTATGGAACATTACTAGTTTGGTTTTTGTGGCATTGAATGTAACCAGTCAGTTTGTCTCCCACTGAGCTGTTAGAACTAGTTCAGAGAAGAGATCAACTGCCAAACTCTGATCATCTAGAGTTTTCGAGGTTCACCCATATACAATTGTATCATCAGCATAGATATTCCCAAATGATTGAAGTATACTCTTAGGCAGATCATTTATGTAAAGTAGAAAGAGGGTTGGACTTAGAAGTGAACTTTGGGAGATGTCTGCATTAATTGGTTGTGCCTTAAAAGACCTTCAAGGAGCTACCCATTAGTAAGGACTTTATAAATGAGAAGACTCTTCCATATTCCATAGCTAGAGAGCTTGTGCAGTAATCCTCTATACAACACCTTTAAAAAGGCCTTTGAAATATCTAATGCAATTGTCCTTGAAATGAATTTGTTCATTGAGTGTGAGTAACGGCAGTTAGGAACGCAGCAAACCTGTACTGTTTGTTGCTCAAACTGTTGTCCTTATTGAGATGATGAACAATCTTCTTGTTGATTATAGCTTCAAAAAGTTTGCTAATGATACTTAGGAGGCTGATGGGTCTATTCTGTATGGTGATAAGCATTTTTGAATGAAAGGGAGCTGAACTGAATGATTCATTAAAAGTCTGATCTATATAATGTGTTAGTGGCCAAAGTTCCAAAGGTTTTTCCCCACTTTCATAATTTAACTCCAGCAATAAAAATGTTGCATTCTAAATTGAATGTATCAACAAAATGTATATAGCTTTTTGCACTTCATTTCTTAATAGATCAGTCTTGAGTTCTCATTTTTAACATGATCAATAATTGCTTGTAAAAGCTTATCTCATAAGAGCTGTGAATATAGTTGAAATATTGCTGTGGACTGTTTGCTCTTTTATATTTTAATTCCAGTCTCCATCAGTTTGCTTAAAATTTGTTTTAACCAAATTCTTCAAATATTGGCAAATGCAGAATTCCGTAATTTGCTGACAAATCCATTAGTATTAAATTCCCAAAGTTCTGCAGAATGATCCAAGAGGGAAAACAAGAAAATAAATTCCAAAGAGATTTTAAAGAATTTTTTTATAATTTGGTTATTACTGGTCAACTTTTTTCTGCACAAGAAACATTTCCAAATTTTCAAAAATTCTTATTTGCTTCTTATCAAAAGTTTTATTACCATACACAAGACAACAGTCTATATATAAGTTGAATATTACAATGTTATGGAGTAAGTTGAAATTCAAGTATTGGTAGTGCTTGAATAAAAATTAACTTACCACATATCTCAACTCTATATATAAGAGCTAGGAGATATTTTATCCACTTTGTATTAAATAAAGAGTTCTTATATACCATCAAACATATTAATAGCTAGATATGAATGACCTCCATGAGTTGGAAGCACTTGTCTGTGGACGTGGATGTTTTTTTTTTCCAGTTGACAGAAACAAGGAAATAGGCATGTATGTTTGAATGTATAAATAAACAGCAAAAATGTGTAATAAATATGAAACTTTTGAGACTCGATAAAAATTATTGACATCAAATGAAAAAGGATGATTAAACTCTAAAAAAAGGATGCCAAAATGATAATAATTCAGTGAATGAAAATGAAAAATCAATGCAAAAATTAAGCTGAAAATTACAAAAATGAAAACCAAAAGGATTTTGTTTGGAACATTACTAAATTTGTTGGCAAAAAACTTTTCAAGAGAAAAGTAAAAGAAGACACCAAAATATGAGACTCAATGTTTTTTCATCCGATAAATCTTATTAAAATGATTTTACTTTGCTAAACACACAAACACGCACAAGTAAGCTGTTAATAGTGGTTAAGCTCTAGGAAATAGACATTTACAAAATATGAACTGAGGTAAAAAAATAACCACCAGGCAAAGTAAATACCAGAAATTTTCTGAGGACAAAGACAGTTCAAATGCTATATTTTCTTTCGTGTTGAAAATATTTTTGAATAATAAAGAAAAACAATATAAAGAGAATGAAATAATTGAAATTTGATGTGGGATTGCATGAAACAAAATGAAAAGTTTCTGTCTTTGTGGGATGAAGACCAAACTAAAATATCTATATGTTTGCCTCAAGACAAGGCCTGAGTGATTTAAATAGATCAGAATAGAAAGAAGGAAAGCATTAAATTTTCAAAAGAGAAAATGAAGAAAATTAAATAAGGCTATGGCTGATACATTTCACAATTCTTATTTTGAGTGAAAATCATTTTAGAAAATCAGAATTAAATTTCTTTTTTAAGTCTTGTTATCTTTTTACTTTTTTCTTTCACAGTCCTTTTCTTTCTCTTTCCTTTCTTTTTCAATCATTTTCTCTTTGTTTTTCATTCTTTTCTCTTTCCTTCTTTCTTTTTCATTCTTTTTCTCTTTGTCTTTATTTCTTTCTCTTTCTTTTCATTTTTCTAATTCATTTATTGTGTTTTTCCTTTTGACTTTATTCTCTTTGACATTTTTCTTCCTATTTATTTTTTATCTTCTTTCTTCAACATTTACATCTCATTTTTGCTTTTCAATTAAGTTTCTGATCAAATTCACTTCTCTTTCTCCTTCTCTCTTATCTTTAACTTTCTTCTTCATTTCACTCTTTGTTTTCTTTTTGGCCTCTTACTTCCCACTTTTCTTGCTTTCTCTTTTTTATTTTTCATGAAATTTAATTGTGAGAGATTACTCTGCAAGGAAAGATAACTCTACATTGCAATTGATAATGAAAAAAAGAATATTTTTTTTTCAACTTTTATCTTCAAATAATAGCAACATTGCTAAAATTTGATGATTTCAAATATTGTTTTATTCCAATCAATGAAAATTAAATGTTTGTTTTAGTTTAAGCCATAAGTTGGTTTTGAGATTAAAAAAAAAAAACACCAACATTAATGCACATCTATCTCTACCTCCTGTTCATGTCATTTATTAATCATCAGTTAAACATATACTGACTATGTCCTCACTAAAACTAATTTAAATCATGGTTACATATGTAAAATATTTACATACATTTTTATAAAGAATTTAATTCACACATGTGCACATTTATCAAAATTTAATGTATTTGCATGCATGTGTGTAAAGAACAAAAGCAAGTCAAATGAAACATATGCAGATCTTCACAATGTGTTTTTCAAACAAGAAATACTCTATTTCTTTCATGTTTGTTTCTCTTTCAATTAATTTCTGAAGATGATGGCAATAAACACTGAGATATAAAATATTGTTTTTCAGTCAAATATTAATTACTTACAAGTATATTTATTACAGTTACTTCATTCTTTACTTTTTCAAAACTGATAGCTTAGTGTGTGTATGCCTGTGTGAGTGTTATTAGTTTAAGATGGCCATTTAGATCAAGAGTTTCTCTTTTTCAATTCTAAAGATAAGGCAGTCACTGTTTGCTGGAATCTTCAAGAACCAGTATCTTCAACAATTTTTTATCGCAATATTACAACTGAAATGTTCTTCAACATCCATTTGTTGTAGATGAATCTAATGTACATGAATGTTATATCTTAAGTATGGTGGCCTTTAAAAGTCATTTCATTCTTTTACTTTTTTATTTCCTCAGCAGAGAAACAAAATGCATGAATTAGTCATTAGAGAGAAAAAAACTTACAAACCTAGGAATTATGGCATAAGGCCATTTGTGACTGAATAATCTATTTGCAAGTAACAGTAAAATAATTTTTCCTATGGTTGAGAAAAATTTATAGATTATTAAAAACGAAAAACATCAAAAATTTTGATTTAATTGTTGGCATTGGATTGCAATTAAAGAATATATGCTTTTTGTTTTGTTTTTAGGCCCTCCAAAACTCTTATGCTAGCTTTTTTTTTTTTTTTTTTTTTTTTTTAAAAACTATGTCAGATTTGATGATGCAAGTCAATCTTTTCAAATAAAATTGGTATTATATAGTCAAATGCTGTTAACTTTTTTCTGGATATAATTATGGGTGCAAAATTTTGTGTGCACTTTAACATAATCTTCAAAAATTTAAATGCAACATCAATTGCCATCTTCTGTCTTCCTGAACACTCTTCCTTTATTGTCCTTTCCTCATTTCTCACTAAAGTTTTCTCATTCTCTTTCACTTCCTGTAATGCCCTGCATCCTAGTTGCATTATTACCTTGCTTAGGTGAAATGATTAAATATCTCTCTCACGCTATATATATATATCTTCTGATTACAAATATTGATAACTTGGAGGTGTCAAGTTTTATTATTTGAAGAAACTAAGTTCAGAATAATTATTTATTCATAAATAAACCCAAAAGATATAGACAAAGAAATTTATATTTGATTTAAAGAGTAGCCTATGTACTTGAATAAATTATTATTTTACATGTTAATATGGACTCTTTGATATCCTATATACTTTAACATTTTCTTATTCATTAATTTTGTCAACTTTTCTACTATTTAAATTTAATGCTACTTGCAGCAGATTTTATTGCTTCCTGGAGATCATTTTGTCTCAATATTGCTTTTTTTTTCATGTTCATCAGTTTAATAGACCTCTAGGGGAAATTTCATTAATTTCGTCTCTTTGAAACATTTTTATTTTCAATCTGGATAATAATCCATTTTCTATAATTTCAAGTAGCATTATCTTGCATGAATTCTTCAGCTTAAAATTTTTTATGACCTGGACTAGTAAAAAAATGAAAAAACAAACAATCATGTTGATTGACTATTTCCATGAAATTTCTATTCTTTAAGAACTTGCAATATTGTTTGTTTGTCATTTATCTTGATACCATCATCAACTTTGAAGGGACATTTAATTGTATTGCCTACAATACTAGCCAAAACCTATTCTTCATCCACTATTATTTTCTTCTAAATCATGTTGATTGACTATTTCCATGAAAGATCCACCCTCTAGCCCAGTCACCAGATCCATCTAATGTAGCTCTACATTTTTTACTAAAAATTACTTTGAGAAATCAGTTTTCATGTACATCTTTCAGAACTTATGCATTTCTCTCTGTGATGTTTGCTTAAAGTTGGTAGTTGGGTGATTTTCATGTCTTTAGTCTTTATTTTGCATCTTTTCTTGCTGTTTACATTTGCAACAGAAGATTTTTTGAATATTTCTCATTTAACTTTTTAATTTTTGCCAGATCTTTTTTTATGGAATTCTTAAAGGCAACTTTTTTTGCTCTTATTTTTTACAATTTATTAAGATGTGTTCCTGTCACTCAGTAACTTTATAATATCTTATTTCTCTTACGAGATAACTGGCAAAATTTCTCTCCATCTTTGAGTGTTCTGTTCATATTTTATTTTCCAAAAATATTTTGAACAGGCAGTGCTATTACAATTTCTTTTCAATCTGAATGATTTTGCAGAATTGTTGTATCTCCTTTTAAATGTTTTTAATTGAACCAATATAATTGTTCATAGACAGGTCTTCTACCTCAACTTTGACTTGGTATATAGCATTGTCAGTCAAACATTGCCCATTTAAG
Source organism: Acanthosepion pharaonis (assembly GCA_903632075.3). Lineage (NCBI taxonomy): Eukaryota > Metazoa > Mollusca > Cephalopoda > Sepiida > Sepiidae > Acanthosepion > Acanthosepion pharaonis. The sequence goes on along the minus strand of CAHIKZ030000509.1, from coordinate 253,851 downwards.
GGGCATAGTAAGAAAAAATAAGAGCTATACAGGAAGAGAGAAATTTTGAAAATTGTACCAGGAGGAAACGTTGACAGTCTTGATGTTTCCAAACCCAGGTTTACTATTCAATAAGCAACACAACTCCAGTTTGTTCATGTGGGATTCAGTTGATAATGTTGAAAAACACTGGAACATACACAGTATCAACCAAATCCCACATGGACAAACTAGACTTGTGGCAAACATTGATTGTGTGTATGAATACTGCTTGGCAGGATGGATGCACATGAGGTCTGCTTAACCAATGGAGGACAGATAGTATGGACATGAAAATGCCCGAATTTTCTTTTCTCCCCCATATTTCATTTTCTGATAAAGCTTGGATGAATGTAAAACATGTTAAATTTATAAATGTTTCCTATTTGTGCCTTTTCCTCACATATACTTTCAGGCTTCGCCTAGATATATTCACTACTTAAAATCTTTGAAACAAAAATTTTAAATGAATATTTCATTCATAACTTGGCTTGTTATATTTAAGGAAGGTTTTACAAATAGATGCCAACTTGTTAAAGACCAAGTAAAATGCAGATTTCAAACACTTCTGCACGATATAAGATGATATTCCTAAACAGAACTATTTTTATACAAAAGTCAAAACAATCCTACTTTAAAGTAATTTGTAACACGGTTATTTATTATCTCTCAGTTGTATCTCTGTTTTTTGGCAGAGTGCACTCAGGGGTGACTCTGTCAAAGGACAGAGTCGCAACTGAGGAAAATTATACTGAGATGTGCTGGCCCTGGGGAAAATTTGCCCGAGGCTGCACCCTCTCATTGCACTATAGAGAGGGATCAGTGCACACACTGAGGCCAGTGCAATTTTTGTTCCTAGTCTGGGTGTACATGCTCAGGCTCCCCACATTAAATCGACCTTGTATCACAACATGTCTCCAGGTGGGGGGCGTCGAGTAAATACCATACATTTTAATCTCGGAATTCATTGGAGAATTGAGCTCCAATTTCACATTTATTCATATAGATTCCATAATATAGGTTTTACTTAATTAGTTATTATGTTTCTCTAACTCTTCAAATGTTGAATGTATAACTAATTCTAATTTCTATTTTCCCATCTTTACACTATATTAATTTCATCTTATAAATTGTCCCCTGTTCTGTCATCCATAAAATAAAATAAAAATAATTGTTAGTATGGAAAATAAGGATCTATGTACATCAACTCATCTTTAAATTGTGGCAGCAGAAGAAATATCATTGAACTTTTAAAAGGTAAGCTTAAACATTAATTCAATACTTAAATGCAGTGATCAATTTTGATTTCTTCTGTACCTTATTGATGCCTATCATATCTACTCCTCCCTAGCTATTGTGATGATGGCCAAACCAAGAGTCATCCACAGGAGGTAGCTTAAAATTTTACCTAGCTTAATTTTGGATACAAAAGGAAAATAAGAGTTACTTCCCTTGAACCATGAACGCAATGATAATAGCTAATATAATATATTAATATATATTTTTAACCTCGTATAATCTGGCAATACTGAATCTGAGCTCAACAAACATTGTTCCCTGCACCTAACTTTTCTAGGGCTTTTGCATGAGCTATGAATTATTGAAATCAGACCAGTGGGAGTGAAGGAGTTGCTTGGGCACACACACACACACACACACAAACACACATACAATGTACTTCATATATGATATATGCATACATACATGCATACACATATATATAAATATATATATTGTGTGTGTTACATTTTTATAGTATACACAGATGCTACACTGACTTTAATCAGTACTGATCCCTATATAATTCATTCATCACTTTTAGCTTGTGTAATAAACATATGCAAAATCTGTATTCTTTTTTTTTATTTTAATTCTGTCTTGTTTTGGATTGGATAAAAGGAACATTTAATGTGAATTTCATTTCTGGATTTTGTTATAAACAAAATATTTATGGGTTATCAAAATTATTTAATGACTCTCATGTGTTCTGCTCATGAAGGCAGGCTTTTAGATGAGAATATAATTCTATCTATCCAGTAAAAAAGAACATTTTCTCCAATTAATTTATAAACTGCAGTGTTTTCTTGAATGTCATGAAAATATTGAAACAGAGTTACCAGGAAACTCAAGCTTTTCTGGTTTGAAAATATCAAAATTGCCTTTTGTTAGTGATAGGATCAACCATACCATTTCCATAACAATGCTACATCTGCATTTTTTGTCAGCTCATCTCACCAATAATGACATTCTGTCACTTGGATTGAGAAAAATTGAATAAGAGATGTAAAAACATTGTTACTTCCATTTTCATCTGATGTCTAAGAATTTAAAATGTTTTTCTGGATTTATTAGAGAATTTTCTACTATTGGTAACACCAAGAAAAAGAAAAAAAAAAAAAATTTAAAAATGAATATATTGAAAGATTTGTCTATTTGGGAATTGGATCAAATTTGTTAATTTGGATATAAATTTCCTTAGTTGTTTTAAATTTTATTTTCTCCAGTCTCTGAATATTCTTGTTACTATAGATTTAAAAGTAATAAAAGACTAAAATTTGTTTACTAGGTTTTTGTAAAAGCTCTTCAAGTTTATTCCTTTTTTCTATTTATGTATTTTAGAGGCTGATAAAAATTATATAAAAAAGAGGCAAAAATGATTATGACATTTTTCATTTCTATAAAAAACAGAGAAGTTTTCAAAATTATCTGGTCAAATTCATCTTTTTTATTGTTTCTATTTTTTGCTTTTTTTCATTTGAGTAAATTAGCCAAAAAGTTAATTGAAGTGACAATCTTGACATTTATTAATCCACATCCCAGTTTTAGTACCTTCACACACACACACACACACACACACACACACACATTTAGATTATTAGAATTTCAAACGTGAGACTCAGGTTTAAATCTCACCATAGCTGATATGGCAAGGAAGTATCATATTGATAATATCAAACAGGGTAGATGATCCAAGTGTGTGGCAATTTTGGAATTGCTTGAAAAACCACATAAAAGATTGACCCATGTCTTGTAAGTGAAATTGGGTAAATGGAACTATTCAGAATCTATCAATAGTTGTGCTAGCATAAAGTTACAAGTCATTGTGACTGAGATTTTGAGCATATTAGCATTGTTTAAAACTGCTGATCATATGTGTATATATATATATATATATATATATATATATATATATATATATATATATATATTCCCCCTAGAAAAGAGAGAGTAGGTTTTTTTTTTTGCTATCCCTGAGAGAAAATTCCAAATAACAGCAGGGTCTTTGGATTCCCTCAGGGTAAGACTCTAAGGTAGAGTTTACTGCAGAAAGAATATTTATTTCTTGTGAATAGAGCAACATTTGATCCCTACAGAAAAAGAAGAAAAAAACTTAAAGAATAAAAATAAACTCCCTACAAAAATAAACAAAAAAGCTTACCTTTGTGATCTCTACCAATGTTAGTGTTATACTCAATTTGGATTTTTATAAGTGAGTCAGCCAAACTGAGAACCTTTTTGGAGGTTAGCATACATTTTGGATTGTAGGCAAATTATTTTTGGCTAAGTCATAGGAAGTTGCATTGATCTAAACAATGGCTCTGAAAATAAGGGTAGATGTGTACAAGTGTAAATATAGAAGAGAGAATATACAGTAGATCTTTGTAAAATTGCATGCTGTATATAACATATATTCACACTTGAAAACACACACATGTACACACTGCTGACAGAAATTATTGACACAGACTAAATTTTTTAATTCATTGGAATAATTACAAAGATAATGGAGTCATAAAGACTTGCTGTGACATGAGATGTATAAAGTTAGTAAATATACAATCAAGATTTTTAATATTAAATTTTGGATAATGATAAACAAAAGAAAAATGGTATGCCCCAAATTTATACACAAGAAAATTGCCCATACATTTTCTGATTTTTTGGGGGGTCGGGTGTTATATTTAACTAAATTGGCTCAAAAGGATTGACAGGAATACCTTGACCTACTTTATGTGCAGAAACTTGATATTGTTGCAGAATATTTGGGTTTCTTGCTTTTGTATATCTTTTCACTTCATTCCATAAATTTTCAATTGGATTCAAATTGGGACTCTGTGAAAGCCAAGCTAAAACTTTTATATTCTTTTCTGTAGAAATTTCTCAACTAATTTAAAAGTATATTTTGTATTCTTGTGCTTATGGCATATCACATTGAAACACTGGTTCTCATCTAGTCACTCTAGTTAAGCAACAATGAGCCTTGTCAGCCATTAAACAGGTGACTACTGGGGAATACCAAGTGTTGTAAAGCCTAACTTGATGTCTCCAAACAAATTACATGTCATTGATCCCAGACATTCTAATCTTGTCTCATCTGACCAAAATGTATTCTCCCAGAATGCGATACACTTAACAATATATTCATCTGCAAATGATAAATGAGATTTCAAATGATTAACCTTTATAAAATTGGTCTCAAAAGGTCAGCATGTTCATAGTCTTATTTCTTGCAAGGCTCTAGCAATAGTATTTCTTGTTACTTTCACTCCAGTAACTCCTGAAGCATTCCTGTAATCTTGAGTTGTAATATTTTGGTTATTTTCAACAATTCTTTATAAGTTACATTCTCCTCTGGCTAACAGTTTCTTCTTCTTAACACATCTGAGTTTATTTACAACAGTATTTTCTCTTTTGAACTTTACAATGATATTTTCAACAATTGATTTAGGGACAGTAAATCATTTAGAAATGACATCATATATTATGATATGAATAATTATAGCACAATTGAATTCGATAACAGAGAATCTTTTGGAAATAAATAAATATCATTATTTATTGCAAAGAACAAAATTAAATTCTTATGAGCAGTACCCGTGAAAAATTTAATGAGAGTACAAAGGAAAAGATTAAAAATTGATAAGGTTTTCCATTTCACCTGACACATGAGAACATTATTACCTACACTATGTAGCCTTTCTTTCTTATTATTACTTATGTTTGCTTTTTTGCATTAAAATTGAACTACATCTCTGATATTCTTTTTTCTTTTGTGTCCTTGCAATCAAGATAGGACAGTCCATTATTTATCTAAGGTAAGGACAGGGTATAATGTATGTGCTAACTAAATAACTAATAAAGGAACAAACAGAATTATGATATTGGTTACACACTTATCAAACATGTTACTTATCAAAGCTTAATGCAATTCATTTATATACAAGCAAAATACAAATATTCTAGGTAACTTTGACATAATTGGGAAGGATATTAGAATAATCCAGAATCTATACTGGTGACAAACTGTCTGCATATGAATAGAAAATGAATTTAATAAATATACAAAAATAAAAAGTGTTGTAAGACAAGGATGTGTCTTCCCACCAGATTTATTCAACCTATAGAGTGAGGCAATTCTGAGATAATCAGAAATCCTACCAAGATTCATTAATGACAGCCACAGTCTTAACAATATAGGATATGCAGCTGACACTGTGTTAATAGCAAATATTGAAACAAAATTAAAGAACTCCTACAGAAAGTAGCAAAGGAAAGCAAGAAAAAAGGGGATTAAACATCACTTGCAAGAATATAGAATTTAGGTTTGCGAGCAAAAGGAACAGCCCAACATGGAAATATACAAATTAGAGGTAACAGAATAGAAGACATAAAGTGTGATACTAAAATCTGAGGGCACATTGGATTAGCAAAATATGCCTTCCAAAACCTAAGCAAAGTATTAAAAAATAGAAAAATTTCATTAGAGACAAAGAAAAGAGTAGTTGAAATATCTAGGGTACATAATGTGTAAAGAAGTCTTGGAAAATTTGGTACTCAAAGGACAGATTTAAGGCAAAAGGGACTGAGGAAATCAATGGTGAAACAAGATTTACGCGATGTAACAAAAAGACAATTTATTGAGCTACAAATGACAGGAAATTGTGGAGAGCCATGATTGGAAACATCTTGAAGGGACATGGTATATAGAAGAAGAAGAAAATGTAAGACATATATCAGTAGGTGATGCCAAAGTGTTGTATAGCATTCACTACAAAGAAAGATTCAAAGTTCTTGAAGCTATTATTATACAAAAGAGGTAGCTTGCTTTTAGCAAAATATCTTTAACCACAAGATACAATATTATGAAGAGTGTATAGCATATTTAATAAGTGCATAAATAGTAATAATACATATAGAATATTTGATACATTCTTTTCTAGTAGATTCAAGCTCTGTGAGACCATTTTTTACATGGCATCATTTGTGTGATAAACATATATTTGAATTAAATTTGAATTGTAGCATTTCAAAAGAATGCTGGAATGTGGTAGGAAAAATCATGTCTATCCAACGGACAACAATCAGTTCTTGATAATGACTGGAGGTGGTTGGAGGGCAAAACATGAACTTTGGACAATTTATCCACAATTTTCATTGGGATTTTGTTAACAATGAATTCAAAGTTTGTAGGAGTGCAGTAAAAAGCTAAACAAACTTGTTGATTGGATTTGACAAAGCTTGTTTGAATGATATATAAAATATGCACATAATACATATGCCCCTGTAAACACATATACATGCATTTGAGTTGTCTGTATTTATATATATAAGCTAGCAGGGACACCCAACATTGCCTGGAGAAAATTAACTTCAAATATAACAATAAAAGAAACATGTTTCTTCTTACACAACCAAAATAAAAAAGATTATTTACACTATTTTTATATGAAAAAGTATATGCTACTGAAGAAATACTCTGATGCACAAAACAAAATAAATAATGTAACCCCTCATATTGATAAAGCTTCTGAGAATGCCATATTTGTGCCTCTTCCATTGAGTGACAGTATGAAATGGTTATTTAGGTACTGAACCTGAGAATAACCAACCTAGAGTTGGCCATAGAAAAAATAATACAGAAATGAGATTGAAGCCAGTAGTCTTGAGAGATTATCCTTGTGTCTTGTTTGGGTGTTCACTGTGAATTTAAGGTTGATTGAATTCAAAGGACAAGTCTGTTGGAATAACAGGATTCCTTGGAATTAACATATCTCCATTTTGCCTATCCTAGTGAGGAAAGTTTCCACAATGACACGAGGAAGTAGCTGCTTGACAGCTGGGCAAAGTTTCATTGAACAACTTTAGAGGGTTAAGATTTCTGAGAGATATGGTGAGGGTCACAAACTTTTAGCTGAAGCCTGTTGGAAGAAAAAACAGACAGCTCAAGAGGAAAGCATTTGGATTCTGATCAGCTTCATAATTGTCTGAAATTGTATCAGTTCAGTTGTTTATTTACACCTTCCCAGGGAGTTTTGATTTTACTTCTTTGATAGCATCATTCTTTCAAGCAAATATACCTTGCTCATAGATCTACTCATTGTTTTGTAATTTGGGAGCATTTTTATATTTAAAACAGATGAAAAAATTCAGGTTCAATCCTGAATTAATTTTTGTTTGAAAATGTTTTTGAGGGTTGTACAGTATTTTACAAATAAAACAGAAAAAAAAAATTGTTTTTTTTAAAGTTTTTTTGTTTCACTGAAAATATTAGTTTACTCCCAAGTTGACCTTTTGTGATCTCCAATAATATGTGAGGTATGTACCATCTGTCCTATAATCTTTTTCTTTTCAAGCTACCACCCTGTACCAATTTGCCTCCAAGAATACAATTGATTGACTACAATAAAGATCATCAAGGCCATAAACTAATTCTCTTTCTAATGTTCTCCAATGAAGTTCAATATAACTTTTATCTGTTCTGCCATTTGTGTGATTTTGTACTTCATTTTGTGCTCAGTATCTTCTGCTATTTGTTTAGAAATTGCTTCATTTGGCAAGAAATGGCATATTATGCTCTTTTATGGCATTTAACAAAATTAAATGACCTCTAAGGTCAACTTTTCATCTCCTATGTTATTGAGGTCTTTGCAAAAAACAATTCCCTGTTTGTAATGTTCAAATATACAAACACATATAAATCTTGGCCTATTAAATATAAATTTGCATGTATAAATACATAAATATAAGTACTGACCTCTGTGGATGTGTGTAGATATATCTCTATACATATAAGTTATATGGTATTTCTACTTGCTGTAAGTATAGAAAACAATATGCCTCAGTTGGTGAACTAAAATGTCTTATGAAAGCTCTTGAAAAAATTACTGTAACAGATGACCAACATTGTCACATGTCAGCCAGAGTATGTAAGTTCCTAGCAGGACTAAAAAGTCACATCTAATGTAGTGACCAACTCAGTGGTGATTTACAATGGTATTGAGACAAATGACAATGCTCTGGAATGGTTTCAGATCAATTGCTGGACATTGATGAAAAATGTGAATCATGTATGTGAGATATGTAGTAAACAATATGAGTCAATGGAGGGGCAAAAGAATCCAATTTCAACACCACTGATAGTGTCTTGATTGATATCATGCAGTGGTCATACTTGATTCCCAATGAACAGCCATCATGTATCTAATAATGAACAGTGTAACTTTTTTCTATTTCTTATTCTGTTTTTCTGTCAACTTGAACTCAGTAATGAGTGATTAATGAGAAAATCCGTTGTTGTTATTGTGACTGGAAAAACTTGCTCAAGATCACTTGTAATGAGCAAATGTTGCTCTACTGGAAGAATGAAATTTAAGAATTAAAAAAAGAAATGGTTGAATTCATTTTTGTCCCTTTCAATTCAGTTTTCTGATTTGCAGAAGTGTTTCAACATAAATTTTCAAAAGACATCTAAGTTCTTCTCAACTCTCATATAGTTAATTAATCAGCTATGTATTGTGTTTTTCAAATATTGCATTTTCCCATTGTCAAAAGACACTGGTCAAAAGAAAAAAGTAAATGTTGTAGAAAAGAAAAGAAAAGACTGTCAACTTATAGTAGCAACTGCAATAGATTTCTTCTGTTTCTTGACCGCAACCCTTGTAGCCAAATCGCAGTTCAAATGATAACCCGTCGTAACACTCCAACAAACAAAGTAGAAACGACAAAATGGGGTCACACATCCAAACTTCATGTCTCATGAGCAAAAACGTGTGTTTCACCCACCAGCTCAGAAAATCTTCTGCCTTTATAAGTGAAAAACAACGGCTTTGGTTCATGGAAAGATCTTTCTAATTGGTCATGCCATTCAGGGGAGGGGAGAACATTAGCATAGATTCTAGTCATTGAAGTAGATTTTACTAACTACTTTTTGTAATTTTTCTTTGGCAGATCGCACACAGAACACAAACTTTTTTCGGGGTAAATGATTATCTCTTTCACTACAGTAAATAAAAAAGAATCATCATTTTTCTTCAACTTGATATGCATGAATAAGAATTTGGAGCCCAAATAAATGCAATATGTGTGTGTTTAAAATTTCAGATATAACTAAAAATATATATCTGCAAAAGGACTAAATAAAAACAAAAGGAAAACTTATCTTTGCCTATGTGCTTTGTCCTCTGATGAACTTTATCAAGACAAATGTAAGGATTTCATTTTAAATATTTGTTGTGGCATTGTTGGGGACAGAAATAGAGACACAAAGAGAAGAATTGAGTTAAATATATTAACAGGAACAGTAATACAAAACATGTACAAATGAGCAAGAATATTTGGTCTGACTGTCAAATATGACTGCTTGAAATTACTCTGTAAAAGGCAGTGCCTGCTCTTATTTATAGCTGGGAGAGTCCATGCATGCATGGGTAAATTGCCATAACAATATTCATCAGACTAACCAGGTAAATTATGAAAGATGCTAAGTGACATAATTTAATGTCTAATAAACAAAAGTGAGTAAATTATCTTCTTGAATTGTTTTTATAATTAACATGTATATTATTTTAGTTTTGGATTAATTCATGAGCATTTCTTAAATTAAAAATTTTTGTAAAACTAACAACATTTTTACTTTTGTTTTAAAATATTTTCCTTACATTTGCCTTGATAAAGTTCATCAGAGGACAAAACATCAGCTAAGATAAGCATTCCTTTTATCTTTATTCATATATATATATATATATATATTAGCTAAGGTACCTGACATTGCCCAGATGTACATGTCTGCAATTGTATAACTGCAGGCTCCTGTATACCTGCACCCCCATCTAGAAATGTCTGCCTGCATCCCTACTTGCATGCATCATCTTATGAAGAAACTATTGGCTAAATGGCAAAAGTGATTTCGGACCTAGTTTGTTTTAGATTTCATCCACTTACTGAAACCAAACATTCACACAAAACAAGGAATACTTTGATGCTCAACTGCTTTCTTGAGAGCCTGTACTTTATAATGCTCCATAAGTTTTCTATGGGGTTGAGGTCAGGAGATTGGGGTTCCCATGTCATAACACTCACCTGCTTCTCATCAAAGTATTCCTTCATCAATTTTGATTTGTGACAGGGAGCATTATCCTGCATAAAAATGAGCTTGGTGGGGTCGATTTCAGCAGAAGGGAGCAGACAAGACTCTAAAATTCTCTTGTACTGCTCACTCCTGAGGGTCTTTTCAATAGGTTTTAAGAAACCAGTTCAGTTATACTGAACGGATGCTTGACAGTACTTACTGCTAAATTCAAAGAGCTTTCAAAGTTTTTTCTTTGGATTTTAGATCGCTTATCCTTTGAATTTAGCTCAACTTTCATTTCATCAGAGAAGAGAACATTTAGTAAAAAAAATCAGGTGAGTCACTTTTATTGAACAGCACTGTATATATATACATATATATATATACACACACACACACACACACGTTTCCTTAAAGATGACAGACAAGGTACTGCAATTAAGCTTTTTATTTAATTTTTCATATGTTCAAGCAAGTGTTTTCTTTTCTGGACACAGTGTGTGTAGAAACTGTCCAAATGTTCTGTAATTCCGAGTGCTTTTAGCCATTATCAAGGATGATTTACTGGGTGTATGGGTTGTGTGTATGTTTCTAGAGTTATATGGATGTTTTATTTTCCGAATACAGTTAGCATATTGTGGCTGTGTTTGTAGTGAATATTACTGAGTGTTGGATTTTTCTTTTTTATTATTAAGGATTCCATTATTTTTAATCTCTTTTTTTTTTTAAATGTGGATGAGGTTATTATGTTTGTATTTTCTACTAGTATGTTTTGGATGAAGTCTTGTAAGTTTGTGAGTCTGTTTAAATGGGTACTAGTGAAGCTGTGGTTGGATAGATATAACGTAAGGTGTCTGGATAGCAGTGACCAATGTAATTATTTAGGAATTTGGTTTGATCAGGAACACAGTTTCTTAAGGCGCATTTGAACTCATAAATAATGTTCTTTCGTTGTTATTTTGATTTTGCTGATGTGTTGTTATTTTTGAGGATAAGGTTGCCTGTTTTAAATTTTTAGTAGTAGATAATTAATTTGATTTTTTGTTCAGGTCAATTGGTGTATTTCTTTATGATATTTCTAATATGATTTTCTATTTCTAGTTTGTAGTTGACATGCATTTGACTTTTGTAGAAAACATTTATGTTATTTTTGACTTTATGTTCACTATCATTATTATATACTTTAGGAAGAAATAGTCTAATTTGGTGGTCTATAAGATAATAAGGTAAGCCATTGTTAACTAGAGTCTGTTTTGCATTGTTGAGTTCTTTAAGGAAGAGTAGACGAGAGAATGAATTCTGGTGTGCTCTTTTTAGGGAGTTTTTTTATCACTGCTATTTTGTATTTGAGTAAGCATTCACTCTTAAAATTAAGGTGGCAAAAGTTTCTGCTAGTTGGTCTTTTATACAATGAGGTGGTAAAAGTATTGTTACTGTATTCTACGAGAACATCTAAGAATGGGAGTTGTTTTTTTTTACTAAGTTTCTAGGTAAAGGTAAGATCAAAGTTTTTTTCAAATGTGGTCTTGAGAGTATCTATTTTTTGTTTTATTTACTAAAACAAAAATATTGTCTACATACTGGACATATATTTTAGGTTTACAGACCTGTTTAAATATCATGTTTTCTACATGGGATATGTGATAATTAGAGAAGCACGGGCCAAGTAGATTTTCCATACTAACACCATTACTTTAGCTGTAGATGTTGCCATTATGATCATAGAATGAGACATTTGGACATTTTCTACACACTCTGTGTCTGGAAAAGAAAACATTTGTTTGAACACTAGAAAAAATAAATAAAAAGCTTAATCACAGTACCTTGTCTGTCTTCTTTAATGAAGCATGTATAAATGAAGGATTTCTGCCTAAATGCACAATAATATATATAAAGAGAATATTACATTATATATATATATATATATATATATATATATATATAGAGAGAGAGAGAGATAGAGAGGGGATATTCCATTATATTTAATATAAGGATATTCCACTTTATTTACAAGAATACTATGGATTAGTAATATTTGTGTGTGTATTGTACTTATTTGTTAATTGAAGAAAATGAATGACTTCATGCATGCCATAATGAATTTCCAGTCATGTCAGCTTCATCTCATCTGTCAATCTGTTGTCATTCATTGACAACTAAAATATTACCACCTTCCACATCAGATTAGGCAATTCTTATTTCCACTTGGCTGTGGTTATTTGACAATTCATTCTATCTGGCAGTTGGAATTCTTTGATGATAAGACATGTTATTATATATCTATCTATCTTTTTGATATCTGAAAATTCTGATTCTCTGCAAATTTTGCATGATGGTATATTTTATTTAAAACAAATGTCTTTCTTTCATTTTTTTATTATCAATATGCAGGTTTTAAAAGGTAGTCTTTAGCCAAATAAATGCATCAGTTAAGATACCAATTTATTCAGCATATGTATGTATATGTATCTTGTTTGAATATATATAAATTGATTTTTAGCTGTCAACTACATGGAGTATAAGTTGAAAAGCTGATACACACACATAATATATATATATATATATATATATATATATATATATGATAGAGGGAGAGAGGCAGAAATTGCAATTTATACATGAAGAGGAAGCTGAAAATTATAAAATTTAAGAATGTGAATCTTTTAATAAAAAAAGGAATAAAATTAATTTTGAAAAATGTGAAAAGGATAATAGCTCTCAGAAGTATTCCAAATAACCAAGGAACCATTTTAAAAAAATACTAAGCGTGAAACTGTCTGTAAATGGGAAACTAAATAAAATGTTATTTTTTATATGTAAGCCATATACAAATAAGATATATATTAATGATAAAGTGGAAATGAAACTTGTGTGACATGTTTCCTCCTTTTAGCCTTCAATAGTCTAAAGTGATGTTTCTGTTGATGCAACTAAGCATGCACACAAATGGAAGAGAATGCTGAAATATTAAACTATTAATTTTTTTAGATGTGATTAAATGTTTAAAATTTTAGCATCCACTCCATTTTGTGTGCAAGTGTAGTTATATCAACAGAAACATCATTTTAGTTCAATGACGTCATCAATTTGTTTAACATTGTTCTTTCATATTAAAATTTATATATCATTTTCTCTCTCTCTCTCTCTCTCTCGCACACACACACATATATATATATATATAGGTAATAATCCATTGGTATATAATCCAAGTGAATTCTAATAATATAAAATATTAAAATTCATCCACAAAAAGAGCTCAATGTATTTATTATAACAGAGCATATAAATTAAATAGAATAGAAATCAAAATTTACTTCATTTGAATATTATTTTTCTTTTTCTTCTTCTTTTTATTTTTTGAATGTTTAAATTTTAAGTTCCTATTTTATGCCTTCACATTTCTGAGTTGACAATGTCAATGTAGGTCTTCTTGTTGGTTGAAATATATATTTGAATGAGGTAAATTTGAATTCCTATTCTATGTAAAATATATATGAAGAAAAATATATACGGAAAAAACAAACAAAAATCCTTATATACAATTATGCTGTTTTAATGTTAATATGTCAACGTCGGATGTTTCGGTCTAATAAACCATCTTCAGGACATATTCATAAATTATAACATTATCAATACAACATGACAAAGACGATGTACATAAGAAAAAGGCTTATCCAAACAGAATAACTGAAAGTTTTATAAGATCAGCGCTTTCAGTTATAGAGTCTTGGAGTACAGGAGTCTTGAAGATGAAGTGAATGACCGCATAGGATGGAGATCAATGTGTTTTGAAGGTCTCCAGAAGTTACAGTCTGAAAGCTTAAGCCAACTGAAAGAAAACAGAGAAAGAGCAAAACGACTGGCAGCCGCACCAATGTCTGCAGCGTTAAATCCACATTCATGTTCTATTTGTGACCTTGTTTTCAAATCCCTTGCTGGACTAAAAAGTCATCAGAGGCAAAAGCATGAATTAATTTTATAAATATGGGTTGTCCGAACCTCATACGTCGAAATCGACGGGAGAGTCCATCATATATGAAAGTAGACACTGAAGTGAACACCCAGAGGTGACTTTCTGTTTCATGCTAAATGTAATTGTGAAGCCATGAGTGTAATTTTTGTTCGACCTTCTATATATACATCTCAGTGATGCACTATGTGTAGTCTGTTGAACTAATTCTAACAGTTATTTTCGACTGATTGTTGTAGGCTGATGTTCTTTTCCTCATTTCCCATGATATTTTTTGAGTGCTTTGTTTTTAATCTCCCAGATATGTTTAGAAAGCATTGTGCTTTTCACATATTTACTATTTGTAAAGGATGTTTTGTGTGCATGTTTTTTTTGGTTTCCAGGGTTCTTCAGTTACTCCTGTGTATATTTTTTCTTTATTTGATGATTTTACAGTGGCTTGGTATATTACATTGTTCTGCAAGCAATTTTTGTTTAAGTAACATTTGTTATTTTTTCTGCAGTTACATTTGATTGTTTTCCTGTTGTGTATTTTTATTATTTGTGTCATGTTCTTGGTGCAGCTGGAGCTGAATTTTACTGTGTTTTTGTTGAATATCTTGTGGAGAGTACTTGATGTAGGGAAGTATGAGTTTGATGCATATCTTTCCTACATTTGTTTTTTACATTTTTGTTGTATAGTGGGTTGAATCATATGATGTTGCTCTTCCTGTTGGTTTTTTGTGCTTTTTTTTAAGAATAAAACAAAAATGAGAAGGAAAAATATCAAAAGTTAAGATCTGACCATCAATTATCAAAACAGTTGATGTTTACATTTTTCCTTTGATGTATAACTTTTACAATAAAGTTTGAGGTGAATAAATGTAAATTATCAAGTTTTTAACAGTTAATGAAATTTTCATTAAAAACCAGAAAAAAATTATTTGTGATATATTTTCAGAATTTAAATTGTAGTTTTTCTATCAAACCAGGACTGATAATCAAATATTCCTTATCAGATGAGAATCTTCATTTCAACAAAAACCTGTTGTAAAATGCTGTCAATGAAAGCTGGATTTAAGATTCTTTGATAAAAAATTTTCACGCTTGTATGAAAATTTCCCATTATTTGATTTGCCCACTTTGGCTTAAAAAAATAAAATTTAAAAAAATATTAATGTTTTTCATTTGGTTAAAAAGAATATAATCTAAAGCTCGGTCAAAGTCTTTAGAAACTGTCTACCTCACTTTACCACATTTTGAACACCTGTCAGAAATACATTTGCATAAGAGACTAGTTGATTGTGGTCAAGGAACTCATTGCAAAGATTCAGTAAGCCTCTTTCAGTGGGTCTTTGTATAGAAAAGTCTCTTCAGCCAATTCATCTCTTCAAGGGCAAAAAATGTAATTTTTTTCTTTTTTCATATTAACACAGTCATCATAAAAAGATGAGAACTGACAAAACCTTGCTGGCAATCAGCACGTTCAGTCTCAACAGAGCCTGAATGAAATGTTTTAGATGCAGATCATGTAATATTCCATGAATGGCAGATTATTATGTTTCTTTATGAGTTGAATTCAAGGAGAAAGTCATTTCCACTGTCCTGGCACCAGCTGCCAACATTTGGTTTAATATGGAAATGAATGGGAATCCCATTAATCTACAGCTGTTGGTGCCTGTCCTTATTCAGAATTCTTCAAGTGAAACTGCTCAAATAAGTTGCAATTTATTTAAGTGTTGTTTTTAAAAGCTGTTTTATGCTAAACATGTATTCCAAGTCTCACAGTGGACAGTCAGAAAAGTTTACATCTTGTTAATATCAAGTAGTTTAATAATACAGTTAAAAATAACAAATATTTTGTTAAGGTTTTACTATTATTAGGTTTTCACATGTAAACCTTTGAATATATTTTTTATTATTGTTACACTCTGCTCTTTCAACAATTGAATCTTTTCCCTTTCTGAATTTATAAGCATCTTAGACAAAAGTCCATTATAACAAAGACCCTGGCGTTGTAAGGGAAATAACACTAGCATAGCAAAAGGTTACAGAAATTGCAAACAGTATATACTAATAAACTTGTTATATTATAGCAACATATAACGTATATATTATGAGTAGGCAATGTTATATATATGTAACAAAAATAAACTAAATATGAGTTGAAAGGAACTTAATCAAGAACAGATCTAACCAAAGAAATAAATAAAAATGAAGCATATACCTATCTAAACAAAAGTCAGTGATCCTAAATGTCTATAGAAACCCCAAAAATGAAATCAATGTAAGACAGAGATGTAGCAATAACAGCAACCAAGGATCCATCTTGGAACACTGATCCAAAGCTGTAACTCTGAGTTTCATATCATCTGCAGTCTTCAGATGATTAAGATATTAATTTTCTAGACATTACATTTGCCATGAAACTCAAAGAATAGAAAATATTCGTCCTCTGACAGGATATTTTCTATGAAAATTTCTCAGACATTCAGGCTGGTAAATGTTGTTTAATACTGTTTATTATAAGCAGAGCATTTACTTAAATATTTGTATCTATAAAAAGAATGTATAAACATAAAAATGTCTTAAAATAATTGTTGGACTTTGTCCATTTCATAATGTGCAATGTCATAAATATATATATATAATTACAGCCAACAATGTAGAAATTGGTTCCTATAAATTAACAAAAATAATAGATGACTATCAACCTGGATACATCTATGGGAAAATAAAAACCGATAACCAGAAAACCCCCTCTGACCCATTATCTCACAAATTCTTATTCCTGTGTACCATATAGTCAAAAATATTAACATTATAATCCAACGATACATACCTAACAAATACAATATCAAATCAACTAATGATTTCATACATATCTTAAATTTCACTACCTCTAATAACTATATAACAGCCTATAACTATATAATATATTTGATGTTTAAAACCTTTCACTAATGTCCCTGTCTTTGAAACCATTAAAATAATTATTGAAAATGTCTACAATCATCCTTCAATTCCCCCTCCTGCCATAAAATCTACAATCATTGAAAAACTATTACTAGTATGCATCATACAAGTTTCCTTTTATGACCCACTAGGAAAAATATATACACAAATAGATGGTTTACCTATGGGTTCTCCTGTAGGTTCTACGTTTACCGACTTCTGCATGTCTCATGTTGAAAACACTATGTTTAATAATCATATAACCAAACTTACCATTTACACCAGATACGTTGATGACATCTTTATAACAACACAAAAACATGACACAATTAAAAACTCCTGCCTGTTCAACTTCCATCACAAATGTCCAGATAAATATAAAATAGTCCTAATCAAAAACTTAATCAATTCATCTTTTTACATCTCCTCATCCAGAACAATATTTTATAAAGAACCTACCAATATAAAACAAACACTCATAAACAACAATTTCCCTAATAAATTAGTCAACCAACATATAAAACATTACCTTTCATACATTCATAATAATAACAAAGAAAAAAAAGACTGACACCATTAACCTATTCTATAGGAATCAAATGCATAGCAAAGACAAACTTGATGAACTAGCAATAACTAACACCATCCACAGATACACCAAAGCTGTCCAATAACACAAACAAATTAAACTAATAATATACTAGACCAAATTTAAAGCCTCGAACCTAATTGTTAGAAATAATACTACTCCCCACAAACTGTTCCTCAATAAAACCAATGTAGTTTACAGGTTTACATGACCATTTTGAGAGTGTTTCTTGCATAATAACCCTAGCACATACATTGGATACACAACTACAACTCTCTTGTGTCATCTTACATACCATCTTAATGACACCAACACCATAAAAAATCACCTTATAACAACACACTGTACCACTAATAACAGATTCAAATCCTCTGAAATAAGAAAAATTCTAATCAACAATGTCAAAATCATCTACAAAAACAAATGCAAAAAGCACTTACAAATTCTTGAAGCCATTGCAATCAAAAACCAAAAGCACAATAGGATTTAATACTGGCACAAATGTCTTAAATATATTTAATAACTACTCATCCAAATCATAAATACCAATCCCCTCCTAAATTTCTAATGCCCCAAAATATTACTTATAAGAATAAAAAACAACCTACTTAAAACCAAAAATATACAGCCATGATGAATGTTGATGCCAACTGAAAGCGCTCAACAACACAACAAAAACTGGGGTCTTTTTTCAACAGCTTAGACTCAAATACAGAGAAACTTGTGAGAATGCAAAAAAAAAAAAAAACAAAAGGGAGATTATTAAATGATAAAGTTTCATAATCTTCAATAACACATGCCTCAATAATATATATATATATATATATATATATATAATATAAAATATACCAATTTACAATCAATCCAGACAAAGGATAATAGAAAAAAACACAAACTTTAAATCTTTCATATTTATACACATACATCCTATATGTCCTTTTTCACTTTTCTATAATGTTATCCCACCTCTCAAACAGAACATAGAAAGTGTGTGTCATAATTACTACCCAAGTAAGGCAAAAGCAGATAAAAAGAAAAAAAAGAGAATATGAAGATGTTATTGAAGACTTACTAAAAAATAATTTCTCTTTAAACATAACTCAATGTTTTCTGCATATGATCCTTAAATTTCGAGTCACAGGTCAGTAGATTCTTGTGGGGAATGAATGATTCAGATCAATTAGCAAAGACACCTAACCCATGGAGAGATGAGTGCCTTGAGTGAATAAGTCCAAATCAGTGTATAATGTAACTTGAACTGGTGACTTAGGTTAGGTTATGGATGACCAAAATCAGTGAATGAAGCACTCTTAAATTATTGGGAATTACCAATGAATCTCTGGACTTTTGCTGATTAGATTATCACTCAGAGGCAATACATGATAATGATGAAGTAGTTAATGGGGCTTTGTATACTTGCTATCAGATATCTTTTACAACCCCTCTGTTCTCACAAAATAAGTGCATTTTAATTCTGATTTCTCCCTCCACTAAAGTGATAGTGGTCAGAAACATTTACTATTTGGAAATGTGATCCCTTGGCATAGAGAAAGAGTTTGCACTTAAGAAGATTGATTATCAACTCATGAGCATATATCATTCAAATATTTTCTGCTTTGTTGGGATCCAATAACTATCCAGAGAATTTGTCATGATTCTCTGCTCAAGGAAGTAAACATTTCTTTTATAAAAAGCAAAAACCTGACCACAGTAAGCTCTCAAGATCAGCATGAGTTTTTTTTTTTAATAAATGCTTTTGTTTTTCAAGTGAAGATAATAATTCTTTAATAATTTTGCATAGCATAAAGCTCTGAGCAGGAAGTTAAAATCTGTCTTTTATGTTTTAAAATAGAAAGAAGAGACTGAGAAGATGTTGAAAATTGCCAGACTCTCAGACTTAGTGAATCCGTAGAGGACATCAGGATAGGACATCAACCTGGATTACAAACAGAACTGATCCATATTGTATGATCTGAATTAGATATAATTTCTATCTAAAGCACAAAAAATAGCTTATGCAAGTAGTCTGTTTGCATACGTGTAAAATCTGTTATACTCAGATTATCCCAGTATAATTTTAATTGTTTATACTCATCAATACTTTTAATATTTTGCATAGACATATTTCCTATAGAGACACACATCAAAATGACTTTGAAATTGGAAAATTTGGTATCAATTCTTTTTATGATTACAGAAAAAAAGAAAACAATTTGAAGAGACTTTTTCCTTTGTATATTTATGTATTTTATATTTTTTATTATATTTATTTCTTGATCATTTATTATTTGAATATATAACATATAATAAATTATATAATTTTTATTTTCATATTTTTTCTACCATAAAGTGAAAAGACTTATCAATTTTAAAAAAGGTACAGATTAAAATACTCAAAAAGAATTAAATAAGATGAAAAAATAATAATAAAATTATTAAAAAACACAAACAAACAAACAATTGGTTTATTTCTGCAACACTTCTAAGTAAGTGAACAAGAAAAATTTTATGAAAACTGGTTGAATACTTTCAGGTGTGTGCAAGTACAGGAATAATACTAAGCCAAAAGTATATAATTGTGTTTACTTATATTGTTGAAATCTTTTATTCATTAAAAATGGTGTTTAGGTTAAAAAAGAGGAACCAAAGAAATCAGAAGTTTGACATATATTCAGAAAATATATGAACTTTATGAATATGTACTTAACTGGTGAACGTGAAGACCATTTAATGAAGCGATATTTTGAGAATCTTGGCCAGAGTTCAGTTCAAACCAGATTGAAAACTTGTTTGATTGAGAATAAAGTTTGGATGAACGAAGAATTTGATGAAATGGAAAACAGCAAATCATTTGATGTCAAGGTAAAATTTATTTAAAAAGAAGGCAACCCCTCGAAAGAAATTAACTGCTAAAAAGGCTATGAAAGGAAGAGGAGATAAAAGTAGCCGATATTAGGAATCAAATAAAAAGATATTTTGTTAATGCATAGAAGAAAATTGGATTCAAAAAAGGACAACATGAATCTATACAAAAAAAAAAAAATTCTCTGTAATTAGGCAGCAAATGTTCTTTAAAGCAAATACTTTTTAAAACAAAAGATATTTTACATTGATTAATTTTAATGATTGTCTTTTTCAAATTATGAACAATCTTTCATAAACAAGGAGGAAATTCTTTCAAGAATTGCCTAAAGTACATTTTGGGAAAAATAGTAAAAGTAATATGGCTTGAACTTTTGACTTTCTTTAGTCATCATCAGGGTAGGTAGAGACAAATTTGTGAGTTTAATAAAATTTTAGAAATGGTGTCACAATGCAATTATTTTTTAAATAAGCTGTTAGTGGTTATTTCTTAATCTAAAGTTGTAAAACCAATTAGTGTTGCTTACATCCCAATGCTCATTTTAATGAACAAGTAAAATATATATTCTCTTCATTTAAATACATAAAATTAGTTCTAGTTTCCATGTGTTATAAAGTTTCTATTAATTATGTTAATTATAGTTGATTGAAGAGCATGATATTGATTATGAGTTATACAGTTGAGGTTTCATCATTTATTGCTGTTGATAATTTTAACAGAAAAATGTTGTTGCTACAAATTCTCATAGGTTTGGTAGGGTGATCACTTTACCTCTTCACATATTTTATTCATTTTTATTCTTCTCCATGCCATATCCTTTTCGGACTTGGATGATCATGGCTCTCCACAACTTCCACTGTAGCTCTTAGCATCTTTGCCTGTAAATAATATAAATGTACTGAAAATAAAAAAGTGTAGAAATCTAAGCAGTTAGACATAATTTTAAAAAATTGAGATTTTAGATAAAATAATCACAGGTCTGAAAATTATTTTTTTCAACTAATGATGAAGGTTGTGATAACAACAACAAAAATGCAATCAATATTCCACATGTAAATAAAAAATCATTATATTTTTCTTTGAGATTTCAATATATTTCTGATTCAATGAATATCACGTTTGAACTTGAGGGTCACTAGTATAAATGATTATTCATTGTCTTAAAAACAAAATGGTCATTAAAGAATCTTCCTTAATGTGATTAATAATTATTTTGTTTCTTTCTTGATGATTCAAATGAACTCTAAATGATTTCTTACATTGCCTTTATTTTTCTTCTCCATTTGTCATTTCTTCTATCACTTGATTAGTAATTTTAATTTATTTTCAAAAAGTTTTACTCTTCAAAATTTGTCATTGTGTTGCTTTGGTATTTATCTGAAATTATTCATCCTTGAAGATTTTTTGTACTAATTTTCCTATTTGTACTGACTAATAAATTAAGGCTTTTAATTAAAAAAATCAAGATAGACATGCACATACCCATATTATCATGATAAACTGCACATACTTCTATATAAACAATAGTGTAGGGTTGGATGCATATATACCCAATGAAAAATTAAGACTAAACAATAAAGAGTAAAATAAAATGTAAGTTATTTAATATGCAAAAAGTTTTGTTTTTGCAAGTTGTTGGTCATGCATTTGATCTTCAGCATATCTTTTTTTTATCCCTTCTTTTATTATTTCTTTTTATAATGATAAAAAATGAAAATGGATATGAACATGTGTGTGTATGTTGGAAATGGAGAAAGTAGTGTCTTATATAAGTGGGGAGAGAGAGGGCTTGGAAGAAAAAAAAGTATTAATATTCCTATAAAATAGGAGAAAAGATTATAAATCTATAAAAAGTTCAACTGCTCTAATCATTGAATTGTACTAAGAAGAGAACAGAGAAAAAGTAAACATTTTCAGAATTAAAAACAAGAATATTGATAAAAATTTTCCCAATGATAGAATTTGTTAATTTATTGCCAAAATATGAAGTATTTCTTTCTTAATTAAATTAATGTATCTTTTGTTATGTTTTCTCTTCTTTATGATGTGTTTGTCATATGGTTACAATCTGACATTAACCGATCAAGTGAGGAGAGGCAATAACTTTCTATTTATCTAAAAATTTTCTTTGTTTAACAATCTGACATGGGATGAAGCCAATACATACATAATCAAATCTTAGTAAAGCATTTCACATTTAACGATCATATATTCTACTGAGGAAAGTTTTAATGCTTTTGATCAGAACTGTATCTATCAAAAGAATGATGTTGCACCCATCGCATCACCCATCTGGAATTTGAGCCAAACAAAGGGAATCTGTAGTTTGTGAAATAGTTTTCTGCATTCAAAAGACAGACTTAAATAAATATTCAATAAATAAAGGTGTTCAGTTATTGAAGTCAGTAATCAAAGGAAGGACAACAAGAGACAGCACAGTTAGCAATTTTCACTGTTTTCACTTTTTCATGTTGACCATAGTGGCAGCTTATTTATCACACATGTTTTAATGTACAACTTTTTTTTTAAGGAAGAGAGATTCTAGGATCACATATATGATCCAGAATCTTGTTTGGAGAGATACCTCTCTTAGTTAGGTAATCTACAACTTGGCTTGAGCTGGAAATCCATTCAAGTTTATTTATTTATTACCTTCTGTTCAAGGATTTCATGAATAATTGCAATTTTGATTCTCAGCCTTATATCCAATATTTGAGTATATGTGTGTGCAGACTCATATAGGCCTGTATTGTCAGTTTTACATATTACTGGAAGATTTTCTGGCTTGTCTTCAATGCATAAAAGTTCTAGAAGATATTTTCTGTGAAAAGTGCAGGCTTTCATAGTATCAACCATAGCAAGTGTCTCTGCTACCTGCATACTTTTCACCAATCTCTTGACTATATGAGATTACCAAGAAATAGGAACATAACTATCATTGTCACTCATAATAAAGACAATGTATCCCACTTGAGATCTTCCATTGTTAAGTCCAGCATATATCCATATATAGCATTCAGGAACTTCAGCTTCTGCTGGAGGAGGTTTTAGAAAGACTGTCCTTTCAAATTGCTTCCCTTGCAAAAATGCTATCCTGATATCTATAAAATGACATGTCCACCTCAAAGCCACAATGATGGTCAGGATAATTTGTAGGTGCTCCTTTGAGCAAGTAGGTGAGTCACTTCTAGCACATCCTGAGTCTTCATCTTGGACTTCATTTGCAACCAGTCTGGCCTTTATTTTAATTTAATCTTTTGTCTCTTTTTTGTTGCAAATTTATCTTGTTGCAATTGTATTTTGGCCTGAGTTTGATACCACAGAATACACTTTGTTTTCAGTCCAGCTATGTAATTCCTTCATTTTAGCTTCAGCATATTCTACATTGTCCTAAAATTCCTTTTCAAGAGGATCACTTTCACAAGAGTTTTCCTGTATATTTTCTTTTTTTATAGTTAAGAAAGTCTTTTCATTCCACCACATTTTTCCCAAAATCAAGCCAAAATAGGTCTTTCCACTCAACGCATACACTTAAATATTTTTGTTTTTGCCAGTAGCTTGTCCAGCTTTTCACAACTGATAACTTTCATTTTCTTCCAAGAAGGATCATTGTCTGATGCCACTTTGCACATTATCTCTTTCCCTATTCTTGGTAAAATTACATTATTTGCTTTCAGATTTTTTTGATGGATGTCCAGCATTTTTTGGCTCCAGACTCAATTCATGAATTTTTGCATTGTCACTTAAGGAAGGACTAATATTTTTTTCACCAAGTGAACCATCTACAGCATCTTCAAAATCTGTACTTTGACTATTTTGGTCAACCCATGAATCATCTTCCAAATTTTCTGCATTGAATGGGTTCTCATCAGTTGTTGGCACATTCAGTTCTTCAAAAAAATAATTTTTATACATCTGCAGGTGACATGGATGGACTCTAACATAGCTTCCTCCATGCTTGACCAACACCTGCTTGCTTTCACTTCCTATAATTCCATTCCAATGGTTTGATTCATTCTCTTAATATATACAGGACCTCTATTTCTATATTTAATAACAGTAATGGGTCTCACCCTTTGGTGCTACTCTCTTCTAATTTTTCAGATGACTCTGCCTGGATAAAGGCCTTTCTTGCTGCATGCATAGCATTCAAGTTGTTAGCTATGGATTCACTTGATGTAGCACCCTCTAAAGCTGATTGATTTACATTATAACCATTGACATTATGCAAAGTATTTTGGGAGCTCAGTGACCAAGCAATGGCAAGTTCCAAGCTGCAATGTCTTCCATAGTTTTGAGTACCATTTCATTAAGTATAGCATTGTAGTAGTCATTTAATCTATTGCTCCATAGACTTTGTGCAGATGTAGTTTATACAATAATATTTAAATTCTGAGCCATATCTCTGTAAGCTTTTCACCCATTATCAGTTAGAAATCTAGAAGGAGGTCCAAAATATGCAATCCAAAACAGAAACAGAATGTTCATTTCTGAACTGTCTTTTGACTTTATTACAGATGCTACACTGTATCTGATGAAGTTAGAATTTTAGTCTCTTTAACTTCTGTTATGTACATAGACACCATTTCATTGAAGCATTTTGCTAAAGAGAAACCAACAATTGGCTTGGGTGGAAATTTCTCATATTTTAAGCATATGTCAGAATTGGAAGTAATTTCCTGAAGCTGTTTCATAAGTTCAGCATCAAGAACTCCTGCATCTTTCAGGAGAGTACTCATTTTCTCATAACTTGATGACTAAATTGTTTGTGAAGTTTTCCTGCTAGTTTTCTTTTTTCTCCAACAGACTTATTTTTAATATCCTTAGTGCTGAGGAGAACAATATGTTCATTCTTTTTGAGACCTAGAGTGGCAAGAGGGATGTAATAATGCCTCTCTGGGCATTATTACATCCATTAAGCTGAGGAGTAAGAGTCTAATTTGTTAGCCAAGTATGGTGAGTTCAATCCTTCGTAGGACCACAAGAGTCAGCATAGTTAACAAATGAGATAAATTTTCTTTCCATTTTAACATTTGTTCTTGTAAATTCTAAACTACAGAATGGATAAAATATTTTGAATGAAATTTGCATTATTTAATGTGCAATGATATATATTATAAAACCTTTACTCTTAAAATCAGGCAATTCAGATTCAAGCTCTTTATGTGTATATAAGAAGTGAGAAAATTTCCCACTTTGAAGCAGTGTGTCTCAAATGTTTCAATTATGCAACAAATATTGATATATATACACATAAAATATTTATCATCTACATTTAGCTAACATTGAAGTGAAAAGTAAAAATGATTTGATAAAAATATTGCAATATTTTATTTTCTAAATTTACAGACATATGTATGTAAAATGATTTTTCTGTTTAAAACATTTTTTTTTTTTTTGCAAAATAGCAGCTGCATCAATTTAAGATAAAAATAATTCAAGAGAAAATTAAATTAATCTAAATTTAAGAAAAAACTCAATTTCTTCTTTTAGAGTGTTACAGTTGTATTTTTTTAAGATCAAGAAAAAGGTGCTAAAATTTTCTCAAACCAACCCAATTCCCCAAATGGGCAAACATCTGATTATTTTTGAGAATCCTTTTTAAATCAGGTAAAGAAGTATAGCCAGTAGATTTTGCAATGTCTTCTGAATTGTGCGAAGACAAACAATAGAATTTTCACTTTGCTTTCTTCAATCAAAACTGGGCCAATATAGGCTGCAAATTATTTATTTAATTATTGGTTAAGACAGGTAAAATTAGGTTGAAAATCAAACAAAATGGTACATACATATATATATATATATATATATATATATATATATATAAAAAACATTTTAGATCATATTAAAATGTGACAAACATACATTACAAAACATTTAACAGAAAAATTGAACATATGATATAATAGAACTGATTGTCAGATGCTTAAAATGAAGTCATTTTCTTTTTTTCTCTCCATATTTGTATGTGTATCAGATTACATTATTTGATATTATTTGCTTTTACTGTGAAACTTTTAGTAACATGTATGCTTATTATGTTTTTAATACAAACTAAAAAAACAAACAGTCTTAAAATATATATATATATATATATATATATATATATATATAATATTAGTGGTAAATATACATATACATATGCAAAATATATAAATATATAGACATACATGCATACACATATATATTTATTTTGTAAAAAAAAAAAAAAAAATTCCAAGAGGATAGAATCCAGGTAGAACTCAATGTCCAGGACAGAGTAATGATATAATAAAAAGGCATAAACACTAATATTCCATGGTCATAATTTATTCCATTGGAATCATAAATACGATCCAATTCATCAGACCTACAAATTCAAAAAGAAAACAGAAAAAACAACTCCGGAAATAAAATATAAAATAAAAATAAAATTTAGAGGAAGTGTAAGTATGAGAGTGTGGGATGAATGTTAGAGCTATAGAGAGGGGGGTAACAGATGAGAGAAGGTGGGGGATTAAAATTTAACAGAGAGAAGTTTTAGAGAGGGGAGTCAAAGACGGTTTAAGTGAGAGAATTATGAATGTTGTCGATGTCTGATACATTAAAGATGTAACTGGAAAGGATACATTTTGTGGTGACATACACACACAATAGACGATCTCATCTTAAAGATCAGAAGAAGAGCGAGAGAGAGGAAAAGAAAAGAAAAAGGAGTGGAGGAGAGAGATGGAGCAGGGGGAATTAAAACTGAAGGGCATATTTTAAATTCCAGTTCAGTTGAACAATTATTTGTTTATATTGTATGTGTCATATATATATATATATATATATATATATATATATATAAAGAAATATAGTATTAAGGTGTGCTATATTTATGGGATAAAGTGCTCAATATCAGAGATAGAGTGTGTGTAAATATAAAAGTGAACATTGAAGTCAACAGTCTGTTTTATGCTAGATACAATCGGTGGCCTGATGATTGTGTCTAGCATGAAACAGACTGTTGCTTCTAAGTGTTGACTTCAGTGTTCACTTTATATATATATATATATATATATATATATATATATATATATATATAACTGAAAATTTTGGGGCCAGACAAACTTCCCAAAATCTGACAAAATGATGAAACACCAGCTATTTAGAATGGATTAATTACCTTACACACTGAAACTTATTGAAATAATGTTCAATACTGTTACATAATGTTAGTCCTTCTATATGACAGTGAATTCTAGACAATCTCCTCAAAGATGAAGAAGAGACTTGAAGCAACAGAAATGTTATTCTAGTGAAGGATGCTAAGAATACTATAGATGAAATGTGTGAGCAATAACAAAGTTTTAAAAAAATGGAAACCACAAGAGTACTTAACACCAGAAGGAGGCAGCTGAAATTTCTAGGGAACATAATGAGAAAAGAGATCTTGGAAAACTTGACACTGGCAGGACATATTGAAATCAAGATAGATAGAGGAAAAAAACACATAACCTACCTAATGAGCTCATATATTGTGAATGGCCATGTACACCAATGTCCTGAAGGGACATGGTACATAAAAGAAAAAAAAAGAAGAGATGAAAGAGTTCATTGCAAGCAGATGTCATGTCTACAGGGATGCATATGTATTCCTTTTGTCTAATTAGTTCATGTTTCTGAGGAGTTGTAGGCAGGATGAGCATTTGAGAAAATGGATAGCAATTTAAATAATTGCTGCAGATGTTGAATGCGATACATTGGTGCTGCTTTGAATTTGTCAACAAGTAGTCAAATGAAGATTGTTACAGATGCAAACCAGATTCTAGGCAGCTACATCATACAGGCTCTCACTTAGATCAATGCATTGAGGACAGTAATATGGAAGTCAAATGATGGTCAGTTTCAGTTTTCAGAATATATTTACCCATAACATATTGGCCCAAACCCAGGCTTCATAATATGAGGGACCAGAGATAACTATTCTTACGCACTCTTTGTCTTTCTGGCAGGAATGTTGAACAAGGTCATCTATGACTAGAACATTCTGATACTATTCCTGTAACAGGAAGATGATGTACTATTACAGCATTATAATGCCCACCCACAGGATGTCCATACTCTGCAAGATGTTTGACAACTTACATGGCTGGCATGGTCAGCAAGCCTGTCCTCCATTGAATGTGTATGGGATATGACTGGACGATGTTTGATTTATTCAATAAGCTCACCTATATCTCTTGCTGTATTGTATTGTCATGTGCAAGAAGCATGGAATAATGTATTCACCATATGTACAATGATATACATATGAAAGTACAGGATGATATTAATTCCCAAGGAAGATATACAGATAATGAATATGGTGTTTGAAAGTGCTGTTCATAAATCTATTTAGTTTGGAACCAGTCTTCATATCAATCTGTATATGTGATCAGTTACTACAATCCTATTATATGACTTGTGGTTGATCTTCAGTAAAAGAAAATATATATTCAAAGTGTTTTTATTTCCCATAAGTGTAATAGAATATCAATTCATACAATTGGGTAAAATTAAATAAACAAAGTTTGCAAATGCAGAAAAAAACCCTCAGTTTAAATGCAAGATTCAAAATATTTGTTCACAACCTCTCCCAAACTTGTTTACTCCAGTGCCAGTCTCCAAAATCTTTATAATGACACATACAAGTGACTTAGGAAGGTGATACTTATTGGCAATCTTGTCATGCTCTTCATTATTTCTAAGAGTGACACTGTGTTCTTTTGCCTTTGGTGTGGTGACAATTGTTGCATACATTACAGATAAATCTGAATTGCAAGTAAATTTTTGGTCTTTGAAGTAAATAGTGTTTAATAGTGTATTTTCTAGACTAAAATCTCCTCAGAGCTGTATATTAATGAGCTTTTCATCATCTTTATGCTTTAAAATGAGAAAATTGTAAATGTGCTTATAATTCTACCCTAACTAAAAAATTTTGCTGTTTGTCTATTTAGGTTGTATTTAAATAATTTTCAAAAAAACTTTTATTGGATGGAAGACTTTAGGAAAATATATCAAAATGTTGTTTTCTTCTATCTGTTTGTTATGTTAATGTTATGATGTTGATTTGGGGTTAGTAGAGACAAACGCCAAATAACACGTAACAATAAAAAGGGTTTTAATAGGTTGGTAAAAAGGTACAGAAATCGCCTGAGTAGTCAATAACTAGCTCAGCTAAGAACTTCTCTGTCTATCTGTCTTCTTGACATGCCACTATTTAAAGTCTTTGTTCGCAGACAAGTTCATCTTCCAGAGGGTGGTAGGTTTCCGACACAACAGTTAAAATTTAATTATACCAACAAAACTACTTTTTATTGAAGCATACCAATATTTGTAAAATAACTATATATATATATATATAT
The DNA here is from genome assembly GCA_903632075.3 of Acanthosepion pharaonis. Classification (NCBI taxonomy): domain Eukaryota; kingdom Metazoa; phylum Mollusca; class Cephalopoda; order Sepiida; family Sepiidae; genus Acanthosepion; species Acanthosepion pharaonis. The sequence continues at coordinate 223,761 of CAHIKZ030000509.1, read as the reverse complement.
ATATATATATATATATATATATATATTTATTTACTGGTCTAAATATTCAAGAAAATCTTATTAATTTAGTAAATTTGGCTGCTCAAGTATGAGCATCCACTAAAAATAATGTTTAAAGTGATAAAAATCTGTTGGATTGATAAATAAAATCCATTACCTTGGAAAATATACATACATACATACACACACACACACACTAGTATATATATATATATATATATATATATATATATATAGTTGAGAACAAAATTATTAGCCCTTCCCTATGAAAACTGAATTATCTTTTTCATTTTCTAAAGTGCTTTTCAAAGGAACAAGAAATTTTTTAATATACCATTGCTAAACATAACAGTGTTCTTTAGAATTTCTTTTTATTTGCACACAATGAATTATTTTAAACATACTAAAAATTACCTGGGTCAATATTATTAGAAACTTCCTTGTTAGAAACTGTCCTTTTTGTTGAACCATAGTACAAATTCTTGTTATGTACTGATGTGCTTTAACTTATGAATGCTTGCAAATTGTGAACTGAACATAAAATTGAAGTTTATCTTCCAATCTACACACATAGTATAACAACTTAAGTAAAGGGTTTGTGCTGTCATTTGTGAAAGCATCCTGTCAAAACCAAAAGAAATACATTTAGACTTGAGTAAAAGAACTGTTGGTGCTCACAAAGCAGGAGACAGATAGACAAAGTTATCAAAGTGTTTCCAAATGTTAAGAACTGGAGTGAAAAGTATTATCAAGAAGTTCAAAGATAGCCATGCATTATAAAACCAAACTGACAGAGTAAGTCAGTGAAAGATTTCAAAGACACTAGAAAGAAAACTAGTGAGATATATCCTTAAACCTTAGAACAATTGCCATGACATTAGAAAATGATTTAACCAAGTTTGGAATTAAAGAGATGGACTGTGATATCTCAGACGAAAAAAAAGTTTATTTCTGTAGAAGAGAAACCCACAAGCCAGACTGAAGTATGCTGAGGACAAGCTGGAGTAAGATGACACATACTGGAAGTGTGTCATTTGGTTAGATGAGATGAAACTAGAGCTGTTTGTTCATAAAATGTTACATATGTTTGGGAGAATAGTATTGTATAACCCTAACCTATTTGGATTATATATATATATATATATATATATATATATATATATATATATATATATATTTTTTTTTTTTTTTTTCACTGTACAAGGCCTGATGGGGCCAATCCAAGTGGAGGGTTTTGTCAAGAAGCAGTTTATATTGTTAGGAAGATAATGGTTAACCCTAGACTTGAACAGGTTAAGATTGTAGTGATCTAGGAAACATCCTCTTCAGTGTTGGTTCCACAGAGCAGTAGTTGGTGGGAAGAAGCTGGGTGAGTGGAACTTACTTCTCACTAATAGAATATGGAGTGAATGTGAGTGGTTTGCTACAATAGCAAAGTAGCATGGCAGATCCTATATATGGAACTTAAACCTGGTGAAACCAAGGAATGTAGTTCATCTAAGCATTTTCCATGGAAGTAGTGATAAAGCAGCGAGAGGCTTGCCACATCCTGCCTGTGAGAAAGAGGTTGGTTCGGAAAATAATTTGTCACCCAAGAGGACTTAGAGACACTTTTGAACTCTATTGAGACTGGAAAGTGAGGACTGGGCACCACCCACCCAAATATGACCTCAGTACTTCATTTTCGGCTCTTGTAAAGGTAGAGGATAGTATGAAGAATCAGGTACTTACTGGAGCAGTACAGGGAGCCAACTATTTTACCTTTAATGATGGATTGTATGTACAAGTTTCACTTGAGGTTACCTGTGAGTTTAAGACTCAAAAGTCTGTCAAGGCACATTATGCCCCTCTCCAAGGAGATATCCATTCATTATGACTGGTGGTAGTTTCATTGACAATGATGGAATGTAACTAGTTTGGTTTTCAAGGTATTGAATGTAACCAGATAGTTTTCCCCCACCCACTGGGAAGTTAGTGCTAGATTGGATGAGAGATCAGCTGCCAATCTCTGATCATCATTCCTTGGGAATTAATATAGTCCTGTACTTTCATATGTAAATCATTGTACATATGGTGAATACATTATTCCATGCTTCTTGCACATGACGATACAATACAGCAAGATATATAGGTGAGCTTATTGAATAAATCAAACATCGTCCAGTCATATCCCATACACATTCAATGGAGGACAGGCTTGCTGATCATGCCTGTATATAGTTGTATCATTGGCATAGATGTTTACAAATGATGCAAGTATATTCTTAGATAAATTATTAATATAAATCAAAAAGAGGGTTGGTTTGAGAAGTGACCCCTGGGGGATGCCTGTATTGACCACCAGGTCCCTAGAGAACTGGCCATTAATAAATACCTTCAGTGACCTACCTATTAGGAAGAATTTTATAATCGAGAAAACATTTTTTGTGATTCGATAGCTAGAGAGCTTGTGTAGCACACCTTTGTACCACACTTTGTTGAAGGCCTTTGAAATATCTAATGCTGTGGCCCTCAAGGTATGTTTGTTGTCAAGAGCCTCACTAATTCTGTGAGTAATGGTAGTTAGGACATCAGCAGTGAATCAGACTGATCAAAACCCATACTGCTTGTCACTAAAGAGGTTGTTCTTAAACTAGATGCTCGATGATCTTATTGATTATAGCCTCAAAAAGATTACTAATGATGCTGAGGAGACTTATGGGTCTATACTGGAAGGAGAAGATCACTTTCCCATGTTCTTGAAGATTGGGTGTATTGACACCATCTACATGCTTGGAATGGATTTCCCCCTCTAACAGCAATTGGACAACTTTGTATCGGGGATAATTCCAGGTTAATATTCTTAAAGACAACCACTGGAATTTTGTCTGGGCGATTGGCTTTGTTAGGGGCTTTTGTTATGTCTAGAGACTTCTTGTGCTGTAATGAAAATATCACTAAGATTCTGCTCAGTGAGATATGGGAAGTTTGGGAGTTAACGGCTTTTATCATCTAACATTGAGATTGAGGCAAAGATCAAAGCAAAGAATTTTGCCTTGTCTGTTGAGGAAGATATGACCTAAGGGCCATTTATAACTACTTTTCCTCTGTTCATGATTTGGTAAGTGATCTTCAAGAATTTGTTTTTTTTTCAAGTTTGGCTGAGACTGCTTTGTGTACCTGCGCTTTGCTATGGCTGCAGCACATTCAGGGGTGAAGCTGGGCTGACTGTTTGGTTTTTGTTGGGGAATAAAAAACACCATTCCATAAAAGATCCGTTTTATGATGAGGAGAGTATTTTTGGAGGCAGTATGCTTGATGAAGGTTGTGAGAGAAGCTTCTGTCATGTAGGATTGAAAGCTGTCCCAGTCTGCCTTCATGTAGTGAAAAACTGTTCTGTGGAACAGTAAATCAGGAGATGCCTTAGGTTTGGCATCAATCTGAACAGTGACAAGGGAATGGTCTGACATGCCAAGGTGGAGAGAAAACTTTTGATAAGCATTTGTCTGCGTAGGATATTAGAAAGAGGTCAAGGAGGTTCACCTGACGTCTCATCATGTCCAGGACATCAGGTGAATGATCTGCATCAATTCATAGCTGATGAAGAAGTCCCTACCTTCTACATTGGTTTTGTTTGAGTGGACTAACCACTCTTGTGGATGGATATTGAAATCACTGCAGATATGAACACTACTTGAGGAAAATTCAGTGAGGATGTTATCAATCCTCTCAGATATTCAATCAAAAATTACTGTCTCCTCATCCTGAGAGTGATAGAGGTCAAAGGCAAATGTGGTACTATGAATAATGACCTATGGAAGCACATGTATAAGGGTCCTTGTCTTTTTTTTGTCCTTGCCACAGGAAAACCTATCCTTGATGTAGTCTGTGGGTGTGGTGATTTTGGTGGTCTTGCTTTGTTATTAGGGGTGAGTAGACAGGAATTGTGAGCTCCTGTTGTGGTATTGAAGCATTGATACCTGTTTCAGACAGAAACAAGAGGTTGGGTTTGGAGTGAAGAAACAGGAAACATGCAATACACCTGCAGAAGGACATATAGGATTCATAGACTATGCAAAAGCATTTGATAAAGTATGGCATAAAGATCTTTTTGAATGGCTATATAAGCTTGATTTATTTGTGAAAGATATTAGAATAAATTTTCTAATTATTATATTGTAGCTATTAGAAAAATACTAAACATTTACTGGTAACAAACTACCTGCATGTAGTTAGAAATATATATATATATATATATATATATATATATATATATATATATATATATATATATATATATAACTGTGTCTTGGCCTGGGATTGAATTCTGATCAGTGACATCAGTAATAATATGTAATATCCGTAACCACTACAGTAGAGTCAGAATGCTTTATTTTGGTTGTGCATAAAAAAAAAGACTTGAAATTCTTAATTCCAATTAATATTGAAAATGTTTAGTATGTTGCATAAAATTCTTATCACAAACAACAAAGCAACTGAGGAAGAGGAAAAATATAATGGATGAAGTTTTCATTCTTGATCTCTTAAATAAAATAGAAACAAAGAATGAAGATTTCTAAATTTCAAATTGGAACTGAATAAATCAACATTCTCACTTGGACTGTTATACAATGAAAATCTTTACCAGCTTATCCATCAACATTTGCTAGTATATAAAGAGAAACAAAAAAAAAACCTGTACAAATCTTTATAAAATAATAGTGTGGAAAAAATTTTTGCTTCCCCACCCAACCACTCCCTCCCTACACACACACACACACACACACACACAAGAGCTCACCTTCAAATTTCTGAAAGAGAAAAAGGACGTGATTCTAATTTTATTTATTCTGAATTTGAAATTTTGTAAGTTTCAGGACAATTTTCAACCTTATTTCCTACTTTTTTCTTAAAAAATTCTGTTATTTTTATTTTAAATATTTGTTTTATCTGGTATTGACAAAACTATTATTTCAGCCAAAAGGTTTTCCGAAAGGCATTTTAAACATCTAAAACTGATTTTAAATTGCCTAAATCAAATTTTAATGAAACGAAGGAAATTTTGCTATTCCACACCAATTAACTTTGCATAAATTTTTATATTAAGAAGAAATTTTTTAAGACAAAGAGAATTTTTTTTTAATTTTCTATGTATAAAGTTCTTTTGAAATCACCAAAAAATATAATAATGGAAAAGTGAAGTGCCAAAATTATATTGATGTTTTTATTTATGGCATCAGATGGATGTTTTACAGATGGTTGGGTTAGATTTGAAAAGAAACAGGAATATCTTAAGTTCATGACATTGACAGAAAATAAATTTTTCTCTACTCAAATCACTTATCCATTTAATATTTTTTTCATAATAAAGGGGCTGCGTTGTTAACTTTTCATCATGTGTACTTCTAAATAACCCTCTGTGGTAGTTTAACAGGTTAACAACCGCACAACAAATCACCTCATGCGATTACATCTGAGAGTAGACAGAATATTAAAATATAGACTGAATGAAAGTCTATGAAACTTGTATACATATCACTGTAAAAATAAACCAGTTCAGTAGGTATGAAATCATGAACAAATTTTTATGTCAGTTCTCTTATGAGTTAGAGATTTCCTTTTTACTTATCACACACCTGAAGAGGGCCGGAGAATGGATCAGCCAAAACATTATGATGACAACAGCAAAAATACAAAGAAATTTAAGTATCTGTATAATGGTGAATATGTTCATGATTCAGCTTTTAATTCATAATCATCATTAATTATTAACTTGAAATAATTTGGTGTAATTATCAGATATATGTAGTGAAGGAAATAGTTTATTCATAATAAATGCAACACACACAAACATGAATACATGCACTTCTCTCTGTTTTTGTCTTTCTGTTGATCACTCTTACTTATAGATACAGTGATTATCAACACTACTTGCAAGCTTCAATGAAAAGTAGTTTTTGTGAGTGTAATTAAATTTTAACATAAAAAATAAGAAAAGACAATATTCTGATAAATTTACTCTGAATGCAATTGCATCTAATAAAACTTTTTGAAAATTATTTAAAGAAAACATAAATAATCAAAAAACAAAGACTTTTAATAAATTCAAAATAATTGCCACTGTTATAATTTTTTGAATTTAAAACAAAAATCATGGTGTTCTTTTCTTCAAGTCAATTCATAGTGCAACTGAGGACCAGAACTGGAGGCCTAATTTAAATCTCGTCATTTTACTGGGGGCAATGATTTTTAGTTTTGGTTTGTAGTTCACAGCTGTTGTTGGCTTAAAAAAATTAAAGAAAAATGTAGAGATTAAGAGAAGAATTAATTTGTCTTGAAAAGTTACTCCTCTTCATCATGCTATAGTTTTTCTTATTTATGATCATATTACAATTAATCTATTATTTATTGGAGCTCCAGATTCATTATTTCCTATCCTGTTAACAAGAATATAAGAAATGTTATATCCACTTTGATCTTCAACATATTCATCTTAAAACTGTTTTAGTGAAATAGAAACAATATTGGAATCATGAATTTTGGAACAAAAGTATGACATCAAACAAAATAAACATACAAGTAACTTATTTCATTTTTGTTTAGAAATGAACTAACTATTGTAATGCTGGCTTATTTTATCATAAATATACGTTTTTATGGTTAGAGAAGTACCTAAAAAATGACTCTTAAAAATGAAAGCATTACAGAAAATCATCACTTTAAAAGGATAGCCTAGTGATGGTTCATTAAATGTGCCAATAATTTTGCTCTTAGTAAACTTTTTGTTTTATGATTATTCGGGTTTTATTTAAATAATTTAATAAGTTTTTGCTGAATGCAATGTATTAAGAGTAAATTTATCAGCATATTGTTTTTCTTTTTATTTATTTACCATATTAAACTTTAGATATCTCTAAAAAAAATACATTTTATTGAACTTTGCCAATTTATCTCTCTCTGTCATATATTCATATATATATATATATATATATATATATATATATATAAAAAAAGAAATATGTTGTAGTGGTTCCAACGAGAGAAAAGTATGTATATTAAAAAAAGAAGGGTGCCGCAAACGTTCTTGGTTGTAATGTGGATTTATTGAGAAAAAATATTATACTTTGTTTTACATAATTTCGACACGTGTTTCTGGTCTGGTCTCATAACCGTCTTCAGGTGAAAGTGGAGATTTTTTACATATTATTAAAATAATTAATTAATCCAAATTTTCTTTCTAGAAAGAAAATTCGGATTATAACACACAAACAGAATGTCTCATATCGAGAATATTCCACATTGAACATGAAGAAAAATTAATTATTTTTAATAATATGTAAAATCTCCACTTTCACCTGAAGACGGTTTGCGAGACCAGACCAGAAACACGTGTCGTGAAATTATGTAAAACAAAGTATAATATTTTTCTCAATAAATCCACATTACAACCAAAAAACGTTTATGCACCCTCTTCTTTTTTAATATAAATATATATATATATATATATATATATATAATTACATTGTTTAATATTTGCTATATTTATATAGTGCTTAATGTTAGAGATAGAGTGTTTGTTGATACAAACAATGTGGCTATATAAATCTTCACTGCATTCTGATTCCCAGTTTCACCCCACAAGCAATTATTGGACTCTATATATATATATATATATATATATAAAGAAATATACTCTTAAGGTGTGCTATATTTATAGGATAAAGTGCTCAATATCAGAGATAGAGCGTGTGTAAATATAAAAGTGAACATTGAAGTCAACACTTAGGAGGTGACAGGCTGTTTCATGCTAGATACAATCGTCAGGCCACCACAATTGCATCTAGCATGAAACAGCCTGTCGCCTCTAAGTGTTGACTTCAATGTTCAGTTATATATATATATATATATATATATATATATATATAAATCTTTCTTTCTTTTAAGATAGAGATGTAAAGTTTGATGGATATTAGATGAGGCTAATATTAATGATAAATATGTGTTCATACATTAATATATTGATTTTTATTAATATCTTTGATTATTCCATATATTTTTCAAACTGTTGTCTCCAGACTTGTCATAAAACATTTGTCATTAGCTAGATAAGATATTTGGCACATTTTTTTAATTATTTTTGTTTTTATCTTTTCACCTAAAATATTACGGTCTGATGCAATTAACACAGAATATTTGCACTCAGTCCTTATGACTTATTCATGATTTCTAAAGGCCAATGGGCATAATAGAAACTAAAAAGGAATGCTAAAATTTACATCAGCTAAAATGCTATGTTCTCAACAGCAAACATGAACATCACAGTCTGAGAATAATGGATGACTAAAAGGCATTTGTTTGTAAATATGCAGTCATAAGAAGTTTTTAAGTGTAGTTGTTTTTATAGCAAGATATCTTTCATGTAGGGAGCCCTTTAAGAATTTGAAATTAGGGTTCAGACCTTTTCCAAACTGAAAGAATAAAGCATTGGCAGATACTGAGTAGGGATAATTTGTAAATGAATTTGGCTGGTGTTATCTGCACATCTCTGGATGGCCATGTAATTAACACAAAAAATGAAAAATCATTACAGGATGAAATAATGAAAAAACAATGTTGTAAGCAGCCATTAATAATCATTTATTACATTAATAATCAATTTTAATTCAGTTTATAATGGACTCACCACAAAAAAGATGAATGATAATCTGTCAAGCAAGTAAAAATTGAAAAACTCTCAAGTTTTAGTTTGTAGAAATTTGGTTAATAGCCATGACAGGAAATTTGTTGATTAGTTTGAAATTGTCCATTCAGGTTGAAAGAAAGAGTGGGTTGAATTTATGTTTTTTTTTTAATGGGAAAACAATGGATACAGATTGGAGGGGGAGGTGAGTGAAAGAAAAAAATGAAAGGGAGAAAAGAGAATGGAAAAAAGAGAGCAGTATCAAGCGAAAAGAATAGAAGTGAAGAAGAGAGGAAAAGAAATAAGAAAGGGAGAAAAGAGAATGGAAAGAAGAAGAAGAGAGAGTGAGATCAAGTGAAAAGAATAGAAGAGGAGAAAAACAGAGAAAAAGGAAGGAAGAAAAATAAATCAAAAAAGGAATAATATCAAGAGAAAGAACAAATAAAGAAAGGAGAGGAAATCACAAAAAGAAGAGATACTGCAAAAATAAAGAAAAGGGAAATTTGAGAGATGGAAAAAAAGAAATGTAAAATGAGGTAATTTGAAAGGAAAAGAAAGAAAAATCATAAATTGATGGCAGACAGTTCAAAGAAAAAAGAAAGAAAAGTATTTATAAAAAAAAACACAGGGAAGTGATATAAAAGAAAATTTATGAAAAAAAAAACATAAAAAAATGAAAGTAAAATGTTTGAATAATTTCATTGATTGCATCAAATTGTGTGTAGTTTTTTTTTTGCCAAACACTTCAAACTGCTTCATTTCTTAATTGTTCGCTGTTGTCAATTTTTCTCTTTTTCACTAAGATTCATCAATATTCTTTCCTTGCAGATTTTATTGTCCATTCAGGACATTTATTCAAATTCTGCCACCAAAATGGTAATTCTTCTTCATTCGGACACTTTTACATTATAGTTAAAAAAATATTAATGCAAAATCCAGAAAAATAATAAACAAAGAATAAAATAGGAAGCCTTTTTTTTGTACAATTTATTATAAATTTTTTGAGCTTCTGAAATTATGAAAGAAATTGTTAAAGATGTAAAGAGAAAATGCAAGAGCTGAAGATCTAAAAACACATTTTATAGAATTATAAAATCATTTTGTATATGTTTTTTAATTTTCAAGGTATCAGATAAAGAAAATCACAAATGGTTAGATAGAATTTCTTGTTCAAAAGTTAATATGCATTTTGTTGAGCTTTGAAAAATATCTCTCCAGTTATAAGGAAATGCATTAACACAGTGCACACAAACACTTACATATAACAGTATGTAAATGTATTTAAAACATTTTATTAAAAGTTTAAGGACCAAACCTTCTTTCAAATTGTATATACTTCCAACATGTACATACATACACACATACATACTTTGTTTTATTCAAACCTATTAAATATACATTACAGTGTTTCGTACTTCATTATTAAACACATCTAAAAATTTATGTAGCTACTAATATTCATACTTATATATTTATATAATATACATTTATATATATATATATATATATATATATATATATATATATATATAGTGTATTTACATATTTGTATATGACTTTTCAATATTTAGTCTATTTATATATTTATATGTGAACTTTCAATGTTTTTGATATAAAACTTATTGCTATTGAGCACTTTTTACCAAAAAACCACTTTGTTTTGGCATATATTAAATTATATAATTTTAAATATATTAATAAGTGTTATTATTATATTAGTATTTATTTATATGTAAATATATCTAAAGATATGAATATCTAGTGCATTTTATGTAAATACAAGATAGCAGAACTTAGAGAAATTAAGATTGGTCAGTATTTAAACATTTGTCTTGTTTGACAGAGAAAAAGGAATGATTTATTAGATAACCACTTGTGATGAAAAATGGAATTATTATGAAAATGAATAGAGAATTGAAGTTCTTCTATTAAAAGGATTTTGCAAAGATGGAAATAAGTAGTTGAAAAAGAACAATAAAAGTCACAAACAATGAATTAGAAAAAGAGTTGAACAAAATCAATGATAGATTAAATATCATTTTTATTCATTAAAAATAATCCCCACATATTTTAAGATCCTCTTTTATTATAACAGTTTTGATTTTAATCTTTGGCCGTTTTTTTTTTCCCCAAATTGTCCTTTGATCATTCAAACTAGTAAAAAATGCTGAACATTAATCAAAATAATAAATCTCTTCCTGCTTTCCACATTGTCTCAGACCTACCAAGACTGAATGAGGTAGGGCAGTATATACAGGTTGCGATGGATAAATTGTCGTCTAAATGACACAAAAAATGAAAATAACATTGACATCTCATTTTAAGAGATATATTTACCAAAATTAAACAAAAATTCTTGAAATACTAAAAAGTAAATTTATTTAATAAAATTGCTATTAGCTTCAACCATGGCCTCCAGATGACTTCAAAATCCCACAAATTAACACAGAAATCAGTTGGAATAAAATGAATCAGCCTTATATCCCAAAAATGGCAGACAAAGAAATTGTTGCTGAAGATGCTCTTCCAGTAACACCTCCAGCAGTTGGACAAATTTCTCTTGGCAGATCAAAATGAGCTTGTAAAGTACCAAAATCACTGGACTTATTAACCATATGCTCATGAATTGGTTTATATTAGATCAATTGAGGAGGTGAATGTGGTGAAATGAAAGTTAAAATTCAGAACAGTGGTAAATTTGTCTACAGGATTTAAGAAGTCACCTGACTGAGTTGCCTCCCTTCGTGATTAGAGTTATCTTACTCCTTTTGGCACTTGTTTCAAGCTATTAAACACATCTGTGATGCCTTGACACTTCATTGAATACAAGTGACTTTGAACCAGTAAAATTATTATGGTGGCAATGCCTCAATAGCAACACCATGCTTTCCATTTTCTTGCAATTAATTTCTTCTTAGTTTCCTTGACTACTTGTCTTGTTATTCCCTTAATTTCTTTCTTCACAAACTACCACGAATGCAATGGCATGTGGGATGCATATATCTGCTGATAAGAAATCTTTGTAGATCCTTTAATTTTATTAGAGTCATCTGACTTTACAAGTTAAATAATCCAATGAGAAAAAACATTCTTGTCCCATTCTACTTTTATAGGTCATCAGTAAAAGGATGAGCCTGAAATGTGATTTGTAGGTCAGGAACACTAGAATCAAGCAGATGTGGAAATTCAAATATCTGGTAAGCGTTTTGACAGAGGATGGTAAGTGCAACACTGAGATCTGTAGACATATTGAGATGGCCAAGGACACATTCCAAAAGCTGGGCAGAGTATTGTGAGACAGGAGGATTTCTTTGGTAACAAAGAAAAGAATACTGAGCTGTTACATGACATTTGTCCTTTTTTATAGCAGTGAATGTTGATTGATTTCCTCAAAGATGAAGAAGAGACTTGAGGTGATGGAGATGTGATTCTACAGAAGGATGCTGAGAATATTATGGACCACGCATACGAGCAACAATGAGATTTAAGAGAGGATGCAAACAAGGAGGTGGCTTATACTTAACATCAGGAAGAGGCAGCTGTAGTTTCTGGGACATATAATGAAGGAGGGCTTGGAGAATCTGATAGTTATGGGTCGAATAGAGCAAAGAGAGAAAAGAAAGCAATGCATGACATACGTAGTGAGCTTAAGCAAGTGGATGACAGAACGTGGTCTGGGGAGGTGGCAGGGGGAAGGAACTTGTTGAGAACTGCTACGGATAGAGGGAAGTGGAGAGCCATGATCATCTACATCCTGAAAGGACATGGCACATAAAAAGAAAGATGCAATCCTATTACTTGTTTTGACAGCATTATGAGCATGAAATTTTCAGTTATTGTTCCAATATGAAAAACACATTGTTCTTCCCCTGTTTCAGTCTGATTCTGAAGACTATTTATTAGAAGAATTATCATTAGTTTTGTTATGTGGCTTATCAAGTTGATTATTTGATGAAGTTTACATTTATTCACATCTGGTTTTTATGGCAATTCTATAAAAATTGATTCTCTGGTGTTTCACCATTGTTATTTATTTCATTTTTCACTTCAGTAACCTTATCAATCTGTAAATCCAAGGCTGTCAACATCTCTGTTAAAACCTTATCTGGTCCAGCTACTTTGTTCTTCATCATCTTCATCATTACTCTCCTTAGTTCAGATTTTAGTTACCCTCATTCATTCAATGATTTTATATATTGTAGGTTTCTCCCCTCTATTTTCATAGAAGAGTTCTGCCATGTACTCATTCCACTATTGTAGTAACTTTTCTTTTTTTCCATTTTGTAACATGTAAATAAAAATAAACTGTGGAAGATCAGATTGGGTGTGAGAAGATTTGGATTCAAATGAAACTGAAGGGAAATCAGCCACTTTGACTTGAGTTTACTCTTAATTGTTTTATGTTTTGTACCTCAAATCATAAATGTGGGTTTGCATGTGTCTGCATGATTGTGTGTATACATATGTCAGGGCCTTCTTTCAACTTGTGAGAAGTTCTTTCATTTTAGAGTCTTTTAGTGCTAAAAAACAGCAGTAGACAAAAATCTATTTTGAAAATGAAGAATGAGTGTTTATAAACAAGACCTCTCATAAAGGAATCTTCAAGAAAATCCAGAATAAAATTCGAGAATATCAAATTAAAAACTAGATAAATTTGTAGAAGTATTTTATTTTCTTCTTTTACATTTTAAGAATGAATTTATTTGTGTTTGAAACTTTTTATTGGGCTTCATTTTGAAATATTTTTCCAATTCAAAGGCAAAAAATGAAATTAATGAGGAAAGAAGGCCAAAATCTGACAAAGAAATACAAACATTCAGATCCAAATTGAGGAAAAATCTGTTCAATCATATTTCTTTTTGTAAATGTAGTTTTTCACTTCAGCAATGGAAACACTTTTTTGAAAAAGTTGTTTTAAAAAAAAGAATTGTTCAATAATAATTTTCATGTAAATAGCATAACCAGTTTCCTTGAGACAATCTGCTCCAGAAACCTAAAATAAAACAATTCCAATGATGACCTGAATATTGTTAATAAAATAGATCCAACTGATGTTCTCTTATACAAAACTGGCAGGAAAAAGAGCATTTTCCAAACAAAGTCTTTAAATACTCTAGCAAACTGTCATTGTGTCTAGTTATAGATCTTTAGAAAGAATTGACTGCAAATGATGATCTGCCTATATCCTGGAAAACATTTAAACGGCTAAACATTAACATTGAATCTGTAATATTCTCTTTGTTTTTGGATGCTTTCATTTATATCTTCTATTTTCAATGCTATCTATTGCTAGACAGGATGTTATAATATTGAAAGAATTATTTTCTCTTTAAATGATGATAATCTATAATTATTTTCACTGTAATTGATAATACAATACATGTAGTAAATGCTTGCTAATCAAATAAATGTGGTAGGTAGATTTCTGTGAAATTAAGAATACTGAAACAAATATTCTTTATAATTTGAGATTTAAATCATTTAAATAAGAAAATGGTGATGCCTCTCTTGCTGGCATAAGTTGATGAAATGAAGTCCTATTTTATATACAGATATGTTTTCTTATTCTCTGAAATCATAAGTGTCACGTGAATAAAATTTCACTTACACTTACTTTTTTTCTTTTATATTTATCATGATTTTAAAATAAAATATTTTGTTAGACTAAAATTGTTTAATTATCCCATGCACCATACACACACACACATATAAAACAAAGATTGAATTAAAAAAAAAAAGTGTTGTATTTCTAGAAGATAATACATTTAAGTCCCAGGCAGCCAATTTTTAACCTGGAGAGGAATGGGCTCCATCAGATTAAAAGGCACATGATGAGCACTCCAAGAAACCATTCATGGAAACCCAGGCTTTGACACACATTTGCGATAGATGTAGAAGAATGGTGGACAGTTCAGCACATCACAGCCCTAATGACTTCTGTTGTTAAGGGCGTAAGAAGAAGAAAAAGAATGCTTTTAAGGCAAGCAGCCTTTTAATTCATATCAAGAGACAACCTAAATTGCAACAAATAAAAATTAAATGTTTGACTTACCTGTCACAAACCTGAGTTTTACAGATATTGTATTCATTCATCATGAGTCCTGATAGTAAAGTAGTTTTCTATTTTTACTATATATATATATATATATATATATATATATATATATATTATTGCTACTACTGCTATAAATAATAATTATAATAGCCATTGAGATATGTAAAGTTATGCAATTTAATATGTCAAGGTAAACAGAATTTTGGCAAAAAGACTGTGCAAGAGATATTTATTGTCGATACTTACCTGTGACCAACTAAAAGTTTCATAAACTTGTCTTTCATCAGGATCAGAAAGGAATTTATTTATATTATTACTACAAAAGATTTTGCTATCATACGCCTTGCCAAGTGGATACCATATCCAAGGAGGGACAGATAAACTGAACATATAATTTAATTTGTTGCTATATATATATATATATATATATATATATATATTGTACATTGTATTGATAAGATGATTGCATTAATTACACAAATATATATATTTGGCACTAACTGTGAAATTTACTTTTTTCATGCTTGTTATTTTCACTCAGCTCTTGAGCTCTGTCCAATTTAATGGTCTGTTGCCATCTTTCTTATGGAATAAATTTTAGTTTAATCCTTTTTATTGTTTTTATTATTTGAAAGTAGAAAATATTATTAAACACATGTTAATTTATTTGATATCAGAAATCTGATTCATTAAATGCTTTTTGCTTTTAGTGTTGAAAGAAGAAAGAAGAAATTTTCTTTAGTGCCCAGTTTATCTTAGTTTTGGTTAAAACATCCATTTTTTTCCATAGACTTTTGCTTCATAAATTATGCATGACTAAATTTTGCAAAGTTATTTGAGAAAAGAACATACTGCAGTAGTCATTACTGAAAGAAATACTTTGTTGGTTGCAAAATATTTGATTGAAGACTTTAAACAAAAAGCAGCTAAAAGATTCTCAAGGTTTTGATTTCAAACCAATCTGAAAGTTTAACAAAAGTCATTGTTTTTATTCTATGAAATATTTGAACTAGTATTCTCTTACTCAATGTGTTTATCTGAATTTTCACTGATGTATTTTGTAGCCTTCATTCAATAATAGTATTTTCTCTTATAGGTAGTTCTACATATAGTAACACTGAGGAATCTAGTTTTTGATGTCTGGTCAATATTGGAAACATGTTTTCTTGTCATTTTGGGGTGCTGATTTAACAAATGGAATTTACTTTGTTTTATCGTGTCAAGATTTCCATTTTTTAACATTTCTGGTATTGTCACAATTCTTAAGGATAGATTTGGCTTCCTCAAATGCAGACCCATATATGGACCTTGACATAACTTTAAAAACAGAGTTTTTCAATGACATTTAATGTAAATGCAATTACAAAAGTGAAAACAAAAGTCATGATTTAAGTATTGATATAACTTAGTCTTCAGTCTAAGACTAAGTGTCACATTGTTTATCCAAATCTATCATCTGCTATTTGACCTGTACCATACTCATATGATTTTCTGCCACCACTATTCATGGAGGGTTTTAGCCATGAAGGTTAGAACTGGTGGAACTAAGGAATGTAGTTCATCTGAGCACCTTCTATGGAAATAGCAATAGAGCAGTGAGAAAAATTACCTTCAAGGTCCTACCTATTAGGAAGGACTTTATAATTGTGAGACTTTTCTGGTGATTCCATAGCTAGAGTGTTTGTGCAGTAATTATCTATACAACACCTTGTTAAAGGCCTTTGAAATATCTAATGTGATTGTCCTTGAGATGTATTTGTTGTCTAGTGTTTCACTGATTCTGTGAGTAATGGCATTTAGGACATCAGCAGTGGATCAAGCTGATTGAAACCTGTATTGCTCATTGCTCAAGAGGTTGTTCCTATTTAGGTGATCAATAATTTTTTGATTATAGCCTCAAAAATCTTGCTAATGATATTGAGGAGAGTGATAGGAATTATGGAGAACAGGAGGGTCTGCCAGAAATTTTTGCACAGGCAGAGTTAAATGATTTAGTTTGTGATCTAGATTTATCAAAGAAAGTCACCCAGCTTGTTTGGGTCTTGTCTAAAAGAAAAGAACCTGCTTGCACCTGGAACCAAGTTCACATTTTATTGGCTTTGAGAGAATGATTTGCTTCCATTCTTCAGCATGGATGATGATTTTGTTTATTGCAATGATATTAAAGGCCTTATGGTTGTCATGAAGTGTGAATACAATCCAGAAGACTGGAAGCTTTTAATAGACTGCTTAAAAGCTAGTCTTAAGTGTGTCTTGGCAATGTGCTTGCTTCTATACTAATTGGACATTCCGCTAAAGGAAAACTACAACTGTGTGAAAAAGATGCAGTCTAAGGAGCACAGTTGGATGATATGTGGGGACTTGAAAGTTATTGGATTGCTTTTTGGTTTTGAAGGTGGTTATGCTAAGTATCCTTGCTTTTTTGTGTCTTTGGGACTGTTAAGCAAAAAGTGACCATTGGATACAAAAAGACATAGCCAGGCAGAAAATTCAAAATTGGAGAGATGGTTTTAAACAGGCCGTTTTTGCTTTCTCCATTGCATATCTAGCTTGGGCTGATGAAGTAATTTGTGAAAGACTTAGACCAGGATGGTGACTGTTTCAAATACTTAAGCAGAAAGTTTTTAGCCTTATCTTGTGAGAAAATTAAAATTGGTGTGTTTTTGGAGAACATGTCTGGCATTGAAAAAGGAAGCATGGAATGCTTTTGCTGTGGTTGTGTCTGATTCCTGAGAAAAAGGAAATTATCAAATTATGAAGAACTTGTGAAGATCCTATTAACTAGTTTTCAAGCACTGGGCTGCAACATGTGCGTAAAAATGCATTTCCTGCATAGTCATCAAGACTACTTCCCTGAAAATCTTGGTGTGATGAGCAAAGAGAAAGATTCCTCTAAGACATCAAAACTATGGAATCTAGATATCATGGTGGAACACAAGTATGATGGCTGACTATTGATGGTATCTACAAAGAGACTGTCATGATGTAAGTTATTCATACAAAGCAGCAATGAGAAAGTTTATTCTTTGAGTAGCTGAAACTCCGGTTTGACAGAAATATCTATCCTAACATGTGTAATTATTTTGTGTAATTTATTTGTTAAACAATAACAAGTACTATTTGATTTCTATTAGTTTCTTATTTCGGCATTCTATTTAATGGCAAAATTAATATTTTTTTCTTAAAAAATGAATTACTGTTTAACAAAATAACTTGACATATTATGAAAATTCTGAGGGCCTTTCTGAATTCAGGATCATCAAATTAGGTAGGAACAATTGTCAAAATCAAGAGAGCAAAAATTTTTTTCAGTGTAATCAATATTTTTTAAGCATTCATCATCTATGAACCCATTTGAAAAAAATATCTAGCTTTACGTATCAAGTAGAGCAATAGAAAAGCTAATGTTTCTGCAAGACATTCATGAAACAATAACAATATTTGCTGTTGGACTTGTTTGAGCGGAGATACTCATTTAAAAAAAAAACATTTTGTCTGGATGATCTCTAAGAAACTCAGTGACCATGTGGATAAATGTTAATCTTGAATAAGTCTGAAGAACACATCAGTCAAAATGGTTTTCAAATAATTCCATAATTTTTCTCCATAAATCATGATATTTATTTTGTTAAGATAAATCAACCTTTTAATTTTTTCATTTGTTACTTTACAAATTTGGCTTTTTTAGTGTTCAATATTTGCCTTTATTTTAATGTTCAAAACTAACTAACTTTTTCTCTTTCCAATTAATTTTGATTAGAATATGTATTTCAAGTTGAATGGGAGAAAGTTGCTTTCTGTATCTATATTTTAGGTGTGTGCAAAAGATCCTAGCACACCACTTTGAAAAATTGTAACTAAAGATTCAGTTTTTCACTGGAAATTTATGTACACATCTTATATAAGTTTTAATTAAATTAGAAATATAATAGAAATTAATAAATTCCTAACTCTATTCTATACATTGTCTTAGTTAAAAGAAAAAAGATCTCATGACATTTTTAAGCTTATTCAATAGAACATTTGTCTTACTCTTGAAAATATTTGTGGAGATAAAATTATTTTCTTCTTTGAATCATGAAATGAAAATGAAGTAGAAGATTGAAAAACTAGCCTCTTTTTTGGTTGATATAATTTTTCTATTAAAATCAATATTTACAGAATTTATTGTATTAGTAGAATTTCATGACCTGAAAGAAATTATTTGTATCAAGTTTCTTAATCCAGATTTCTGTGGCACCTCACTTGACATGTTAACTGAGCCTAATGTTCATCAGTTTCTGTACTTAAATGTTACTGGCATTTATTATCTCCAATTTGAGCCATAAATTCAATGGTGAGTTCAATAAAATATTGTTTGTGATGAAGAGTTGTGTGAAAATCTTAACTGTTTGAAATCTCAGTTTCACATTTAAGAAAGATATAAAAATAACAGAAATAAAACTCTTCTCATGCATATCTTTAAGTTAAAGTTTTGTATTTATTAGATCTTCTTTGTTCAGGTTTTGAGGTGTGCATAAATTGGCATAGAGAAGATAAAAATGACAAAAGACAAACAATAGAGAAATTGGTCAGAGATTTTGAAATCAATTTTGATTGAAATGGGTTTCTAGCTAAAACATCTTTGATATGCAGCAAACTTTTCTGGATGCACATACACATGGTCATCAGAACAAACACTTGTATTAGGCATTTACTTATTGACATACATTGCTTTTACTTTAATGTATGTATACAAGTATTTAAATATACAGAGATAATGTTGTTTAATTGAAGGAGAACCTATATATATATATATATATATATATATATACACACACACACATATATATATATAATTAGTATTAAAATGTGCTATATTTATAGGGAAAGAGTGCCTAATATGTGTAGATATAGACAATTAGGGCTTATCTATGCACGCGCACACACACACATGTACAAATATATTCCTTTTTTCTCTATATGTTTTATACAATATGTTTATTATGCATGTGATTATATTCACATGAAAATTTTTAGAATATTCTCATATTTATATGAATAATAATATATCATGTTAGTTTCAACTTATAATATTGAGTTTTATTAATAATAATAACAATAACTTGTTTTGGGGATTCAAGTTTTATTATACAAACTTCATCATGGATATTACTTATGACTAAAGCCCAAAATATAGAAATATATGTTTAGATTAGCACTCTATTCTATTTATCCCATAGGCATAAATAAATTATGATTTTATTATTTTCCATGTTATTATGAACTTCTTGGCATTTTATAACATTCATCAGTTTTTTGTTTACTCTGACTTTAACATGCAGTAGTTTTTTTTTTATTGCTTCCCAGAGATCTTCTTTACTTGAAATTGGCTTTCTATTCTCATATATGTCACTTTTGATGATAGATTGCAAGTTTTCTGTTTGATAAATATCTGGAGAGGTATCATTAATATCATTGAAATATCGTTTGGCAAGATGGGCAATAATCGGTTTTGCAGAATATGAAGGAACATTGTTGTAGGGATTTATATGAGATCCTTCCTCTAGTGGTCAGAAGAACGGGTGAATTGTTGTCCTTGGCATGTCAGAGAAACACTTGGAGTTTTAGACATGGAAGAGGTCAGACATGTTGTGACCAATGTCAAGAAATGGCAAATAAGAAAAATTATACAATAACAAAGAAAAGATATTAAGATATTTTTCTAACCAGAATATGTCTTACACATTTAAAAGTCTACCATTCATCCATACATTGAATATTGCTACCACACCTGGTCTGGGGCTTCTGCTATGTATTTAGAGATTCTTGAATAAATACAAAGAAGAATCTGCAATGTCATTGACCCTGACCTAGTATCTCTGCTTCAGTCACTTTCCCACTGCCATAACATAGATTCCCTGTGCCTTTTCTATAAATATTTTCATGGTCTTCAGTTATTGAACAAGAGTTTATCCTTTGTTTCCTGTTTTGAATTGGGCTTCTGATTTCTACTAAATTCTACGTCAACTCTATACTTCTAATGTGTATGCATAAACTATAATATAATACTTATATTATTATTGGGTTTCTGATTCCTTCTAAAGTCTTTTCCCTCTCTTTCACATCCAGTAGTCCCCTTGTGTCTTAGTGGCATTATTGTTTTGCTTGAGGTGAATTGATTAAAAAAAATGTTCTGGTAAGCTTTCGTACCTAGACTTTATGAATTTAAGTGCTGTACTAAATTGGTGGTAACATCTCATCATTTTACAGCTGAAATAAATGTAACCATAAATTCTTTGCTAACAGTTTCTTCTCTCACACTTCTTGCTTGTGGAACTCCCTTCTTGCTTTCCAGTCAAAAAGTTAAATGCAATGTTAATCATGGCTCTCCACAATTTCCTGTCTCTGTGGAAAGCCATAATTACCTCTGTTTTTACCTCATCATAAATAGCCAGGATAGTAGTCTCTACAGATTTTATAAAAACTAATTTTTCAGTATTATTAGTCGTGATAATTTACTTTTTGTTGGTAGTATTTTTTAAAGATTTTGAATTCTGATCATGCAGAGAAAAGATTTTAAAGTTGTTTTTTATTATAATCATTGTCGTTTCATATGATATAAATTTTAGCTTTGTCACTTTTTCTAATGGTTATGTCTTTATTAGTGCAGAACTGTCTAATATCAGTTTATAATGTTTGAGTGATGAGTTGCTCTTGTTTATTGCAATTATATGTTCTTTTTAATTCTTTAGACTTTGAGTTGGTCACATAGATTGGGTTGCAATTTAAGGTGTTTTTTTTTATTTTCTAATTGTTAAAATCTTTGGTATCAGAATTCACTTTCTATTTTCCTATTTGTTGTTCTCAAATGTATAATTATCAGTTAGGGTCTAAGGTTAAGGAATTCTTTTTGTTTATTCTTCAGTTGATGGAAAAGTTCAGAAAATTGTTTTCAGGAGTTTGGCAACTATTTTTTTCCATTATAGAATTTGTTCATTTTTTTTGGTTTATCCAATGTTTATTGTGAATAATTTGCATCAATTTGTGCAGGATTTGATTGTAGTTTTCTTTGGTGGTTGTTGTTTCTTTATTAAATTTCAATGTTAATATTATTTGTTGTTCCATGAGTTTCTGCTGGAATGTAGTGATGTTTTTCTTTGGTAGCTGTGGCTTTTTTAAGTTTGGATAATATATATTTGGGTAGAAGTTTTTCATTTATACATGTAGTACTGAATAGGGGATATTTGTTTATTTTTTTTTATATATTTTCTCTTGTTTTCTTCCAAAGTAATAAATAGTTGAAGACTGTACAGAAATTGTCCATGATTCTTATTGTCAGCTTTAACTTTATCAACCGAACATTTTTCAATAAGAAATCATGTGATATTTGAGGATCAAATGAGGATCGCAAACTGACATCATATTGCCATTTCTGTTAGAGAATGTTGTTGTTTTAGAATTTTACATCAAAGACATTGTTGTAACATATGTTGATGATATGTTTATATAAGATAAAAATGATAGACCATATCAAAAAAGCTAAACTTTCTTTCAAAAATAATCTTAAACAGTAAAATTCCCTTCCTAAACATTTTAATCAATCCCAATGGCCACATGTTCATTACTTCTTTAGATAAAACACTATAATATTGTCTCAATGTCAACAGTGAATGTCCCTACAGATACAAGATTCCTATTATAAAACTAATCTCATCCTTCCACACATTATTTCCAAAATAATTAGATAACATCAGTTTTTTATTAATAATAGATCAGTCAGTATGTAGCACTAAATATTCACAAGGATAGAGTAGACACCTTGCATAGTAATGTGAATACAACTGGTTCAGTAATAGTTGAACATTAAATTAAAAAAGCACCATTGTACGTGGTCTTATAGCCAAGATATGTTCTCAGTAGTGAGCAAGGCTAATTTTGAATTTCATTTAAAAGTGTTGGAATCTCTTTACATTAAGGCCTACCAGCCATCTCTCAGTAAAGACAAGGAGTAGTTGGTTGACTTAAACGTAATTAGCCTGTAAGTGTTATATTTTCTTTCATATAACAATAGATTACCCAACTATATTGTAGATGAACAAATAAAAATTAATCTAAATGAAATGAATCAGAATAATAATCCACACAACAAGCATAACAAAACAGTAATGCAATAAACTTATTTTGTTTTAACCAGATACACCTTTAAACAGCACAAGAGGGCTATTAAAGCTATCATATATAAGAATATATATTGACCCTAAAAAACATATCCAATTAATTATTTATTATGCAAAATTAAAAACATTCAATCTCTCTGTTACTGATAGCACCACACCTAACAAAATATTAAAAAAATATACAGAATCAAAGTAATAGATGAATTCTTATATCTAGGAAGGGAGTGAAACTTTAAACAACTTTCTGTTTATGTTGGTATTACTACCATAAAACTCTTTTGTAGATTAACTTAACATTTATATGACCAAAGTGTAATAAGATCATATCTTAACAAACATAATATTAATAATGGTCAATAATATTAACATCAAAAACAATATTATTTTAAGAAATTTCAAATGATCAAAAAACTTGATTAACAAAAAACTAAATAAAATGATCTTTGATTTAGGAGTTTGAATATTTTTAATAATTAATTTTAAATAATTAACAGTAGAATTTTTCAGAATTGATGTTAGATGTCTAAAGATACTGGTAAGATATCCAATAGCTTTTCTTGATTTTTCCAATGATGCCTTTTAATGTAAAATACTTAAATCATGAATGGCTGTCACAGAAATGACAATACAATATCAGTTTGTGTTTATCATCACATCTTCTGGCAATTAACATGTGTGTTTTTCTTGAGAATAACCAGAGACTGGTTAAAGGTGTTTGAAACAATGATGAATAATTTCTTTGGAGTCTTGAGACAGTCATTCATTCCCTTGTATGAAAACAAGAAAATAAAAATTTTCTTTCCTTATGAGTTGTATTCAATAATACAGGGAGAAGTGAAAAACCCACTGTTTTCTGTCTCTCTCTCACTTTCTCTCTCTTGGTGTATATATATATATATATATATATATATATATATGAGGGAGAATGAGAAACAAACAAGTAAAGATATATGTTTATGAATCTGTTTCAATGCACATGTGCAAATACACATACACATAAAACAAAATGATCTGATTTTATTTAATATACAATATTTTTTTTGTTATTCTTTCTCTCTCTCTCTTTATATATATATATATATATATATATATTTATATATATATATATATATATGAAGAGAGAGAGAGAGAGACACAAACTTTTATATATAAAATATATGTATTTTACAAGTATATATATATATATATATATATATATATATATATATATATATATGAGAGAGAGAGAGAGAGAGAGAAATATAGTTTTAAGGTGAAATATAGTTTTATGGGATAAAGTGCTCAATATCAGATATAGAGTGTATGTAAATATAAATATAAAATTGAACATTGAAGTCAACACTCAGAGATGACAGTCTGTTTCATGCTAGATTGCGTTTAGCATGAAACAGCCTGTCGACTCTGAGTGTTGACTTTAATGTTCACTTTTATATATATATATATATATATATATATATATATATATAAAAATAAAAGTGAACGGGAAAAATTATATATAAATTTTTATGTCAAAACAATTTTAAGGAAATCTATAACAAAATGGAAAAAGTTTTTGTGTGATGCATTTCATCTTTTATGGTTTGATTCACTGGATTAATGTGATGTTGTTGATGCAATTATACGTTTGTTTAAAGGAAAGGAGACACTGAGTATCTTTAAATTTGATATTTTTTAAATATATGTTTTGGGTATGTAGTCTAGCTGATTTCATTTAGTTTCTTCTTGTTCATATATGAATGATCAATAAGTCCATAGTCATTAGGTAAATTTTTATTTGAAAATTTCAATGTCTAATATTTAGTGTGATTAATGGAGAGTGTGTGCATATTGATATACTTTCATAAACAATTTGAATAATTGTCAATTTAAAGTAGACTATGAAATATATATATATATATATATATATATATATATATATATATATATATATATGTATCTTTCACAGTTACAGAATTTAAACCATCAATGCATACACTCATCTTCAAGTTCTTTTCTTTGACAATGTTTGCCAACAATCCCCCAAAAAGAACATACTACAATTGTGAAAGATTTAGCTTAATGTTCTTGCTGGTATTTTTAAAAATGTTTTATGTTTCAGTACAGAAATGTTTTCATCTGTTGACAGAGTTTGAAACAGAATCTGTTTTTAATTCTAATAATGCTATAATGCTTCAATGAAATCCAGCAGGTGAATCAATAAGTCTGTAACCTAACACACAGATATGAGCTAAACAATCTATATGATTTACATTTACCACTTAAATAAGTTCACTGACTAGGAAAGAAATCTATGTATGAAAAGATTTGTTGAAATATGAGAGCTAATGGAAATTTGTTTCTTTTAAAAAAGTACCTAAATATTATATTTTGCAGGGATTAAAATATTCAAGAAACAAAATTAATAACTCTCTTATTCTGCAAAAATCAAATTTCTAAAATAATTATAGAAGAGGCCAATTCTTTTTTTGAATAGCTCATAATTGAAGTCAGAAAAGAGGAACCATTTTTGGCTTTTCTTAGAAATAAAATCTCCTCCCTAAATGAACTGCTCTGCTGTGTAAAGGTATAAAATCAATGCTAGAATTCCGTGTATATAAATTTATTTATATCTTGATTAATATTGACATTGTGAGATAAAGATTAAAATTAATTCTGCCTAAGGATTTGTTTTTCATGTGAGAAAGAATAACCAAATGCTGGGTCAAGGAAGATTATTAAAAACACAAAGTCATTTTCATTAAGGAAAATTAGTGCTATTTGTAAGATTTTCTTCCAAGATCCCAGTGAAATCTGAAATTTTAAGAGATTTTCCTTGATGAGACAAATTAATATTCCAGCTTTTCTTCAGACAGTTGGAATTGTTCATACTGTTACTATACCACAATGTTTAAGTTGATCTATTCTTCAACCTTCTTTTTTAATCAGCTGACCTTAAATGAACTCAAATTTAAATGTTACTTATGCTACCAATTAAATTTAAGAATAATCTTTCCATCTTAAGAGAATTAGAAAGTAATTGTTTAACAATTTTGAAAAGAGAAATGAGGAGAAAAAAATTATTTGCAGTTTATCTTCATTAGTATAAAAATTCAAGTTCAATATTCCACTTTTAGATAAACCAAATTAACATTTTAAATAAGACAGTCATTATTAAATTCTAATGTAGACATAAAAAGCAGTTTTAAGCTAATTTATTGTGAAATAATTAAGTGCACTTGTGCAATTAAAATAAAGAAGTGATTAAGTAATTTTGTTTTTCAGTTTGCCAGACTAACTAATAAAAATGTCACTTTCTCTCTGAAACATACATTGGTCTATCTGTCTAATTCTGTTCATATATATATATATATATATATATATATATATATATATATATATATATATATATAATTTTTTAAAATTTAATTAAAAAACAATTTGGTCATTCTCCAACACTAAAAAAGATTTTCACCAAAATAATATTAATGTAAGCTCTCGCTGTACTAAAAACATTATTTTTTTTTAATTATATATCACAACATAATAATATATTAAGAAAGCACACTAACCAAATATTAAATAAGAATCCTACTAAAGGTCAATGCAACTGCTGTAAAAATGTAACCTGTCCACTAAATGGTCAGTGCATGACTGAAGACATAATCTAGAGAGCTAAGATTAATTCAGATGATGATGTTAAATATTACTTTGGTCCCTCAAAGAACAACTGGAAACTGCATTTTTACCATCACCAAATGACACTGAAAAATATTAAATACAACAACTGCACAACACTCTCAAAGTATTTTTGGTGATTAAAAAACAACTATAAGAAAGCTAAACCATACTATTGAAAGGGAGACAGGTGTAACTTGTGTTTGTTGGAGAAGCTTATTAAAACACTTAAATAACACTAACTTGCTGAACAGGAGAAATGAGTTGTATGCTACATGTATACTTAAAACCAAACACCTGCTCAAATATATTGACCTCAATTAAAATAGATTTTATGAATATTAATATAACATGTAACAACTATTAATATTCATAGAATCCATCATTAATAGCATTTTTTACATATCTATACATATATATAATTCCATATTATAAATCATACTTGATTAATTTATGGTGTGTGTACATGTAATTTCACATTTGTATGTATAAGGCTAGGTTCCAAATACATTAGATATATAGTCTTAACCTATTTTTATGTTAACATCGTGTGAGCTAAGTTTATTCCATAAGACATTACTTTAATAATATATTTTAATAAGCACCAATTATATCTCTTACAACTAACAATGGTTTTGTATGCAAAAAAGGAAATTATCCCCTTTGATACATATTTAGTGTTTACAGAAATTCAAATTTTTTCAAATTATTTAAAATAATTTTTTGTCTTTTAAAGTTAAGAATTTGAATGATATAAATTATAAATAATTAATTCTAATATTATAGGCAACAATAATAAAATAAATAAGTCTTAACACACAATTTTAAATCAACATCATAAGAACACTGAATTTCATAACACTTAATGGTCAGTGAGTATTTTGCACCTGACAATTGTGTGTTTGCATGAAACTCTGAGCCATTCTATCAATGTAGGATTTTATGTATATTTACTAATATATACTTAATAGTTCTGTTATATAACATTGAGCACTGTTTTAATATACCTGAGAATAAAAATATGTACGTATATGTATGTTTTATCATACCCATATATATATATATATATATATATATATATATATATATATATATATATAAACACTAATCACTCATATTGACCTCTCTCTTTCACACACACACACACTAATTAATATATATATATATATATATATATGTGTGTGTGTGTGTGTGTAGAGAGAGGGAGAGAGAGAGAGGTGGGGATGTGCATATTACCCTTCCAGGTGTATTTGCCTCTATAGACCCAGTCATATAGATTTTTTTTTTTGGCTAGAGAGATATTTTTTGTTTATAAATTGTCCTTATGTGTCTGGCAATTAATCGATGAATAGTTTTAAAATTAGCAACCTATTATTCTATATGAATTCTTGTCTCTCCATTTGTGGAAGAAATTCACAACATTTTCATCATAAATTTGTTAAGTCTTTTGGGTGAAGGAAAAGTAAGTCAGATGAATTAAAAGAAAAACGTCAGTTATAAGAAAAACTAAGCAGCAAATCTTGGATATTCTCAAGAAGACAAAGAGAGAAAGGAAGATAGAAAAGAGAATGAGAAAAAATAAGACAGAAAAGAAAGTTGAGAAAGAAATTTTAAAGAAAAGACGGCAGAAGAAACATATCAAAGTTTATAATAATGAATGAAGAAAAATATGAATGAATTAGAAAGACATGCAGATTTCACAGTCATTCAACAGAAAGAAAGAAAGGTTTTTGAAGACTAACTGTGGAAAGAAAAACTTGAAGGAAGAAAAAAAGGAAAGAAATGAGGACTGAATGAAGGAAATAAAGAAAGAAAATCTAGAAGACAAGAAAATGGGCTAAAAAATAACATAATGTAAACTTAAATGCAAGAATGAAGAAATAACAAAAAAAAAAAAAAAAAAACAAAACAAAAGAGAAAAAAATCAAAGGAGAAACAATGAAAGGAGGAAAAATAAAAATGAAAGAATTGGGAATAAAGCAACTCCTGCTCTAAGGAATGCCCAAAAGAAATAATTTGTTCTGAATTTCTGTCAGACATTATTCTAAATTGCTTAGAATAAGTAATGGCTGTCTTGCACAGTCAAATTGACAAAATGGATTCTTTGCACTTGTATTGCCTAAGGGCAAAGAACTCTGGAGGATGGCAAATAGATTCAACAATCAACAAATTGCAAAACTTAGTGGTAAGCATTATTTAAAGAAATGATTGGATTGGAAAAGTGCCAAAATCATTCAGAAATAGTTAACCAGAATATTGAAGAAACATTTATGCCATCCATGACAATTTAAGTGGAATATTTCTCCTAAATCAAAACTGATGCCAATGTTTTTATAAAGTGATAAAATATATCTAACTTTATTTGTCTTGATTTTCTCCAACAAACATTTCATCCTGAATAAGCAATGTATGATTGAGGGTTGGACTGATGATAAAGTTAGAAAAATATAAAGTGACTTTATTTAGTAAGTTGGTACAGGTTTCCAGGATTGACTGAAGTGAAGAGCTGAATATAGAAGACAAAAAGCAAGTGATTTGATCTATATAGGCTTTAAAACTGTTTAGAATATTACACTATGTCTATATATTGATTTTCATTTGTGTTATATTCAATTATGTCCATATTCTAACAGTGATCATGGGGTATTTCAATAGAAAGGAGAGAGAAATCATTTACTTTTGACATGACAGAAAGAAAGCTTTAAAATTGTTCAACAAAAACAAAAGAAAATTCTGGCTTCATTTGGAATATAAAGAAAGAAGTGTAGATATTAATCCAGAATGTCTTTGAAAATCATGCTTCATGCAGTTAATGCGTCTGTTAATAAAACTAAATTTCATCATGAAATCAAATTTTTATTTAAAACAATCTTCCAAATGTATTAGAATAATATTTCTGTTTTATTATAATTACAAAATCATTTTCTCTTGTAATATTTTTAGTATTTTAGTTCAAGTGTTATCAACAAGTTCACTGTTTAGTGTATTGACTTATTTCCTCTTCATGAAAATAACTTTTTATTAAAAAATATCTTGGTTTATAATCATAAATAGGAAGAACAAGTGGAGCCTGCAGAATGGCAGTGGTAGTTGAGAACTTTCCATAAAATCTTGTGGTTCATATTTTAAGGTACAAGTCAGTATTTCAAATGTTTATTTTCAAGGCAAGGAGACACACACCATTTGAAATATTACTCAAATTTAGTCTTCTTTGTCCACATTTCCTTTGAACTGACTTTGTAATAGATTAAAGTAAATTTTATAATTATTGATAATAAACAGAAAGATCAAATATTCACCCTGTTTGTTAATACATAATTCCAGACAGCAGTGGTAAAAAGAAAACTTCTAATTTGCAAATATTTTTATGGCTAAATACAATTTTCTATAAATGTTTATTACTCAGACAGTTATATATATATATATATATATATATATATATATGTGTGTGTGTGTAGGAGTGGTTACAGTGTCAGCATTTCATCCATCCATGAGACCTGGGTTCAAATATCACCAAGGAGGTAACTTCTTAATAATATTAACCTGAGAGATGATCCCAGTATACAGCACAATTGAGAAGTACCTGAAAACTGTACCATGCATTGACCCAAATCATATGAGGTTAACTGGGTAGACAAAACTGTTTGGAAGCTGTAAATGTTTGCACTAGCATAATGTCACAAGTTATTATGATCAAGGGTGCAAACAAACTGGCTTTGTTCAACTAGTGATCATACCAGATTATGCACTCTCACGCAGTAAATAAAGTGTTCAGTATAGTTGCAGTGTAAACTACAGAGGGTGTTGAAGAAATGCAAATGTGCCTAAGCTTGGTTTTGACAGAACTTTTCAGTATCTCTGTAATCTGAGATATAAACTTAATTTTGAAGAAACTCTCAAAAATATTTTGTCCATTATGTAAATAAGCATACAAAAAGGGACTAAACTAGTTACTTGGATTTATAGGATTGTTTTTTTCAAGATCCATTCTTCAGAAAAATAATAGAATAAAAACAAATAGGGATAAATATTTAAAATAGATTTTTTTTTTTTATTATTTATTCTTTCAGAAGTGGCAAATCAGTGTCATTAACTTTGAAGCTACATAGAAGTCTATCACAAAATGTTATTTATGAACTTTTCATCATTGGAATATTTTTACATAATGAGCTTTGGAAGTCACTGATGAATGACAGAAATTGAGTTGACAGGACAGACCGGATTCTATAGCCTTGTATGGCAACTGGTGTACTGCAGAAAGAAATGGAAATCTACTGTGTGTGTGTGTGTGTGGGGGGGGAATATGCCTTGTCAGTCATGTATCGAAATATACATGATCACCTAAGCGTGTATCATGCATAGCATTTAACTGACTGATTGATCTCTCTTCAAAAACTCAGATTTTTAAAAATTAGTTAAATTAAACTCTGAATCAAAACATCTGGCAAAAAAATCCTGTCATCAAATAAAACCTTTTTGTTTCTAAGGGCATTAGCACAAAAACAATTTGATTATCTATTTATTTAAATATTTGAATTTATTTTTTATTCATTGTACATTTTATTTAATGAAATCTCGAACTTTTTTTGATTTATTGTTATAATAGCACAAATTTTTCAACCTTCTCCTTTTCCATGTGCAATTTCCTTCAGGACGTGGGTGATCATGGCTTTCCACAATTCCCTGTCCTTTGTAGCTCTTAATAAATTTTGCCTTTTAGTTATCTCTCCTAAACCTTGAACCATCATCCATTTTCTAAACCTATCTAGGCAGGGGTTATGCATTGGGTTCCTCTGTCCTTCTTGCCTTCAATCTCTTATGTGAATAGCAATTTTTTTCAGCCTAATGTTTAAAAAATTTTTTTTCCCAAACCAAATTTGAACAAGGCAAGATGGAGTTTCATGAAACAAGAGCTAACACCAAATCTTAGGTTCCTAGCTTTTACCGCCATTTCAGGAAGCAATTAAAAATTGCCATCTAAAATGAATTAAAAAAACTATTTTTGCAACATTAGGTTGAATTTTTTTATACATTTTAGATGGCAATTTTGATTGCTTCCTGAAATGGGAGGTAAAAAGAAACCTAAGATTTGTGTAGATGCTTATTTCATTAAATTCCATCCTGTCTTGTTCAAAGTTGATTTGGAAAAAAATCTTAAATTAACCTAGCTTAATGTACATATACACTGATAAATGAAAATACTATGACCAGTGATAACAACTGAGCCTGTCAGTCAGTGTTGATGGCAGGGTACATGTTGTTATCCAGTCCAGTGGTGTTGACGGGTGGGGGAGGGATGGTACAAGGAATGCACTCTGGAAAAACAAAAGGCCAATATCGGCAATGTAATAATTTGAGTCATGTTCAGATGGAAAGCAGTGGACCCTATCATTCATGTGGATGGTATTTTGTTATATATTATGTTAGTTGCCATTGAAATCATCCATGGTTCTCACAAAATGTTCAGTGTTATCTTGAGTGCCACTGACTTTGACAAATTCTATTTGGAGTAAAACATGAAAGTCATTTTCAAATAAATTCCTTGATGGACATGTAAAAGCAATTGGATCCTTATTGTAGCATCAATATATTTGAAATAGCTCTGAATGGGAGATCATTCTGATTTGGTGAGGAAATTTAATTCAAATTTAATTTTTAAAATAAAACTGTTGCTTAAAATAAGTAAATTAAGGTGTTTTTTTTATGATTGAGAATAAGTTTTACAGATTTCATTATCAAAAACATCTTTTTAAAATGGAAACAAAATTGGCTTTAAAAAATAATGTTTACTTGATCTTAATGTTGTCAGCAATCTGAATCTGTCATTTATGCTTTTTTAATCATAACATATTTTATATAATCTGTACTTTTTATTTCTTTCTTTCCTTTTGGGTATTTTAAAAAGAAATATTAAACATAGACTTTTTTGACAAGAATATGGAATACTTCAGCCAAGTTATCATTTCAGGTAACAGTGAAATAGAATCAAAGAACTTGATGATTTCACTTTTTCAATTGATTTCTTTAAATGACAGTAAAAGTTAGAAGTAAAATAATTTGTATGGATTTCTGTTATATCATGTTTCAAATATATTGAATTGTCCAACAACATAGTTACAAAATTGACCTGTCCTAGCACACACACACATATAAACATGTATATACACACACGCACACATTTTAATTGGTATAATCTCAAGCAAAGGAGTAAAAGACCAACTCAAAAACAAGTAATCAACCATTATATATACATATATATATATATATATATATATATATATATATATAATACTAAAAAGAAAAATAGTAGGCAAGACGAGAGTCAGGCCAATGCTTGGATATTTTTTAAAAGTGCTCAATACACAGTTAAAAAAAATTGAATTTGTGTAGATGTGGTAATAAAATCTAACATTAGGAAAAAAAAGTTTTCCTAATCTTTATATATATATATATATATATATATATATATATAAATATATATATATATATATATAAAGATTATATATATATATATGAATATATATATATATATAAAGTATATATATAAAAAATTATATATATATATATATATATATATATATATATATAACGATTACATATATATATATATATATATATATATATATATATATATATATATATATATAAAATCTATCTATCTATATATATATATATATATATATATATATATATCTATCTATCTATCTATCTATCTATATATATATATATATATATAAAATATATATATATATATATATATATCTATCTATCTATATATATATCTATATATATATATATATATATAAATATATATATATATATATATATATATATAATATATATATATATATATATATATATATATATATATATATATAATATATATATATATATATATATATATATATATATACAGTAGTGGCCATAATATAAGGAACATTTACTGATATTGTTTATAAGTCTAAAAAGGTATAAAACTGATAAAACATTAGATGCAAAACCCAAAACTGGCAGACCTCCAAAAACATCGCAAAGAGAAGGTCAAATAATTGTTAGAATATCTACAAAAACCGTTTTGAAACTGCTACATCAATTGCCCGTAAATTTGATGAAGAGACAGATAATAAGATCTCAAGGAAAACGGTTGCTCGCAGGTTAAAAAATGCAGGATTGCATGCCCGTATTCCAGCTTCAAAGCCTCTCATTTCAAAGCAAAACCAAAGGGCACGCCTGGAGTATGTGAGAGAACATGTTATTTGGACTGATGCACAATGGGATACAATTCATTTCAGTGACGAGTCCAAGTTTACTATTTTTGGTTCTGAGGGCAAAACTTACGTATGCCGTACAACAGGTGAAAGACTGTCTTCTCAATGTGTCAAGAAAACCATTAAGCTTGGTGGCAGCAGTGTGATGATGTGGGGAATGATTTCATCTGCAGGAGTTGGCCCTATCATCCGCTTACATGGCAATATCAGTGGTGAGATTTACAAAAGGCTTCTTCAGCGACATGCCCCAAGGCTCAGAAGGTTATGGCTTTATTTGAAGAAGAAGGAATCACCCTAATAGTGGAAGTGGCCAGCCCAGAGCCCTGGCCTGAATCCAATAGAAAATGTTTGGAAGATAATTGGAGAAAGGGCTCAGAAAAGAAACCTGAAAAACCAAGATCACCTATGGGAGCTATTGAAAGATGAATAGGAGGGAATTGCAGCTGATTTTTGCAAGAAATTAATTAGATCATGTGGTCAACAATGCAGAGAAGTCATTGAAAATAAGGGTATGTTTACCAAATATTAAATTTTGTTGATATTTTGTTCACAATCAAATATTAACAAGATCGTTCCTTAACTTTTGTCCAGTAGCTTATTTCCTTTGTTCCATTTAATCTTTATTTAAAAAAAAAACTATTATGTAAATTTTTGTAACTTTGTATAATATTTATGCATTACACCCTAATCTTTATTCACTAAAAATTTCATTGCTAATCATGCATTACTTTTTAAGTAATACACATATTTATGTATTTGTTGTTTCCGTTCCTTATATTATGGCCGCTACTTGTAAACAGTGACTATTATAGCTATATAGCGAGACTCTTCGCTAATGCGAATTGAGTCACTCCCGGTCACTGGGCGTGTTTATAAAGATAAACATGCTAAAAATCCACTTTCCTCCCTACCGTGCGCCGATGGCTTAATGGTTAGAATCTCCGACTGACACCAGTTCAGTCAGGTTTCGACCCTAGCTGGAGGCAACCGGATGTCTAGCCACACTGATGAGCTGTGAAACAGTCTGTCTGTGGATGACGGTATATATATATATATATATATATATATATATATATATATATATATATATATATAAAGCAATGATATCTGGCATTCCTTTGGGAAAATATGAAAATATAATAACATAGAAGAAATATATTAAAGAACATATTTTTCCTAACAAAATACAACAAATAATGTAATCTGTTAGTTTGACAGGACTTCTGGGTGTAAAAAAACTAGAACTTCTACAAATGGGTACCATTCTGATCTGAGGAAGCCAGAGAGCAGATACTTTCAGTGAAACAAGTCATTTATAAATTTTCCATTTTCTCTCATCAACTTTTGTTTTGTATACTATTATAAATCTTACAAACACACATGTATGATTGTATACTCGTATGTATAAGTCTATTCATATTTGTTTGTATGTGGGTTTATGTTCTTTTACTAATATGTTTTTATTTTGTATATAGTTATATTTTATTATTTCTTTTATATAGAATGGATGTGTAATATATATATATATATATATATATATATATATATATATATATATATTTTTAAAGAATATCAAACACTGATAAATAGACTGCTCTATTATAATTATAGTACAGTATAAATATCAATATTTAAATTATGCAATTGTAAGTTTTTGATTGGGACATGATGACTGAATTGTGCACGAAACTCAGAGTTGTGCTACTAGTGAGGAAAATGTATATTTATTATTAATATGAATTATTGATCTGATATTAGCACTATTTTATTAACACCAGAACACAATGTGTGATATTTTGCATTCAGATATATATATATATATATAGGCAAAATGAGAGAAAGAAAGAAAGAGAAATAACAGTGTGGACATAGGAATCAACACTGTAAAATTTATATTTATAAATGCTCTATCTCCAATATTGAGTACTCTTCACCTATAAATATAACAAATTTTATAAGATATTAACACCAAATATTGTTCATGTTGATTTTATCCTATTAATTAGCAGTAGAAGAAATTCTTCATTTATACCATGTCATCATCATACCAATTTCTGGAAGAGCATTTTAATCATTTATAAAAATGGTCAGGAGTGAGACTCTCTTCTATGTGCATAATGGAATCTTCAATGCATCCTAATTATCACCCATCTGTGGGTGTGTCACAGTTTAATTTTCCAAATGCTCATGAGACTCAAAATCTTTACTTCAAATTTGATTGTCTGCTTGACTTACTGAATGCCAATTATTTGTTCTCCAACAATAAAAGCTGAAATTTGAAACAGGTTCAATGTTATTAAATCAACATTAATCTCGATTTTATTTTATAAAATATTTTTGTGATTGCCAAAATTTCAGAGTAAGTTTTCATGAGAGATTTTCATGAAAGAATCCAAAATTTGGAATAAGTGAATCTGACTGATGGCTGAAAGAATGAGGAGATTTTTTATTAGCAGACAGCAACAAAAACATAGAATATGCAGATAAAACTATGTTGGTTAAGAACTATTTAGACAAGTTAATAAATAAAAGTAAGGACTAACTATTAACTGTAACAAGATAGAATTCATGATGTCCATAAAAGAAAAATCTAATTTTGATGATATCATTTTGACATGAGTGCTAGGTATGAATCCACCATTTTCACCTTGGCTATTTTTCTGGCATAGACATATAACACCAGTTTCTGAACATAATGATTTATACAATCATAATCTCTAAAATTTGTAGAGGTTCAAGGTACCATAATGCTTTGGGAGTTTTATATTTTGGGAATTTATTTAAGAAAATAATGGTTTTTCTTATTTGATCTTGTAAACTAGCATTGGCCTGTGTGCAAAAGGGAGCAAAATGGAATCTGAGCCAAGCAACTATAAATACTGAGAAGGGGAAAAAGGTTAATGTCTTGAAAGTGAAGGTGTCCCATATGTATGGATATCACCGAGAAAAGAATTTTCAAAAATTCTGCTTTTTCTGTCATCCTGGATTTCTTAAGTGATGCCCATTCTGCAGGCTTTTAGGCAAACAGCCTTTGGGTCAAGTTTCCAAATGCTTTAAGCCTTTTACCATTTATGTTGATTGCTTCAGATGTGTTTGCTGTGGACAGCTAAGCTGGACGATCTCTCCTTACAGAAGCAAATCCAAAAGAAATCTCTCAGCATAGGAAAATAAAGAGGAAAAAGGAAGGAGAAAAACTAGGGAAAGGTGCAGAAATCTTATTGGATATTTGGAAATCAATGAAAACTCTTAAAACAATTGGATAAATGCTGTTTGTAGATAGGAGGGTAGAATATGGCATTGAGGAGGGTGAGAATTTTTGGAGTAGGAGAAAGATAAAGGAAGGGGTGTAAGAAATCAAGAGTAAAAGGTGTTTTAAAAAGAGAATTTAAAAGAATGAGCAGCAACAATGAATGATAGATAGGAAGAAGGAAAGAAGAATGTGAGAGAAAATTGAAAGACAAATGAATAAGAAGGAAACAGATCAGTAAAAAAGATGATTTAAAAAATAAAAGAGAAAAAGAAAAAATAACAATTAAATTTTCAAATTGGCCAAAATAAATAAAAAGTAAATAAATATGACAGTTTTAAAATTGTGTCTTGATTGAATAAGAGATAAATTAAACAAAATATTTGGTTGTAATTAGTCAAGTGAATTATTTGGTTTTATCAGTATAGAAAGAACAAGAATTTTATTACTTTTATTTTGAACTTCTTGTCTGCAGGAAACCTGTTCTTTTTCATGTAGAATGAACTAAAATTTTGTACAAATTAAAGATTGTCAATTATGTTATAAATGATAACACTGAAGGGATATTAAAGTTTATGAATGTTTGAAAAATTGTTTTAGGTTTGAAATACATATAAAAAATATCAAACTCGTATTTAGTTGGCAGAACATTTCAAAGTAGCTGAATGATTAAAAACAATATCTTCAACAAAAACAAAACTGTCACAAGAAATTAACAACAGAATTATAAAGCCAAATTGATCATGCAGTACAACAGACTGATTATACAAAGCTTTTATCCGATTATTATTAATCAATTGTGGATATAATTAATCAGCACATGGGAATGCTAGCTTCAAAACAGAAGCCTGTGTCCTCAAGAGGTGCAAGGATGAAGACTGAAAAGAAAATGGAAAAAAATTTCCAATGAAAAAGGAGACAGATTTATTCAACAATGATACAAGGGGAAAAAGTAACTGGAATAAATAAATCCTAAAACTAAAATAAAGGCCTAAAACAAAATTTTCAGTTAAAGATATTTTGTTGTCTCTTGAAGATATCCTATGCAATACTGGAAACAACTGACAAGTACATTTTATAAGAAAAAGAGAAAGCCAATTTTTATCTGAGTTTTGTGTAAAGAGGCTCCTAAGATATTCTTTTTCTTTTGTCTTTGATAAACATCTGCTAAAATTTACACTCTGTCTTAAGGTTGACACTATAATCAATCATAAGATAGAAAATTAGTGTTGTTGTTGTTTAAATTGAACTTATGCATGAAACTTAATATAAATATTGATGATTTATTTTGAACAAGCACTGATAACATGAGAGAACATTAATATATATATATATATATATATATATATATATATAAACCTACCTAGGTTTCACCCACACTGATCGTCAGGATAAACTGGCCAAAGAGGTAAAATATGGAACAGAATATATAGCTCCATTAATAGTCAGTGGTGCTTGTTTAATTCATAACGTATATAAATGTAAGCAGAAAAAAAGGCAAATGTTGATAAGATAGTAAGGGTTACAAAGCACTACCCAGGGCCTCTAATCAGGCTTACCCCACCTGGTCAGTGTGTTTGCAGTTAGTACATGTCAGCCCTGCATACAACTAGAAAGGAAAATAATGATATAATCAAAATGTTGACTTTTAATGATATAGAGGTAGGTGGTAGATGGCAAAGGGCATTGAATAAATATTCATCCCCCACCTCCACTTTGAAGTTTTCCATATTTTGTAGTGTTAACTTATGCAAGAGACTTAATATCAAAACTGATGATTTTTTTTGATTTTTTAATATAAC
Source organism: Acanthosepion pharaonis (assembly GCA_903632075.3). NCBI lineage: Eukaryota > Metazoa > Mollusca > Cephalopoda > Sepiida > Sepiidae > Acanthosepion > Acanthosepion pharaonis. The sequence goes on along the minus strand of CAHIKZ030000509.1, from coordinate 184,917 downwards.
TATTGATAATTTTTGTTTAAGATAAGTGTTCCTGAACTGGCTCCTGTTCTCTATAAACTCAAAATAAAATTTCTTTCTGCTTTTTGATTTCTTGCTTGCTGGAAATCCTCCTTTCTCTTTCCAATCTTTAAGAACTCAGGTGCGCACTCTCTGATACTTCTATTAGCCTATTAGCCATTTATGTCTTTTTGACAATGTACTGGAGGCTCTAATCAACTCTGAATTGGTTAAACATTTCACATCACTGGGTTTTCTTTCAAATAAGCAGTATGTCTTTCACTTCCCTAGGTCAACTGCTGATGTATTAATGATTATTGCAGAAAGAGTCTATCAAGTGTTAGATAAGAATGGTGAAATTCTGGCTGTTGCTTTGGATATCTCAAAGACATTTTACAGGGTTTGGTATGCTGGTACTCTTCACAATTTGAAAAGTTATGGTGCTTCTGGACAAACTTTTGAACTGATTCAATCTTTCTTACCAAATTGTGAAATGAAAATTATCTAGAATTTCCACTCTTCAAGATCTTTTTGTTCTAATGCAAAGGTCACCTAGGTTTTGGACCTATGTTATTCTTAATTTTCATAAATGACCTTCCTGATGTCATCAGCTTTCAACTCGGTATCTATGCTGATAACACATCTATTTGCTCCCATCTTAATAGTAAGTCTGATAGGTTTGACAAGGTCAAATTGGCAGCTGATCTAAAAAAATGACCTACAATCTGTGGTTAAATGGGGCAAGGAATGGCTTGTTACTTTTAATTCCACCAAAATGAAACTGCTCTCTTTTAATCATCTTAGAGAATCCTTTTTTGTCTTCTATCAGCATAGCTGATACTAATCTTCTGGATAGTGACTCATTGCACCTTCTCCAGCTAACATTTTCCACTGACATGAAGTGGAAAGAGTATTTGGACTGTTGCTACAACATTTTGTTCACTGTGTTGTGCTAGACAATTTTTCTTGCCAGAATCCATCTTACATATATACAAGTCTGCTATTCATCTATGCATTGAATATTGCTGCTGTTTGTGTTCTGATGTTTCTGCTATATGTTTAGAAATTCTAGATAAAATACACATGATATCTTGGCTTTAGTCACTTTCCTACCATTGTAATATAGCTTCCCTGTGCCTTTTCTATAAATATTTTCATGGTAATTGTTCTGATGAATTTTCTTCTTTGGTACCTAGTCTTTATGAATTTAAGTGCAGTAATAGATTGGCAGCAAGGTTTCATCCTTTTACGATCAAAATAGCAAGAGGTTCTATGTTAAGAGTTTCTTCTCTTGTAATTTTTGTTTGTGGCACTCATTTTCAGTTTCTTGCTTTCCAGTCAACTTTGATCTTCAAAAATTCAAATGCAGATTGAATGTAGACCATCTTTAAATACAACTTTTCAAGTTTTGCCACATATTCTCAACTAGATTTATGTCTGAATTTGACTTGACCATTCTAACACATTAATATGTTTTGATCTTATTCATTCCTTTGTAGCCCTGGCTGTATGTTGAGTTTCTAAGTATAGCTTAGATAAGCACAAGGCCAAAAATATGCTCATCATGGTGATCTGCAGTGTTAGGTTTCTGTCACATATAGTGTTTTGCATTAAGATCAAAAAGTTCAATTTTAGTCTCCTCTGAGCAGAGCACTTCCTTCCTCATGGTTGCTGTGTCTCCCAAATGGCTTGTGGCAAACTGCAAAGTGGGACTGCTTATGGCTTTCTTTCAACAATGACTTTCTTCTTGTCACTCATTGTGGTGAACAGTCACATAGAAGTGAACATGCATCTGGTGCAAAGGAAAATATTGTGTCTTACCTCAACATGCATCATGTGGGATCAGCATTTTGTTCCTTGAAAATAGCATTAATCTTCAGTCAGTCTATTCCAGCAGTATGTGCTGTAACAGGAGTTTTTTGTATAGCTTGGCATGGTTTGACCAATAGCAAGTCGTGTGCTGATTGGTCAGACTGGCAGTGGCTATTTGCCTGGGTAACTGAGAGCAAAAGTGAAGAACGCTGATTGGTTGGTCAGCCACAGTGTTGGTCTGATAAAAGAGGGCTGAAGTACTGAGAAGGCAGAATGGTTTTATGTTGGTGAAGTGTACTGAATGCAAGAATGGCAGATTGAACAAGCGGTATCTAGACCCATTTAACTACAATCTATTTCAGCATTCCTCCCAATTATAGCAGACAGAAATTTCGATATTAGGCTAATACCTGAATTCTACCATTTGTAGAATTGATTGAAAATGTGGAGTTGTTTTGTGAACCTTGCGAGATGAAGAAATCTGAGTGGATATTGCAACTGTGCTTGCAAGCTGAGGCTACTATCTCTGTGTATCAGCAGCTGACAAAGGAGCAGATGTCATATGCAGAGCAGATTAAGCAAGCCCTTATAATTGCATATGTGGTGGAGTCATTCACCAGACTGTAAATTGATGAGACCTTGTTCACAATTTAGTACTGTACTTAAATTCATAAAGTTTAGGTACCATATCAAAGATCTTATCAGAACAGTTACCATGAAAATATTTATAGAAAAGGTACAGGGAAGCAACTTCAGTGACTAATAACATTGCGGATTTTTCTTTGGATTTTACCAAGAATCTCTAAATGTATAGCAGGAGCATCGAACCATATATAGCAGCAATATTTAAAGAATAAATGAAAGGTAGACTTATAAATATGTAAGATAGATTCTGAAGAGAAAAACTGTCTAGCATGACACAGTGAACCAACTTCCTTAGCAGCTAACCTACCAGTGAATTCAGTATAGTCTTTCCACTTGATGTCCTCTGAGAATGTTACTTCAAGAAGGTACAAGTCACTTTCCTAGAGATTAGCATCTGTCATGCTGATAGAAGGCAGAAAAGGTTCTTTCAGATGATTAATAGAGAGAAGTTTTGTTTAACAAGCCATTCTTTGCCACAGTTAAGAACAGATTGTAGGTTGTTTTTGAGATCAGCTGCCAATTTGACCTTATCAAACTGATCAGACTTACTTTTGAGACAGGAGTAAATGGTTGCCTCATCAGCATACATACTAAGTTGAGAGCTCATACCATTAGAAAGGTCATTAATGAAAATTCAGAACAAAGTAGATCCAAGAATAGAGCCCTGGTGGAGACCTGCATTAGTATGAAAGAATCTAGAACAGTGGCTGTTCATCTGGAGAATGAGTCAGCAGTAGAGTTTGAAAAGAATTTATGGGCAAAACAATCTGATTTATCACCAAAAGATGTTAATACCTCAAATTGATTGAAAAGATGAGGAATAGAAAACTTGTTCATATTTAATACGCGATTTACAGAGTCACCAGTAGTCAAGAGAGCCAAAGTTGTTAGATGCCATATTGTGTATCATTCTCTCAGCAAACAATAACATAGCTCCTTTGAGGGCCCATTTACATTTATTATGTGCAAGAACAAATAAACATATGTTGTGATCAGAACTGTCATGAACTGTAGCATTAAATTCATCAAACCTAAATACTTGAGTCTGATTTAATTAGAAACTTATCTGAATCTGAAATGAGCATTTGTTATGAGACAGTAACTGTCATTCTTTCCATGTGTCACTGGTCATAATATTTTGGCTCATAAGTGTAGTTGAGAGCAAGAGAGAGCACAAGAAACAAATATTCATATCTCTTTTGGAATATCACGAGTGATAGAAAATGGTTAAAATATAAAGTTAGAAACACTAACAGAAATGTGAGTCCTTATCTTATTGTTAAACATGTGCAAATAAAAATCAATAACTTTATTGCTAAAATTGTTTTTCACTCTTTTTTAAAATGTCCATTTGAAATTTTCTTTCGATAGATTGAAGAGGGTTAATGTTAAAATTGAAAAAGTAAAGATATGTTTGAATATAAATCTGGTGAAATCAAAATACATACACTTTCCAAATTTTTTGCAAGTCTTGAATATGACTTTATTTTGACTTTGGAAATGAGAAAATAAATATTCATTTAAAACATTACAACCAGGCAAATATTTTGACTGGGGGGGGGGTAGCATCTGAAACCTTTAAAGCAAAACAGTTATTGATTATTTAAGAAACAAAAGAAAAAAAAAATAGAAACATTAAACTGAAATGTAGATAAATATCCTATGTGAAAACATCTTGTGAAAATATTCTCCAGATTATTTCAAAAATCTGTAAGAATTTCATTTGCACTTAGTCCGGATTATTTCCAGAATCTGTAAGAATTTCATTTGCACTTAGTTCAGAATATTTCCAGAATCTGTTAAAATTTAATTTGTACTTTTTTCTTTCTTTTATGTATATATAAATCAAAATGTGATTCTTTTTAAATGGAAAAGAAAAAAAAACAGATTAATTTTATTTTATTTATGTCATTTTCATATTTTGATATTTTGTCAAATTAGATTTCCTCTTTTGAACTAAATTTTTGTATTTTCATTCATTTGATAAGAAATGGTAAGCAACATTTTAGTAAAAGATGATTATGTTTTCATATTTGAATTTCCTGTTGACTGATTTTACTGAGGAATTGACTGGGAAATGACATATTGAGTCTCTCAGTTTTCATCTCTTTTCTTCTGCTTGAATGTGTATTTGTGTGTGGGTGTATATATATATATATATATAATGTCTGTATGTGTACATTGTTTAAAATTTGGTTTATTTATAGAGGAAGAATTGAGGATAAAGCCTTTGTAGATATCAATTGTATAAACACAGAAATCATCATTGCATGATGATTGTCAGTGTCTTATCTTAAATAATCATCAGGCCAGTATATTTCTCTTCTCTTAGGCTCTCTACTAAAGATAACCATTATGTCAATTTTTTCATTACACACACATATATATATATATATATATACACTTGGTACTTTAATTCAATTTAATTCAAATAATTCTATTGAAGTTTTCGGCTCTTGTTTGAAACATGAAAACTCTTATGTAGCGATGGAATCATATTTTTAAATAAATAATTATATATATATATATATATATATATATATATATATATGTGTGTGTGTGTGCTCACATATATCTATACATCTATTCAAAGGAAAAGTTCATAAAGTGTTCATATCCACTGACATTTTAAAAATTCAGCTCAAATCCATTTCACAAATCTAAATTTTTCATTAATGACTAATGTCTTTTGAAATCTGAATGTGATGTAAAGTCTTCAGGTTTTGCTTGAATTTGCCATATTTTGTCACCCAGCAACATGAGTTACTGCTTTTCAGTTGACCTTATGGCTAGTGGCTGCTTTGAGGGTCATGACAAATTTGCTGTTGCATCTTTGATGGTACATTCCAAACGTTTGTGATGATTCAGTTTCTTTCAATGCTTGACACTTTGTCACATGAAAGCATCAATCTCTCTTGGCTATTTTGTCTGATTCTTTGAAGGATAAAATGTTTAACATGGAGATATTTTAACCTGCTTACAATATAAAAGGATATGTTTGGTGGCTGAGACAAATGTGTTTACTTTCGGTATCTCTGATTGTTGCTTGAGTCTCGAGAAAAGACAACATTTCAGATTCTGATTATCAGATGTATTACTATTTGAAGAATTTGGATATGATGAACTTCTTAGCTCTCTAAAAGGCTGTACATATTTGTAAAACCTATGATGCCTACATAGCATAAATTTCTTATATATCCTCCTCTCTCTCTACATGACTTTATGGATAAGTTGATACTTTAAGACAAAGGTTTTCAGCCAAAAATTAGACATCAAATAAATATCTAATCTCTTCATAAATATTGTCAATTTTGAAATTAACTCTTTTTCTAAATCATAGAAAAAGAATTGCAAGATTTTAACTAATAGCATCTAAATATGATGAAATAAAAATGAAAAAAAGTGTTTAATCCTTTTAGGAAAGTACATTAACATTTAGTCACATCATTTTGATATGACAGTTATTAGATATTTTTTTGTAACCAGTCACTAGGTTTACACAGACATAACTGAGAGATATCAGACAAGTCTTCTTCATATATTTTCTTTAAATTTCCCAGTTTGGATTGCTATTTCTTAATCTGAATTTTTAATTCCTGACACAATTGTATTTAAATCCAGAGATTAAGTTGCTCATTCATGAATATTAATGTTTCTTTTTGGAAAGTTTTTAGTATGCTGAGTAGGTTATTTGATGTTATTGTCATGTTAGAAAGTCCAACTAAATTTCCTTTTTATCTCCATGTTTACAGCAATATATTCTTTCCAAATGTCAGTATTTAACTACAGTGTTTCAAGTAAACATTATCATTTTAACTGCAATTGAACAAAAATCACTTTGGTAAAAGAGATAGAATGAAAATGTAAAAAAATATTTTGATCACAAACATAAAATTTGACCAATCAGCACAAAGTAAGAAACATTTTCTTCACAAATAAAAAACAAGAGATCAGAAAGTTTAAAAAGATAATCTCTGGATAATCTCTAATTTCTGAACCATCTCATAAGCAACAGAAAAATAAGATTCTTAATCGCAGTTATTAGAAATCAACAGAACTTCTTTGCTACTCACAACAATGCAATCTGATACACATGCATACACACACATACACACACATTTGTAGAAAGAATATTTTATGATTGAACATTTTGCTTTGAGGAACTTAAAAAGATGCTTCCATTCATTTTTATCAAGAACACATATTTCTATTTCAATTTTTCATTAAACATTTTCTAAACATATACAAGTATTTGTATGACAACAAATAATTCCTTCCATCTCTAAATCTTCAGTCAATTCTGAATCATGTGAAGAGATTTTCACAACTTTCTAATAATCCTCAAGGGAGCAGGCTGTGAGATTTTTCAAGGAGATGCCTTCTTCACTGTAACACCATGTTGTTCCCTCTTGTGAATTATTGTGCCAATTGTAGCACCAGAAATATTAAATTATTTAGCAAGTACATTTTCCTATCAAATATTCTTGAACAAGTTTATCATAAAGGTCAACTGAATATTCTTTGATAATTAACACAATGATAATATCATTCCTATGATAGTTATGGGGGAAATGGACTACATTTTCCAATGCCACAGGTGCAGGTAACTTCTAAAAACCACAGGTCCAGGTAACTTCTAAAAACCTTCAACTTTGTTTCACAATAGTCTCAACATAAAGTAGTCAAGAGAATTTTTAGAAACATTAAATGTGAAATTAATTCTCAAGCGGTTGAATACTTTTTACTCAACAATAAAGTGGTATACTTTTTAATAAGGTGAAATTTTTCAATTTCCATTTAGAATATTTTTAGTAATTTTAGAGCTTAATTGGATTGTACATTTCAGATAGATCTTATAATTAAAAATGCTTCACTTTTTCAATAAACTCTATGAAGTGGGTTGATTACTTATTTGCCTTACTCTGTGTTAAGTTGAAATATCATACAAAATAGTAAAAGCAACTTTAACTTCAGAAATAACAAATATTCAGATTGAAAAACCTGGCATTTCAATATAAAGTTGTATAAATAATAAATGGTAAATATTTTTTTATTTTGGTACTCAGTATTTCTGACAAATTCTCTCAGTGTTTGAGATTCTGGGTGATTTTTAGTACTTCATGTAATGTGTTTTTATACAAAATTTTAGACTAATTTGGTCTGAGATTCTTTCTAAAAATTAGGGTTGACCTATCAACAAATCATACCATGAATTACAGATTGCTGGATAAAAAAATCAAAGGTTAGCCTGAACACAAGACTGAGCATTATGCAGTATTTAGCTATCTATATAGCTACGTAGCTATCTCTGTTCATATCTATCTATCTATCTATCAATCAATCATTGTAATTAGAGATGACATTGATGTTTTAATAGATATTTGACAGACTGAAAGCAGCTTTCAGTTTTTATATTCTACATAAAATAACCTGACATAATCTGACCTTATGTCGAACCACTTCATGAATGCTACTGGTATGATGTAACCCAGTACTATTTGTTGCATGGTCAGAGGTCATTGGTGACTAAGCTGGTAACCTCAGCAAGTGTTTCTAGTAATAAGGTTAGCTGGAAATCCATCAGGATTCAAAACAAGATCTGTAAAAAGAGTGGATACACCTTCTTGTAGGGTCAGTGATCATTTCACACAATTCTTTGTCACATCCTATCTGAAGATAACTGAAGATGCCAAAGTTCAAGCAGAAGTGCTGAGAAGCAACACTTTGATTCTTAGCAGAATGCACAGATTCTTCACTGATCATAAACAGAAGTTCTGATATGTAAAGAATTCTATAATTTTTATGGTTACATTTTTAGTTATTAATAACATTTTAATCATATTTCTTGCAACTTCCAAATCAGTGTTCTTGAATTATTATTAGGCAAGCAGAGCTATCATAATTATGAAATAAGCCCTCAACACAATTTGAACTCACTTATTCTTGATTATTTTTCCATAACATCACCTTGCTGAATACACCAGAAAGCATTCACTAGCAAACATCATTCAAATTAATAATAACTAACAATAGTTAATTGAAAAAATTCCAATGATATCTTTGCTATTCATGATGGATTTTAGCGTAGTAAATATTAGAAATTACTCTCTTCTTCTTCTCCTTGGAACCATGGGGCTTGATAGTTTCATGTAAAATGACTTCAACTGTAATATATAAAATACATAATCTTTCTGACACACAAATCAACAACTGTGTGAGACATGGCATCAGTTCTCAATGAGATTAAGCAAGTGTCCAATATGTGATAAATCACCATGTTGATATTAATCAATATTGCATTCAGTGATCTTCCCAAGAATTTCTCTTCATATTTTTTTCTTTTTCCAACCATTTTTCCTTTCGCTACTTAAATGGATTGCATACAAAGAGCTGCTCATTTGCTGAACTCTGCTGCCATTTTGGTGTAATCGCTGACATCAATCGTTTTCCTGTTCCATACTGTGACAGAAAGTGAGTTCTACATGTGTCGCTGTTGATAGATTACACAGAAGATCAGCTGGATGCATCTTGTATGATGCAAAAAGAATAGGAAAACAGAAATGACTGCAAGTGCATGCACTTATATTGATGCAAGAATATACAAATCATTTTAGTCTACTCATGGAAGTTTCTCATACACATTTTCATGTGTCTACAAATATGCTACAAGTATATATCAATTGCTATGAGTCAGACTAGGAATATATTAAAGGTATTTATAAACGAATAACATGCTATGAAACACAAAGATGTTATATAGACAAAGATACATAAATGGGCACATAATCATATACATATAACATATATATATATATATAAATAAATATACACACACATATATACATATAGAAATATATACACACACATATATACATATATGTACATAAAAGTAAATAGATATATAAGTGGTTACTGAAAAGTTTGCAGCTACTACAAGAAGTCCTCAAAAAATAAGATCTGTTATTTGCTCACTTGGTTTTGACAGAACTTTTCAGTATCTCTGTAATCTGAGATATAAACTTAATTTTGAAGAAACTCTCAAAAATATTTCGTCCATTATGTAAGTAAGCATACAAAAAGGGACTAAACTAGTTACTTGGATTTATAGGATTGTTTTTTTCAAGATCCATTCTTCAGAAAAATAATAGAATAAAAACAAATAGGGATAAATATTTAAAATAGATTTTTTTTTTATTATTTATTCTTTCAGAAGTGGCAAATCAGTGTCATTAACTTTGAAGCTACATAGAAGTCTATTACAAAATGTTATTTATGAACTTTTCATCATTGGAATATTTTTACATAATGAGCTTTGGAAGTCACTGATGAATGACAGAAATTGAGTTGACAGGACAGACCGGATTCTATAGCCTTGGATGGCAACTGGTGTACTGCAGAAAGAAATGGAAACCTACTCTGTGTGTGTGTGTGTGGGGGGGAATCTGCCTTGTCAGTCATGTATCGAAATATACATGATCACCTAAGCGTGTATCATGCATAGCATTTAACTGACTGATTGATCTCTCTTCAAAAACTCAGATTTTTAAAAATTAGTTAAATTAAACTCTGAATCAAAACATCTGGCAAAAATCCTGTCATCAAATAAAACCTTTTGTTTCTAAGGGCATTAGCACAAAACAATTTGATTATCTATTTATTTAAATATTTGAATTTATTTTTATTCATTGTACATTTTATTTAATGAAATTTCGAACTTTTTTTGATTTATTGTTATAATAGCACAAATTTTTCAACCTTCTCCTTTTTCCATGTGCAATTTCCCTTCAGGACGTGGGTGATCATGGCTTTCCACAATTCCCTGTCCTTTGTAGCTCTTAATAAATTTTGCCTTTTAGTTATCTCTCCTAAACCTTGAACCATCATCCATTTTCTAAACCTATCTAGGCAGGGGTTATGCATTGGGTTCCTCTGTCCTTCTTGCCTTCAATCTCTTATGTGAATAGCAATTTTTTTCAGCCTAATGTTTAAAAAATTTTTTTTCCCAAACCAAATTTGAACAAGGCAAGATGGAGTTTCATGAAACAAGAGCTAACACCAAATCTTAGGTTCCTAGCTTTTACCGCCATTTCAGGAAGCAATTAAAAATTGCCATCTAAAATGAATTAAAAAAACTATTTTTGCAACATTAGGTTGAATTTTTTTTATACATTTTAGATGGCAATTTTTGATTGCTTCCTGAAATGGAGGTAAAAGCTAGGAACCTAAGATTTGGTGTAGATGCTTATTTCATTAAATTCCATCCTGTCTTGTTCAAAGTTGATTTGGAAAAAAATCTTAAATTAACCTAGCTTAATGTACATATACACTGATAAATGAAAATACTATGACCAGTGATAACAACTGAGCCTGTCAGTCAGTGTTGATGGCAGGGTACATGTTGTTATCCAGTCCAGTGGTGTTGACGGGTGGGGGAGGGATGGTACAAGGAATGCACTCTGAAAAACAAAAGGCCAATATCAGCAATGTAATAATTTGGGTCATGTTCAGATGGAAAGCAGATGGACCCTATCATTCATGTGGATGGTATTTTGTTATATATTATGTTAGTTGCCATTGAAATCATCCATGGTTCTCACAAAATGTTCAGTGTTATCTTGAGTGCCACTGACTTTGACAAATTCTATTTGGAGTAAAACATGAAAGTCATTTTCAAATAAATTCCTTGATGGACATGTAAAAGCAATTGGATCCTTATTGTAGCATCAATATATTTGAAATAGCTCTGAATGGGAGATCATTCTGATTTGGTGAGGAATTTAATTCAAATTTAATTTTTAAAATAAAACTGTTGCTTAAAAATAAGTAAATTAAGGTGTTTTTTTTATGATTGAGAATAAGTTTTACAGATTTCATTATCAAAAACATCTTTTTAAAATGGAAACAAAATTGGCTTTAAAAAATAATGTTTACTTGATCTTAATGTTGTCAGCAATCTGAATCTGTCATTTATGCTTTTTAATCATAACATATTTTATATAATCTGTACTTTTTATTTCTTTCTTTCCTTTTGGGTATTTTAAAAAGAAATATTAAACATAGACTTTTTTGACAAGAATATGGAATACTTCAGCCAAGTTATCATTTCAGGTAACAGTGAAATAGAATCAAAGAACTTGATGATTTCACTTTTTCAATTGATTTCTTTAAATGACAGTAAAAGTTAGAAGTAAAATAATTTGTATGGATTTCTGTTATATCATGTTTCAAATATATTGAATTGTCCAACAACATAGTTACAAAATTGACCTGTCCTAGCACACACACACATATAAACATGTATATACACACACGCACACATTTTAATTGGTATAATCTCAAGCAAAGGAGTAAAACCTTTAAAACACAAGGTGTTACAGGGTGTAAAGAAATTAGGAACAGAAACATTAATGATGAATAGAAAGAGGAGAGAGAAATCAGATGGACAGTAGATAGCAATTGATATTGTATTTAATTTTTGCAGATTAAAGTTGGCTGGAAAACATGGAGCTGGAAGGGAGTTAGTTCCACAAACAAGAAATGTGAGAAAAGAAACATACAAGTTAAAGTTACATCTAACCAGCTTGACTGTCAATTGATAAGATCTCAGGCCAGTTTAGTACTGTGCTTAACTTCATGAAGATACCATAGCAAAGAGCTCATCTGAACAATTACCATGAAGGTATTCATAGAAAAGACACAAAGAGGCAACCTTATAGCAGTGGATAGGTGGCTGAAGCTGAGCCACCAGATCAGGACCAATAATATTGGTGATTATTCTTTGGATCATCAAAGAACTCTAGGTAAATAGCAGGGGCACCAGACCATATGTGACAGCAATATTCTAAGCATGTATGAATGATAGACTTATATATATATATATATATAAACATATATTTTTAAATATAACAGACAATGAATGTCTATTATGTCTGATCATGAGCCATTCTAATATTATATTTATATATATACATATAAAATATTATTTATTCTTCTTAACATATACAATGCACAATGAAATTTAATAACAGTATCCAGGTACACCAACAAAAAACAAACATGCAAATATGTACCTCTACACACATCATCAATAAATAAATTTAAAATAGTCAGTGTGCAGCAGTGTTCATTTTATGCAAGGCCAAAGATAAAAGCTGTTCTTCAAGCACTTTGCCCTGGAACTAATAGATTTAAAAGGTCACAAGGGTAACAAAATAAACAAGTGGTACCCAGGTTGTGTGCTGTCTTTGATTATGTTTTCTGCTCTGCTGTGATAGTGTGAATTAGAAATGTCCTCCAAGGAGGGCAGCAATCAGCTGATTATTTTCTGGGTGACAGCTATAACTCTCTCTCTTTATATATATATATATATATATATATAGTTCCTAGCCTAATGATCAAAAAAGCATGTATTTTGTACAACAATAATTTGTTTCAATCTCAATTTCTTTCCTTGGTAATATACTTACCTCAATGCATACCATTAATCCTATAGATTGAAAATTGTACAGTCCAAATTTCAAAACAAAATTTAAGTAATAACTGTATCAAGCTAGGGACTTTTTGGTACAATCTTCTACATATATATATAGTGAAAAGTTCTTGACTAGATTTACTTTCAAATATCAGATTTTTAAAAATTTCTTCTTGGTTGGGCTGAGAACTTTTGATCTCTTCTTTATATGTATTTGATTGTTATATATATATATATATATATATATATATATAGTTATTTTATTAGATACACTTTTCTAGTAACAGGTTGGAGCTCTTTTTTGCCTTTAGAACTTCCTTAATTCTTCTTGGCATGGATTTGACAATGTTCTGGAATCGTTCTTTTGAACGATTATAAAGTACAGGCTCTCAAGAAAGGAGTTGAGCAACATGCTCCATAAGTTTTCTATGGGGTTGAGGTCAGGAGATTGGGGTGCCCATGTCATAACACTCACCTGCTTCCTTCATCAATTTTGATTTGTGACAGGGAGCATTATCCTGCATAAAAATGAGCTTGGTGGGGTTGATTTGCACCCTTTCAGCAGAAGGGAGCAGACAAGACTCTAAAATTCTCTTGTACTACTCGTTCCTGAGGGTCTTTTTCAATAGGTTTTAAGAAACCAGTTCCATGAAAAGAAAAGCATCCCCAGAACATTATACTGAACGGATGCTTGACAGTACTTAGTGCTAAATTCAAAGAGCTTTCAAAGCTTCTTCTTCAGATTTTAGATCACTTATCCTGTGAATTTAGCTCAACTTTCGTTTCATCAGAGAAGAGAACATTTAGTAAAAAAAATCAGGTGAGTCACTTTTATCGAACAGCACTGTATACTTTGATTCAATGGAAACAGAACAAGCAATAACTGTACTGTACTAAAAATAAGAACTCCATAAGATATCCCAAGACAATGGCAACGGAACAAAAACAATCTACCCCTGTAGATTAAGTAAAAGATTCAGATTAAAATACCCTGTGGTTTACCCAGATAGGCATATGCCTGATGAAGGTTGGAAGGCACAATGGTTGAAATGTTGTGATAACAACAACAACAAAGATTTATGTAAATAAGATAAATAATACATTGACTTCAGTGATTGATCTATTCAGCCAGAAGATATGATATTTTGCAGTTAACTATTCTATATTTGATTTTGTATTACTATTTAAAAGAACAAATAGCAGTAGTAAATGCCAAATAAAATCTTAGAATTGAACTGAAGTATGTGAATTTAATGTATTAATTTATACAAAGGTTTAAAGGGCTAAACTAGTTGAAGTTATATTGACTCAGCTTCGATTCAGTGACTTGAATATGTTTGGCAATTGCTTTTTCCAGAATTCTCTAGAAGTTCTTTGCAAACAATGATCTTTCAATGGGACAGTAAACTTGTACATTGCTCACATGACATTAGAGGATTTGGGGATAGAAAAATGACTAAATTAATGGCTTAGGAGAGTGAGGCCACCATCAATTGTAGCCTAAAGTCCTCTGATATCTCATCTCTATATTAAGAATGCCGTGTTTCGAATAGAAAACACAAAACATTTAAGAATTTAAAGAATTCATTTGATAAAAATGTAGTTTATTACAAAGTTGAAATGTATTAAAACGGCATTGAAAGTTTTCATTGAATATTGCAAATTTACTGACAATGCTGGCTCATCTCTTGATAAATATACATTTCACTTAATAAAAAAGTTTTTCTTTTTATCCCATTTTGCTTTTTTTCTATTTTTTATCTCAAATATGGTCGTTACAGTATTTACACCATTTATACACACACACACACACACACACACAGAATCATCAGGACATTTCTGACATCTGACAATTTTGTTTAAGCGTGAAACACATTGTTGCCATCTAGTGATAATACTTATGTCCACACTGTTTATATTTATCTATGCTCTGTTTCTAATATTGATAACTCTTCCCCCATTTATATATCATACACTAGCAGTAGAGCCCGGTGTTGCCCGGGGATATAACAGTAAGAGATAGAACAAGTATCCACCATCATAAAGACTGAAAAATAAAATTGACAAAGATTATTGTTTAAGGTTGACGGACACGCATGTCTTAATTAGTTTCTTTGTTTTTGTGTTTTTTTTTACGAATTGGTCAAACCCAAACTCAAACAAAAACATTGTTTTCAATCTTTATGAGTCTCCTGATTGAATAGAATAATTTTATAAACAATTGTCTTGTAAATGGAATTTTAAAAGAATTCTGAATGTAAAAATAAAAGAAAAAGTGTGCAAGACAATAAGAAACACTACATGCCAAAAAAAAGTGAAGTTTTGTTGAAATCGGTTGAAAAAAATAGGTAGCCTTTTTCTGTAATCTTTTTAGCTTTTTACAATTTATGATTTTTACTTATTGAATACAGTAAAAAAAATTGCATATTTTGCTTGTGGTGATTCATAATTAGAATTCTGATTTAAATATATTTTCCACTCGTTGTTTCTAATACAAAAAATATTAACTTTATTTGGGTTTATTAATTATGATCTAACAAATCTTATTCATTTACTAGCCTTTCTGTAATAATAATCTTTTTATAATTTATGATTTTTACTTATTGAATACAGTAAAAAATTGGACACCATGTGTATTTAAAAGTAGTTTTCCGTTCGGTTATTATTTTTAGTTAGGTTAGTGTATGTTTAGATTTCATTATCTTTCCCTAAAGATAAAGAATTTATCCGATGTTTGTATTCGTACAATCAGTAGAGATCGTTAGATTATTGTTTAAGGTTGATGGACACACATGTCTTAATTAGTTTTTTATTTTTTACGAATTGGTCAAAACCAAAATCAAACAAAAACATTGTTTTCAATCGTTATGAGTCTCCCAATTGAATAGAATTTTATTATAAATAATTGTCTTGTAAATGGAATTTTTAAAGCATTCTAAATGTTAAAAATAAAGAAAAAAAGTGTGCAAGAGAATAAGAAACACTACCTGCCAAAAAAAAAAAAAAAAAGTGAAGTTTTGTTTTATCGGTGAAAAATATAGGAACCATCCCATATTTAAAGGAACCCACACACACAAACAACCCGATGTGAGTTGTCCCCTTCCATTTTCATGATGTCTCTTAATCGTGTTTTCAAATTGATTTTGTGCAAAAACAATTACATTTTTTTCCCATTTTTTGGTGCTGTTAGAACCACCACAAGGTAATTTTATGTAGTCCTGTGAAGTTTTATTTGAAATCGTTTGAAAAATGTAGGAAATCCATCCAATATATAAACGTTACAGACACACACACACACACACGATCTGTGTTTTATAATAAGTAAGATTAAAAACTGTATTTTATATATACATATATATATATATATATATATATATATATAGTGTAAAATTGGGTGTGTATATATATATATATAGATGCATGTTTCATTAAATAATATAGATAAGTTTTGTCTATTTTATGTAAATTCTTTTCATATCGTCTGATAAGCTTAATAACATTATCATTAAATGAAGAAAGAAAATCACAATATTGATACATATTTTTTAATCCAATCTAAGCTTTCGGCTTACATAAGCCATTTTCAAAGATGACAATTACATTACAATATATTAAACAATACACGGACAAAACAATAATGATAGTCTGTTTTTGTTTACATGGAAGATATCCAAGCAATGACAAACTTAATACTTCTTGTTTTCACTCTTGCGTGGTCATGTGTGATGTCATGAGCTGCAGTGCGATTTTTGCTTCCAGCGTTTTGTATGCACGAGTTTGTCGTTGTTTGGAAATCTTCCATGTAAACATTGTTTTGTCCATGTAAATCATATGCATAGAGATATATATGTTTGACAGGAAATAAGCCCATCTACAAATATATTCACATTTTACTTGCTTAATTCAAATACAGGTATAAATTGAAAGGAAATTTATGAAAATAAATAAAAATTATAGCATTTTTTAAACTGGTCTCTTCTACTGATAAAATAACTAGTAAATCAAATTTCTACCAAAGTTGGCCACAGAATGGCACTGACAAATACAAAAATTCTTAGAATTTCAGTGAACTGTTTCTCAAACAGAACAATAATATTCAAATATAGTGCAAATTTTGGATTTATAAAGAAATATTAATCCTTTTATGAAAGAAATTCTGAGATTGATTTGAATTTGAAATGGATTTGAAAAAGAAAAAAATGATGTCTGAAAATAAGAAAATAATTTTTATTTTCTATACAATGTCTTAGCATAGATATTATTGAGATTCCCATATTTTATCTTTCCATCTGGATTTTGTCTTATGTCAAATAAATTTCACAGTTTTTCACAAGTGTAGTGAATATCACCTTTTTTCAGTACTCCTTTTGTGGCTTTCTACCAAACTAACCTCAGTTTTTGTCCATCTTCATAACATATTTAGCATTTTTATTTCTGACTGACTATTATCTTTATTCCTTTACATTTTATCAGTTCTACTGATAACTTTTTTCAAGGCAAATGTGCAAACAGTTTTTGGTAGAGGTGTAAGAAATGATTGAATATAAAAAAAATATAGTTTTTCCTTTTCACTCAATGTGATAAATTCAGTTTTGTTACTTCATTAATGTTTTTTCATTTTAAATGCTGACATTTCTTTGCCATAAAACTTCAAAGTTTCTGTTCTTTTAATTTCAATTTTAATATTATATTTTTTATTTTCTAAATTTCTCTTTAAAAGCAGTCTGAACATCTTGGTTCAATTTAACTGCTGATAAATTGATGTGAATAGATATTGAAATACAAAGGAAATCCAATCTTGTCATTTGATCAAATATTGATCTGTTTGGTGAAAATATTCTTTGTCCACTTTATAATTTCCATCTGCAGAACAAAATAATTCCCAGACTTGAATAATTTCCAATAAGGTTTACTCACCAAAATTCATCATTTGGTCAGCTGCTCAGAAAGGGAATTGAAATTTGATCTTGATGTGTTGATTTTCTTTGAGGAAGACATGAATGAACCAGTCACTCTGAGCTGTATGCTATGATCCTGCTGAGAAAGATTGACCAAATGGCTTATTCCTTCTCTTGTAATAATCCCAAATCTTGTCCTCATCTTTTATTATGGAAAATCAACTATATAAATGATAATATGAATAAATTTATACAGGTTGATTCACAAGGGGATATTCATAATTTTTTCTTCTCAGTAAGCATTTCCAAATAAATATGTGTATGCATGTCATACACAGTTGTGTATAATATTACATTTTATATTCATATCTAAGAAAAGAGATCAGCATCAATAATAATAAGTTTTCCAATTACCTGTTTGTCTATACAGACTAATAATCTATCCAATGAGATTAGCAGACTTACTAATGCAATATATATTACATTTTGCTTATACCACAGAGATTTATTTATATATATATATATATATATATATATATATATTTAAAAAAGGGATCCTACTTTATTCATAAAAAAGGATACAAAAGTATCACAGCGATTAAAATTATGGGAATTTTTTGTCTAACACAACTTCAGAAAAAAAAAAAGATCATCGGCAAGTAAAACTAAGTGGTTGAAAAGAAAAATGATTTTAAACAACTGGTGTTAAAATATACCAAAACTAGGGGAGGGAACAAAACAAAACAATTTTCCTAGTTAGATGTTGAATTGGTGACTGGCTCCCCAAACAAGGCCAACTTGTGTTTAAATTCTCTCTGCCTACACAGGGCAGGACGTTATATATTAATAACAATGGGCTCCAAGATGTCAATGTGGAGTCTGGTTTGTGCCCTGTGCAAGTCAGAGAAGAACTCCGGAGAATAGTCCATCCTGCAAGCAACAGAATTGAATAAATGCTTGCTGATAGTGGAGTCATGAACCTGTGAACACCCAGATGCTACAGGCTCATGTCTATGTACTTGGCCTGGAACATACTAGTTGATCCTAATCCTAATCCAATTCAACGTCTAACTAGGAAAATTGTTTTTTTTTTTTTGTTTTTTTTTCCCCTACCCTAGTTTTGGTATATTTTAATACCAGTTGTTAAAAATAATTTTTCTTTTCAACCACTTAGATTTACTTGCTAAAAAAAACAAATAGTTATACATTGCTGCTTTTCTATGACTTAAAGTTTCATGGGGATATTCCATTTATTATACAGTGATCTCACAATCTTTAGATGGTTCAAAGGACAAGATACAGAATATAGAATATAAACTTGAGTATCTTGATACTGAATCATCTGAAGATTGTGAAACCGTTGTATAATAATATTTGTGTATCATTTTTTATATACTTCACATATAGGTTCCCTTTATATATTTTTCATCAAGCACTGTTCTTATAGTGTCTTTATTTGCTTTTTTATACTATATATATATATATATATATATATATATTTTATACACGTTTCATTAAATAATATAGACAAGTGTTGTCTATTTATTTTTATGTAAAATTTTTCGTATCTTCTGATAAGTTTGATAACATTATCATTAACCGAAAAAGAAATTCACAATATTTATCCACTTTTTTTAATATAATCTAAGCTTTCGGCTTACAAGCCATTATCAAAGATGTAATTACAAACATATCAAACAATATACGGACACGACAGTGATGATAGTCTGTCATTGTTTAGTTTACATAGTGGATCACTAAGCAACGATGAACACGCGCATATATAAGACGCTAGAAGCGAAAATCGCATCAAGATCATGACGTCACACATGACTACACGAGAGTGAATTGGAGAATGAAATAAGGAAAGCCAAGTGGTATAAACCAATGGCTTCTGTTACCAATTATAGAAATTATAGACATTTAAGAATATTTGTAGAGATTCCATAGTTGATTTTGTTTAGGTTGGGTTTTAACTGTTTGATGTATAATGCTTCAAGTATTTTTAGTTTTTGTCTATTGTTTTCATGTCGAAGTATAGTTGTGTTTTCGACAATTATTTTTTCACGGAATTGTGTCTTGAGGCAGGCATGTTGTTTTAAATGCCTAAAAATGTTAGAGTTTTCATTAAAATGTAGTGTCAAGCGTCGTGAAAGCGAGTTTGTGGTGTGATCCACTATGTAAACTAAACAATGACAGACTATCATCACTGTCGTGTCCGTATATTGTTTGATATGTTTGTAATTACATCTTTGATAATGGCTTGAGTAAGCCAAGCTTAGATTATATTAAAAAAATAATGGATAAATATTGTGAATTTCTTTTTTCAGTTAATGATAATGTTATCAAACTTATCAGAAGATACGAAAAAATTTTACATAAAATAAATAGACAACACTTGTCTATATTATTTAATGAAACGTGTATAAATGAAAATATGCTGCCTAAATACATATATATATATATATATATATATATATATATATA
Source organism: Acanthosepion pharaonis (assembly GCA_903632075.3). Lineage (NCBI taxonomy): Eukaryota > Metazoa > Mollusca > Cephalopoda > Sepiida > Sepiidae > Acanthosepion > Acanthosepion pharaonis. The sequence continues at coordinate 164,607 of CAHIKZ030000509.1, read as the reverse complement.
TATCATTGCTTATATGTATACTGTTATATCAATGTATTTAGATATGCTAAATATAAAAAATTTATAAATAAATATTTATGTACATAAATGAAAGAAAATGTTTTTAACTATGCTTTCTTACATTTACATGGGTGAACACAACTATGTGCATGTATAAATGGACATATACATTCATATATACACCCACACACACCCACTGTATTTGGGTATAGGTAAATGGGTAGTGTTTTATCATGAATATACATTGGGCTGGTGGAGAATATACATCACAGATATTGTAGATAATAAATAAAAAATGTTCAACTATTTATGTGCAAGAAACATAGATAGCATAAATTACAAGATTGGAAGCTGATCAAATTTCACCCCAAAATCAATCAAGAACTTTCTATGATTATATATTGTATTGATTTGTAATAAGATCAGTGAAGAAAGCAAAATAACATTTCCTGCCCACCTTCATCTCCGACCATCTGTTTTCAATTCCAAATATGGTCTTTTAGTAAGTAATAAAAAAAAAATGTATGTAAACTGAGGCAGGGAAATGCATTGAATAGCAGCTGGCCACTTGACACCCCCACCCAGTACTTGAAAAAAATATAGATAAAATGTTGGTCTAAGTTGCAGTCTGTATCTGGGGAAAAATACAACCAGAATTCTGTCTGTTTTGGAGGAAGAAAAAGATCTTTTGCTATTTATCAAGAAGATATTCCACATATCTCAGCATGTTCTTCTCAGTCATCCTTCTCCATCTCTTTGGAATTCTCATGATTTACCACCAAAAACAAACAACACCATAGCAAACCCCAAATCAATATGATCTGAAACCATTATCAAACATTTTCAATAACATTACTCCACAGTGTCATCAATATTTCTTGGAACTTTCTAGACATCAATAATATTGATTATGGATATGTTAGAGAGGCCCATGTTGACAAAAATGATGTCTTGATTCTTTTTAGAAAGTGGATAAGAATTGATAAAATAGGGGAAAGAGACATGCTCAGCATTCCCTTTAATTTTTTCTTACTTTCTTATGGGCCAAGGAGCAGAAAAGTTGTAATAACTGAAGATACACAGAAGAAAATATAAATTAGAAAACTATTCAAAATAAAAATCCACCACAAAAAACATTTAAAAAATGTTTCTTTTTAAATTTTTGAACAATTTTTTGTTATCTTTGGTTTCAGCCTGAAGATTTCTAAACTCAAAATTAAACTCCTTGACAATCTGAGCTACAAAATTTTCATATATGTGTGATGTTAAGGAATATTTAAAAATATATATATGAAAATTCATTATAGATTAAGAAGAAGGTGTCATTTTAATTGTGATTGTGCACATACCCATCTCTCTCTCTCTCTGTCTAAATAATAAAAACAAAATTAATCAGATGCCTTGTTTCTTCATCAAATATTTATTAGCTTATTAAATGTTTTTAGAGTAATTTTTTGCCTTTCATATCTATATAATATAAAGCAAAATTTAAATAATTTCATAGTACAAACTTGTTATACAAGTTGATATACAAGGGGTCATTTACAATTTTTTTGTTTCAAGGTGTTATTCACAATTTTTTCTTTTATATGTGTGTGTGCTAGTCATGCAAAGTTTATAATGATACATTTGATATCCATATGAAAACAGATCAGCATCAATAATAAGTTTCCCCCTTATTTATTTATCTATACAGACCAATAATCTATCTTCTGTGATTAGCAAACAACAATGCATAAATTCTTAATATAGTCAGATATTTAAATTTAATAAATTTGTGTTATGTCTGAAGTTCAGTTATTATTAGTGAATGAATTATGGCTATTTGTATTTTCATGTTTGTTGTTTCAGCCAGTGGTGACTCTAGGTCATCAATGTTTATCAGGCTCATTACAATTTTTAATAAAATATACTATTGGTATAACTTAGATGCTAAAATGATGCCTTTACTCTAATTAAAATATATAATTTTTAAAAATCTCTAGCCAGACATGTTTTTTTTTTTAAAAAAATAGCATTATGTTAAATCTCGAGTATGTGTTTGTATATATGTCTATGCATTAGTGTGTTTCGTTATCTGTCTGTCTGTGAATTTTTAGCTTAATTTAATGTATGTTTTTAGGTCAGTAATCATGGCTGCTGACTGATATCACATTTCCACAACACTCAACATTTCCAGTCATACTCCTCACTCCAACACTCCAGTTGACACTTTGATTTTCACTGACTTGAGGTCAAGCTAAATTTAATTTGTCTTTTTTCAATTGATACATTGTGCTAAAAAACCTTATACTGTACAGAATAAATTATTTAAAATGGATATTTGAAAGGAATAAGTTGAAATAAAAAAAATGTGTTCTTTGGAAAACAGGACATACAAATCATTAGAAATTTTTAAAAGATTATTTATAGAAATACATTGTCTATTATGATTGTCTCCAGCCGAAATAGGGCTGAGATCTATGCAGCCCGACTGATCAGCTCAGATAGGGCTGAGACCTATGCAGCCCGACAGATCAGCTCAGATAGGGCTGAGACCTATGCAGCCTGACTGATCAGCTCAGATAGGGCTGAGACCTATGCAGCCCGACTGATCAGCTCAGATAGGGCTAAGACCTATTCAGCCTGATTGACCAGCTCAGATAGAACTAAGACCTACGCAGCCTGACTGGCTTAATTTTATTTCATTCTTTTTATTACTTTCTTTCTTTTTCTTTCTTTATTATGAATAATATCAATCAAATGTATTTTGCTGTATTTTTGTTGCTTTGAAAAAAATATAATTAAATGTAAATTCACTCAGGCTGAGCCTGACAACTGGAATTGTCACTGGTTTCAGTCATTATCATTTGACCAGCCTTCCACACATCAAGACAAAAAAGAAGTTAAGAATGTTTGATTGAATAATTCATCAAATAATCAACTTTGTTAAATTTAGTCAAAATTTTCTATCACATTCTCTTTTCAAAAGTTATCTTCCTTTTTGCTTTTGCAATTCAAATGTATTTTTTTCAAAATATTTTTTATCAATGTTTAAAGTTATAAATTTTTCTTAATGATTTTACAAACTGTTTTGTTATTTTTTCCATTAATTTAGAGCTTCAACGTTTGCTATTAGTCCTTGTAACAAGTAACATTTTGAGGCTTCCACATACAAATTGACTCTATAAATTGCTGTCTACATTTTGTTATGCTTATAAACATAATTTAAAACAATCCAGTAGTTTTTAATCAGAAGTAAATAAATCTGAATGAGTAACACAAAATTTCCAGATTTGCAAGAAATGGTAGAAAAGCTTTAGAAAATAATGAAAGAAAATGTTCTACTTCCCTGAAATTTGATTTAAAATGCATTTTCCAGATTCTGTTGTGTACGAAGTCAATTAATCAATGAACAACATTAAATTTACACAAAAGTTACTTGTGTAATTGATGAAATGTTGAAAGATAGCTTGAGTTGCTGGCTTTAGAAAAAGGAAAATTTACTGCTGTCAGAGATAGGCTTTTGTGCCATGAATATTGTGAAAAGATATCACCCAGCACAAAACCCTCCAAAACATGGAAGCAAACAAATTGTTATTAACTTCTGACATACTCAGAAGACTAAGAATATTGCTAAAGATGTTGGATGGTCAAGAGAAAGCTGATATTTAGCAGATCTGTGTCTAGTCAAGAAGTATTTGGGTCTAGAAACTTTTACTTTTCATGGTTTGTTCATTGTTCTTTTACTGACAAAAGTTGTTTGAACACAGCATCTGAAATAAATTCCTGGATGCTTTGTACCTGGTGACATAACACAATTTAAAAACACTCAGTGTGCCTAATTTTGTAAGAACATCACTGATATTTGAAAACCCAAGCATTTTTACATGTAAATATATTAAAATCTTTCCTTGGAATTCAATTCAGACTAAGTGCTTTTATTGATAAATACATATTTAATGCTTGAAATGGAAGAGTTCTTTCATTGTTGTTTCTTGTCAAATTCAGATTTCATATAGGCTCAACCACATAGAAAGTAATCAGTTCATTAATGAAGGGAAAGAAAAAGAAAAATCCATTTATTTGAGTTTGTGCCTGAAGTGCAGTGCAGTGCAGTGAAATGCCCTCTTTGCTTACTTTCATTTTTATACATGAGAATAATTATCAAACCAACTCCTTTTTAGAAAAAGCTTTTCAGCAAAACTAGTTATTTGCTTTCTGTCTTTGTGAAATATTATTTCTTAACTGTTTTTAATTAGCTGAAAATAAGGTTTAGTATCTTTTTGATTGTATGAAAATGAAGTGTAGTATCTTTTTGTTTCCAATAGAAACAGAGAAGATCTGATTCAGAAGCTGATGGTTTAAAATTAGAAATAATTCAATGATATTAAAGAATTTTAATTAATGTTTTCTGCAAGTTTATATATGAAATTTTCCAGGAGATATCTTGCTGACTATGACTTCTTGATTTATTTATATATATATATATATATATATATATATATATATATATATATATAATGAATCATTCATACAAAAAGTAGATTAGTAAAGTTAATGATATAAAATGGCGAAATCCCTTCACTAATAAAATTTTAAAGGTGCATTAACCTACCAATCACTCGATGAATGTTATGATCCTTGTTTTTTAAAATTATAAGCTGTATAGGGTCTTTCTTTAATACACTAGTACTTTTGACTGTACATTTAGTTATCTTCAGGCATGGAAATTATTTTGTTTTTGATAAAATTCAGGTAGCATCCGAGATGAAAAAATATGATGCAAATCGAAATATGTTTTTTTGAAATGTGTTATTGATAACAGATTCACACTTTTGGAGTGTGCAGTCGCAATGCTAAGGTTGAATTTTTTACTAATATGGCAATTTGAGAATTTTTTTGTTGTAGGAATTTATCAGTCAATGTGGCATGAACTAAATTGTTCAATAAATAGAGTAATGTCTCAGTTGTTATCCCGAAAATTTGCATGTCATATCAGTTCTTTTAAATCAAATATGTGGTGCAGTTCAATTTATATTACAATGAATCATTCCTACAAAAAGTAGATTAGTAAAGTTAATGATATAAAATAGCGAAATAAACATATATATATATATATATATATATATATATATATATATATATATATATATATATATATACATTATAGATTTTTACATGCAGACCAAAACAATTGCTCACTACAAAGATGTATTCTTGTTTGATGCATTATGTGCATCTTGACTGGTGAGAACCAAACTGATTTTTTCGTTTCTCATCAGTCGAGATGCACATAATGCATCGAAACAAGAATGCATCTTTTTGTAGTGAGTAAATGTTTTTTGTACATGTAAAAATCTATAATAAATAATTATTTTCTCTACACTTGGTATTGGGCCCTCTTTTGAATTAATGCTGTGAACATAGAATTTATATTATTTTCGTTCTCATTACATTTGTATATATATATATATATATATATATATATATATATATATATATATATATATATATAAGAAAACTGAGTAAACAGACACAACTATTGGAGACACCTACCACAGAAGAAAGGCTAGGGAGCTAGTCTTAGAAATCTCTGTTAGGTGAGGTGAATTTGATCCTCACTAGGTGCACCAGTATTGTGCCTTTGTGTCAGGCTAATCCATTGGTTCATTTGCTGAGTTAGATGGTTGCATGATTATTATTAATATCACTGTTCAAACTCAGGTCAAAGACAAGATTTCAAATGCTGATTTTTAAGGTAGGCCATTTCACTTGCATCTGGTATATTGGTACAGTACAATCTTACTCTTGTTTCTTTGCTTTTAACCAAACAAAGTTAAGCTTAGCAAATGTCCATAAAGAAAACTTGACATGTTCTATCTTCAAACAAAATCTGAAATTTCCTTCATTATATACATACAGATATTTATATATAATTCTATATACTTTTTGTATCTAATTCTAAATACATGAACGAACACATACATTTATCAGTGTGTGTGTATACATGTGTATTGTATGCATTTATATATAAAAAGAAAAATATCAAGGAAGAGAAAGAGTGTCAAACATGAATAAATATTTGATGATTTTTTATATTGATAGAGCATATACAGGTGCACCAAGTATTTGAGAACACATTTTTAGTGAACCATTAAAGGGAGATAATCTAAAGTAATTTTATGAGGCATGCAGAAAATTTTAATATTCTTATTTCTCATACAGACATATCAAGAGCATTAACATGGCAGCCTCTAATCTGATGAGGAAAATAAAAAGGCATTGATGCTCAGAATACTAATTGCCAGTCACAGTGATTTGGAGATAGTGAACTTCTTCAAAGTGTCCAGGTGAACAGGGTGAATGATTCAGCAAGATACCTCATGAATGTAGTTACAGTGATGAGGAACATGTCATGCCATCTGACTTTTTCCTGCAGGGCCTCAGCACCATTGAGATCACTTACATTGAAATGTTGAACATGGTAGTCAAATTAGATTGGAAAGGTAGCTGTATGTGTTCCATCCAACATGGCATATATGACCCATGAATGGAGACCACCTGATCCAAGGCTGTATTGAAGCTATTCTCAAGGCTGATGGCAGTTTTATTAAATCTTTTTTTCTGTTTCTTGAAGTTGAACATGTGTACAACTGATTTAAAAAAACAAAGCACTCATAGTTTTCTGATGAATATCTTTGTCTACTTTAAATTAAAATTTGTTCTCATTTATTTGGTGCAGCCTGTATGTATATCCTTGCAAGATTTGTAGACAGAGACAGAAAAAATAGGAAGCAAAAAACAAAAAGAGAAAGTAGGTACAAATCTGTTAGTTTGAATGTGTGTGTGTGTGTGTGTGTGAGAGAGAGAGAGAGAGGATGAGTACACCTTTTAAGTAAGTCATGTGAAAACTGGTACTACACAATCTATTTTCTGGCAATCAATACATCTCTGTACTTTTAAAATCCATCGTACAAAGCAGTATAAATATTTATATGTACATGGCTCCATCTATCTATCTATATATATATATATATATATGATGTGTGTGTGTGTGCATGGTTATATACCCAATCACATATAGTATGTACAGACACAAAACATTTCCTGATATCCTAACAGAGGAAGTATTTGTGTATATATTACTATAAGACTGTATATGCAAATATGAAAATTCAGCTTACTGTGTGTACGTGTGTGTAAAGAGCCATCTTTATTATTTTTTTAGTAGAGAAAATTGATATATTTTCTCCAGTCTACTGGACCTAAACTGATGTCATAACAAAAGTGAAAGGCACTCATGTATATATATATATATATATATATATATAATCATAAAGCTAACTACCTACTTTCTTATATACATATGCACACATACAAACATACACATGTGACAATTATATATCTAGGAAAAGTTCTTAACCCAACCATATATGTATATATAAAGAGAGAGAAGTGAAAAGGACTGCCTTACCAGTTTCAATCAAACCAATTCAATGTAGCCAATCCATTAATCTGTCTTCATTTAAAAAACACACCTGTTTGCAGATTCTAAGGCTGAGAGATAGGGATGAATTGATAAGAGATGAATCAACGAAGCTAGTCCTTCAGCTCTCACACCAGAATTCTTCTTAACCCAATTTTTCAGACAGAAGTTATTGACCAGATAATTTACAGTTATGAATCATAGATTTTTCAAGTAAAGCAAGGTATTGGTGAATTGAGGAAACAACTTTACACATAGATGAGGTGTTACTAACAGAAGAAAAAACTTTGCCAGACTGTCAAACATCATTTGAATAAATGCTAAATAATTGCAGACACATCACCTGCAGGGGGAGAGAAACAAATTTATTTTTCCACTGACCCTAGACACATTAATTTGAGTTTTATTATTTATTTTTTTACTGGTGTGAATAAGTTTATATCAGTCAAATTTGGAATATCATTTATTTTCATATATGAATAAGTCATACCTAAAAGTAGCTTAACACTGTGCAGTTATAACTATCAAGAAAGTGAAGTGGTTTAAATTGAATGAAGCAATCTGGAGAGACCAATTATCTTACATGAATTTAATAAATACTGAATTTAAATTCTAATGTAGCATTTTTTGATTATTCAAATTAAGGAAACATATCAGAAAGTTAGCAATATATCACTTAAATATTCTGAATCTCATTAAAATCTGTTCTCACTCCGTTTGAAGTTTAGGTCTTAAATAGCAAATTATCATAGCACAAAGGAAATATATATTCTGTTTTCGTTCTTACTTTCACTGCAGTAACGATAAAGAAGCTCTTTTTTTCATATAACATAAGATTTTTCTGTCTTAATGTGGAAGTATTGATCACAGAATACAACTATAATTCACTCCCATAAAGAAAATCTTTTGAGAACCTAAGTTAACTTTTAATTAACACTTATCTACTTGCTGTAAATTCTGGTTATATAAAAAATTGTGTTTATTTCAGAATTGATATTGTTTGTAATTTTCTTAATCTGTTGGTATATTGGGCTTAAAATTGTGATCATGTTGATACAAATGGCAACAAAGTCCTATCATTAGTATCTCTGCTGTATTGTTAGTCATCTTAATGAAGTCATGTGTTTGGCATGCTGCAATGCTAAGGAAGTGTATGTGAGTAAAAGATCTCTGTAGATAATTAAAAACAGAAGTATTCATCTGCATTATCAGTCAATATATAAATCTAGTTAATTTAAATAAGCTGTGTATTCTATATATAATATTTTAACGAAGGTATTCAGCAGAGTGTTCCTGTATATGAAATGAATGAAGAGAGAACATACTTTTTAGTGAATTTATTGATAAATAATATTTTTAGTCCTTGTTATTTTATACAACCTGGAAGTATATGCCTGTGTATTTGATTAATGAAATCTTTTACGGTAAAATCAGTGTGCTTCTAATTGATTTGTTTTTCTCTTGACATGCATGTGCAGTAGATTTGATCAGTTGCAAAATTATTCTGAATTTTATGGAAAATGTAAATTGCTCTTGATGCAATTGTGTTATAAAACCTATAACCATGAATGTTAATCTACTTTTTATAGAGTAACATAACACACTTGAAAACTATTGAAGATCAGTTCTCTCAAATTGTTAGAAGTGGTAGAAATCAAGGAATATAGAAATCATTAAATAATTTGTAATTTTCTAATTGAATAATCTCAAAAAACAAAACTAAATAATCCATATTGTAGAGAAATGTTCCAATGGCATTTATGCTAATAACTTGTTATTTTGTGTCTACTTTAGCATATTTTCTGGGTTTGATTTCAAGTTTTCTTTCTTTGTTATTGAGTTGTTGTTGTTTTTTTTTTTATTCCTTTTGAATATCAGCTTTGAATTCTTGCCTAACAGGAATTCATAACTTGTATCTTATTGACAATTTCCCAGATTTTAACTGCATATATTAGTAGTAATCTTCAAAATTACTGGATTTACCATTGCTATCAAGAAAACAGAAAATTATTAACTCTTGTATCAACAAAAGGATTAAAAGTTTTAACACATTTTTTGTCTTGACATCAATCTCTGATGGCGAAAGATGTTATTGTACAAAATCCAATTATTTTGTTTACAATGTATTTAGCTGATGAGGTTATTTATTGATATATGGAAATCAAAATCAAGACGTGATTGTTATTGTTATATTATAAATGTAATTACATATGTGTAGCTGTTTGAATATAGATGATCGCTTGATTGCAGTTTTTATCATCAGGCCTAGAGAATATTTCCTCATTGACTGGATAAGAAAGATTAATGCATGATTGAAAATTTAAAAAAAAAAGATGAGCCAGTTTTTATTGAAAGTAACAGACAGAAATCTGATCAGGTCAATAATCTTAATATAACCATTGACTTGGTAAGAGAAAGTGCTTTAAGTTCAGAGTATTTCGAAACCAGGCAGCCATGTTTAGAGAAAATATTCTAATAGTTTCAAGGTGTAAGAAGGACAAAGTTTCTTAATACTTTATGGTTCCACATTTCATGTCACCATATATTCATTTTTTTTCTATTGTGCTTTTGTAATTGTATTAATTATTAATGTTTTAATTTAAAATATTAAAAATTATAAATCCCACCATTTTGTCTATTGAAATGAAGCATTGAGATGTGACAGGCATACATCTAGTTAAGTTTGTAGAATAACAAAATGTAAAATAGTTAACATGCTCCAATTGAAAAACTGTATACACACAGTTAAATCCTTAGTCAGTGCCTTAGAATATTTGCCTTGTGTCAGAATAAATTTTAAAAAATGAGCTCAGTACCAGAGAGAAATTAGTGAGAAGCTTCTTTTGTAGACCATTAGTACTAAACTGATTTTGATACTCTCTGGGTGTCTTCTACATGTAGCCTTGTGCCAAATGAAACAAAGATTAGTAAATATCAAGAACAAAATGTTTTTCCTTTTTTTTACAAGAACTAAAATCCAAAGTATTTATGAGGAAGAAGAAAACCCCAATCATTTATTAGGTAGAAGAAAAACCCAATCATTTATTAGGTAGAAGAAAAACCCAATCATTTATTTGGGAGAAGAAAGTCCATTAATTTTTTAGGAAGAATAAAAACCCAATGATTTATTAGGAAAAAGAAAAACTCAATGATTTTTTTAGGAAAAAAGAAAAACCCAATCATTTATTAGGAAAAAGAAAATCCCAATCACTTATTAGGAAGAAGAAAAAGCCAATCATTTATTAGGAACAAGAAAAAGCTAATCATTTATTAGGGAGAAAAAAAATTTAATCATTTATTAGGAAGGAGAAATGCCAATCATTTATGAGGAACAAGAATAAAAAGTAATTTATTAGAAATAAGAAAAGCCAATAATTTATTGGGAATGAGAAAAAACAGTCATTTATAAGGAAGAAGAAAAACAGTAATTTAGGATGAACAATAAAAACAATTATATATTTAATAAAAATCAGTTTTTTGTCAGGAATAGGAAAAAACTGTTATTAGTAAAAAGAAAAACCTTGTAAAAAATCATGACCTAAAGAGTTTGCTGCATTCTGTAGTCATATTGTCATTTATTGTTTGGGTTATAATTCTTGTGATGGTCCTTGTTTTTTTAACCTTATTCACTGATTTTATTTTGATGAAATGAAACTTTGGCAGAATTTATATCAGATTCCCATTTCAAAAAGGTGATGGTAGGGATTTAATACCAAGTTCAAGATGTCTGTATAACTAATCAACAAGACTTTTTAAAATTAATGATATCAACTGCATGAAATTATATTTTTCCTTTCCATACAATAAAGTTCAGTTTATGACACTTTATGTAGGAAATTATTTTATCAATTTTTTTAGCAATCCAATTGCAATATTAATTTCAATTTTGAATTAAATGTAGTTATTTTTACCCTGCACTAGTAAACTGATTCTAATCTTTCCATTTAAATGATGCTGTACATGGACTAGATATGGCATCATAAGAGAAATTATTTAAAAATGTAACATTAAATTATACCTTATCTTTTAAATTCCTCGCAACATTTGGTGAAAATGAACCCTTAAAGAGTTTCAAAATACTCAGGAATTGTAAGAAAGAGTGTTGATTGCCATCTTCTAGAATTATCAAAACAAAATTTTATTCCTGTCTTAAAGAACATTATAGACCCAAGACGAGAAAGGAAGAAGAAATTTTAGACATTGCTTACAGCACACTTTCTCCACTGCTGAAAAGCCTTGTTGACAGATGTGACAAAATTTTAAATATATTTCTGAGTATTTAAGTTAAGTATTTTACCATCACTGCCAAATAAATACTAAGTATCTGCGAACGTTTAGAACTTCTACAAAGTATGGCTCTGGCAATGGTTTGAAGTGGCTGCTTTGGTCAGAAGAGAATGATGCCAGTTCTTTTGCAGGAAGTGAAGGCAGCATATGCATGAGAATGTTATGAGTATAACTTGCATTCTCTTTCCAGCTTTTAAATTGTCAATGGTACAGGATAAAAAAAGTTAAGAAAAAAATGTAATGATCTTTCTATGCAAATCAATTTTTAATGGATGATGCTTTTTTTCCTTCCCTAACGTTTTGTTAGTTTTTCAAAAGTTTGTTTTGATTTTTCTTGATCTTCTTAAAAAAAGATAAATATATATAAAAAGAAAACAGATAAAAAACAAATTGTTTTATTTCATTCTAAAGTCACATTAAAACATTTCCAAAGTTTGTGTGTTTATATTCAGTGCTTTAGATAATTAAGTATGCATATATTTATTAGAATCTTGTTTTTCAGAAAAAAAGTTCATGACAAAGTTTACTGATTCTCTAAGTTCCAAAACAAATTCCTCAAATAATAACATATCTATAAACATACTTATTTTTCTTTGCTTAATGCTAATTACTATTTTATGACATACTTATAAAACAAGAATTTAAAGAATTCATATGTATGAATGTTTGTGTGTATGTGTGTGTATAGAAATGTAATCATTTGAGTGTATGTTTGTGTGTATTCAAAGAGGTGTTGAATATATATACACACACACACACACACACACTACATCCTTATTTTGCATGAATTCTACTGTTTTGTATTTGTGCAGCATGTCTATGTGTATGTGTGAATCTTTATACACACATACATATTTAATCCTCCACCCACAAGGATAGAATATGGCACAAAGTTGAGTTTAATGTGGTAATATTGGGTAGTGACAAAAATTATTTAGTTCTTTTGGCATTTATTTTGGGATATCTCAAGTATGAGAGATTGTCCTTAACCTTTCCCTTTTAAATGGAATAGGTAGCCATTTCCCAGAGGAATTAACCTTCTGGAATTAGACATTCTTTTATTTTTACTTATGACTAAAAGTTTTCCCAAAAGTATACAAAAATGTGTATTTGTGTAGACATTGTTATGAATGCATAATCTATGACTTGTAATGCTTTTGGATTTAAGTCTTGAGGCAAAATGGACCAGGATTAATAATAGCAAGAAACATGGTTACCTTCATTTTTGTCTCCCATTTCCAACTTGAAAATATAATTCTTTGAGGCAATGTTAATTTCACTGATCAATTTGATATGACAAAAACATAAAAGAAATATATATACGGAAACTACTATTAGCTTGTACTACTGAAGTCCTTCTCTTCGATCATAATAATAATAATATATATATACCACGTGATGGTGTCTCCCTGGGTTCAGTACTGGGTCCGATATTTAGCAATTTCTATATGTCGAACCTCGAAAATAAGATATTTACAGATTTTAAAAAACCATCTATCTACTTAAGTTACGTTGATGATATTCTTATGTTAATTAAAAAGATGAAATGCTTCAACTTCAAAAACATTTCCAAAATAATTCTGTCCTTAAATTCACATATGAACTCAATACTACTAATAAAAATTTCCCTTCCTTGACATATTGATAAACACAAATAATAACAATTTTACTATTTTGCCATACAAAAAACCTACCAGCATAAATTCATGTACACTTAACTACAAGAGCAAATGCCCATATTACTACAAAATAGCAATTATAAAAAATCTAATACATTGTGCAGAAACTAATTCATCCACAAAACAGATTTTTTTACAGTGAACTAAAGAATATAAAACAAACACTTATTAATAATAGCTTTCCAAACTATATAGTTGATGAACAAATAAGATGCTTTCTTAGAAATCTCAATACTAAGCAAATAATACATAATACTGCTTCTACTAATCTCAAACATATTAGTCTCCTATATTGTAATCAAATGCATACTAAATTATAAACAAGATGAAAATATACTAAAAAATTAGTAAATACTAATATATCAACAACAGATCCTAGCAAAAAAATTAAGTTAATCATATACTACATTAAATCTAGTATATCCAACTTAATTCTTTGCAATGATTCTTCTCTCCCAGTTAGCGAATTGCAAAAAACAACATAGTTTACAAATTCACGTGCCCTTTGGGAGATTGTATCTCCAAAAAATTAAATAATATTTATGTTGGTCACACCACAAACTCACTTTCACGATGCTTGACACTACATTTGAATGAAAACTCTAACATTTTTAGGCATTTAAAACAAAATGCCTTGCCGCACACACAATTCCGTAAAATCCTTGTTGAAAACACAATTATACTTAAACATGAAAACAATAAACAAAAACTAAAAATTCTTGAAGTTATATAAAACAGTTGAAACCTAACCTGAACAAAATAAACTATGAAATCTCCACAGATATTCTTAAATATCTATAATTGGTAACAGAAGCCATTGGTTTATACCAACAGCTTCCCATGCTTAATACTTTTCGAATTCACTCTTGCATGGTCATGTGTGACATCATGAGCTGCGGCGTGATTTTTGCTTCCAGCATCTTATATGCATGTGTTTATCGTTGCTTGCAAATCATCCATGTAAACAGAAACAGACTATCATCACATTCTTGTCCGTGTATTGCTTAACATATTGTACTGTAATTGTCATCTTTGATAATGGCTTATGTAAACCAAAAGCTTAGATTGGATTAAAAAATATGTATCAATATTGTGATTTTCTTTCTTCATTTAATGATAATGTTATTAAGCTTATCAGACGTTATGAAAAGAATTTACATAAAATAAATAGACAAAACTTGTCTATATTATTTAATGAAACATGTATGAATGAAAAAATGCTGCCTAAATACACACAATGTATATATATATATATATATATATATATATGTGTATGTATATATATATATATATATATATATATATATATATATATATATATTTTTAAAATATAAATGACAATACGAAAACTGTAGTAGTTGCTGATGCATTTCGTCCAATGTGGACTTTCTCAAAGCAAAAAACGAAATAATTTATTTAAACAAAGTAACTAATAATAACAAAAAATATGTTATGTCCACTATCCAGAATAACCAATCTTAAAATAGTCACAAACAAAACCATTATGGATATACTCAGATCCTCAAACACTAATAGCAATAATATTTCTGAAGCAGGCATTTATAAAATAAATTGCCAAAACTGTTCCTCCCAATATATTGGAGAAACAAGTAGAAATTTAAAAAATCACATTTATGAGCACAAAAGAGACATCACAAAAAACAACTTAGCTAATGCACTAGTCATATATAGAAATAAATTCAACCACAATTTTGATTTTAAAAATGCTACACTCATAAAATAGAAAATAACTCACTCAGAAGGAAAATTCTAGAGAGTGCTGCCATTGAATATTACCCAAATATTAATCTACACACAGGCTTTTTTCCTATTTCACCTTTTGTAACAAAATTACTGCTCTCCCAAACAAACATACACAACAATATCGTAAAATAAAAAATGGTTGAATCCGTCAACACAGCAATAATAACAATATCTCCACATGTGACAGTAATTGACGTAATTTTCAGATAACAGTATGAAAATAGCATCCTCTAAATTCTTCCAGTTACTAAAGACATATTGTTTTTGTTATTATTAGTTACTTTGTTTAAATAAATTCATTTTGTTTTTTGCTTTGAGAAGGTCCACATTGGACAAAATGTGTCAGTTTTCCTATTGTCATTTATATTTAAAAATATTGTCTTTTCTTCAGGTTAACTCTGAGAAATTTTCTTACATATATATATATATAAACTCTACAATCTCATTCCAATCAATTTATATTCAGTTTGAAATACAGCAAAATATTTCGCTTATTGGAAATATTAAATTTAATCTATTAGTTTGAAATTAAAATTAAAATAAAAAGTTCAAGTAAGATTTTTCAATTTTAAAAACCCATTTAAATCCTTTGGTATTGCTTTTCTTTGGAGGTACGCACACACACACACACACATATATATATATATATATATATATATATATATATATATATTTTTGGGAAAAAATCAAATGTGATTGAAAAAGTGATAAATATTGAAACCCATGTACACCTATCTCCATATGTATGTATCCTGACTGTGTGAAGTATATATGCATACACATTTCTGTTTGTGTGTGTGTGTGTGTGTGTGTGTGTGTGTGTGTGTGTTTTATATGTGGAGAAAAGTAATTGTTGTTAGAATTTTCCATGTCCTGTGAAAGGCCCCAAAAGCATATAGAAATAAAAAGCAAGGGAAAAGGAAGTTATCTTTATTTGTATTTCTTTATGACAGATACAGCTGTAATGTTTACCTTTTATATATTCAAAATAGAAATCATGTCTGTGAATAAATCTTTAAAGTGACAGTAAAAAATGCAAATCTGAAAAATGAAACAGTTTTTCTTTTTGCCTCATTCATTTGGATTTCATGTTCAAAAGAATAGAAATTAAAACTAATTTTAAGATTTTTACTCTATTATTTTTTAAATTGCTTTCTGCTTTGCTTGTTAATCCTGTTCCCAAGATTTCTCTTGTCCAATTCCAATTATATCTGATAAGAAAATATAAGATTTGGCCAAAAGAGTCCAAATGGAATTAATTGTTGATATTGATTTTTATTTCATCTTCAATGTTTCATCTTAAAGCTTAACAAGATGCATGTGAGAAAGATTTTTTACTACTTCCAGCAACAGAAAAAGCCAATCTGTCTTCAACCTAATTAACTTTGCATTTTATCAGATTTTGTAATTAGATACTGTATTGTGCAAGTGGCTAAAAACAGGTTTCTTTTTACATCTACATATGCCTTAATATATAAATACATATGTATAATGCATTTACTTATATATATATATATATATTTGAACATACATACATACACACACACACACACACATATATATATATATATATATACACACACACACACAGATGTGGTTGTACTAGTAAGATCCTGTTCACACTTCTATAGAAGTTGAAGTGAATTCAACAATTTATGGGAGTCAGATTATCAGGCCATAAAGCTCAGTATGATATTGACCTGATCTATTACTTGGTGCTGCTTGTGATGGCTGTTTCTAGCAGCAGGCTAAATAGGGAATTGGTTGCTGGACCAAGGTGAAGGCAATTAAGTGTACTTAACAGCACTAAACAAGAACAGTGGATAGAAATAAAGAAATAAGAACGTAAGCCAAGTCATTCAATAAGAATAAGGAAATATTTATTATTATTACTTGTACAACAATGTGTTGAAGTGAAGAAGAGTATGATAGTGAAGAAGTTTATAATAGTTTTTATTGATTCTCTCTTAAAGTGACTTGAAATTTTCATCAAGCATATTATAGTTAATGTTGTGTTGAAATTTCATTGCATGAACATGAGTGTCAACTGCCACTTTTTCTTGTGGTGGGGCAAAAGGATATATTCAGGATCTACCTTTATGGAAACCCCATTATATGAGCACCAGAAAGTACAGATGTCTTTTATATAAGAATATAAAGTTGGGATCACATAAAGCAAATGTAGCAAATGAT
Organism: Acanthosepion pharaonis; assembly: GCA_903632075.3. NCBI lineage: Eukaryota > Metazoa > Mollusca > Cephalopoda > Sepiida > Sepiidae > Acanthosepion > Acanthosepion pharaonis. The sequence goes on along the minus strand of CAHIKZ030000509.1, from coordinate 147,216 downwards.
CTGTTGACATAGGGTAGGACAACTTTCCTGTTTGTTCTTCTGGGGTGATAAAGAAATATTTGAGATGAAATGGAGAATATTAAGGCAAGTATTTACCTTTAAGACAGGATCTAAAAACTGTGTTACTCTTGGAAAGATTTGTTTTCCAAAAGATTATTAAAAGACTTTTACAGGCTGTACTGACTGGATTTACCCAGATCAACATAAGAGTGCAGCTTTTTTCTACCTGCAAGGTAGGATATTTTCATTTTTCTATGGATGACATGGACTTTGGAAACGCATAAAGGCATTATTTATAATGCATAAAAAAGAGCTTTCAGGAAAAGAAAGGAAACAAAATGAACAACCAAAACATAAGAAACCTCCAGCAAGTCACAACAATAAGTTGTGGCTTCTTCCTTTTGTTTATAGAATTCGGGTCACACAGTGGCATAACCAAATAAACAAGGGTGGCTTGTTAGTTGATCGGTCTGAATTGAGGGGCATCAGGGAAAGAATTGTGTCTGTCTTTGTGGTTGATAGAAAAAACAGAAATACTGTTATGTCCACAAAAGACTATGTTATATAATCAATGTCTGGTCTGATTGTCAAAGTTCAACAGGGCGTAAAAGAATTTTCCCCTCTGGGTTCCACCAAAAGATTGTTTGGAACTGACAAACCAATTTATTCTTAAAGTACTATACAAATACTGACATTGGACCCTTGCTTTTTTCCTTCTGTATGAAGAATTAGTGAATCTTAGCCAAATACATACAGAATAGTGTTTCAACATGTTGAGTGACAACAAAAGCCTTCAATGCTATTGCCAACTGTCTGGATGTAGAAGGCCTGAAGCTGTGTAAGTCATTGTCTCTGGCAGAAGACTGGTATGCTGGCACTCCGTAGAGATGAGTCACTTCTCTGTAGCTTCCATTGAGAACTGACCATCTCAAAGCATGATTCTTTGCTATGTACATCTGCTACTGAAAAGGAGGGCTTAGTAAACTTTCCACTCAGAAGAAATCCAGGGGTAAATGCCCCTCTTCCAAAAAACAGTTGTGACTCTGAGGAATCTGAGGGAGATTGACAGCTGATGTGAAAGGGTGGTAGGAAAGTCAAAACAGATGGTTCTCAGTCCTTGATTTGATTTAATTCATTTTCTATGGCTTATCAGCCCTTTGCAGGTTATTTAAAGCCAGAAAATAATTTTAGATTGTAAGAATTTTTTGTGGGGAGAGATAATAATGGTTTTCACTTGATACAAGTCTTGCTAATTAAACCATAGCTGAAGGAGAATAAGTGCATTCATACCTTTCTGAAGGATATTTGTGTAGAAGTGAATATAATGAACCCAACTGGAATTGGAACCTGGCTCTCCAATTAATAATTTTGAGTCATCATCCATTACACCACCCACACATCCAAGCTTACAGCACCTAGTATTCCCAAATATCAATTATCTAGGTATTAATCAGGCTCAACGTTGCTTAACTTTGGTGATCATATAGGCACTGATGTTTCAATGTGATGAAAGGCTCAGTCCCTGAAGAGAGACTCCTTAGTTGTATGTAGCAACCTTAAAAAGCTCCAATTGCTGTCAGTCCAGATAGGGATCAGAAAAAGAAACTGATACAGTCAAAAAAACATCTGGACAAAAGACAAGAGCTAAGAAAAGCCAGTGGCAGTGACTGCCTTCTAAAGTACACTGTCTTTCCCAAAATGAAATTTTGAGAAATTCTTTTTGTAACACTTGATGTTTATATTTTGTTATAAGGTCAAGTCAGAAGAGAATTAAAAAAAAATCATCAATTTTCTTTTTTTGCGAAACAGGACCCCAGTTGCAGAAAATCTATTCTGAATCATAATAAAACTAAACATTATTAAAACTGCAATAAAACTAGACATTATTTAGTTTGAAAAGCTTTTAATTGCTTTTATGAATAAAAATATATATCATGGACACTATTGTTTTATGAAAAAAAATTTTTTTTCAAAGTATAATGAATTTTTACAAGAATTGTTTTCATTTTTTTAAAAATTTAATAAGAATAATTTATAAACATTTAAATCTTTTAAAATTCTGCATTAATTTGTAGTGGGCAAAGGATATTGTTATTAAATAAAAAAACTGTATTTACTAATCATAAACAGAAAGCTTACAATTCAGTGACATCTAGTTTTTTAAGAACACTGTTTACAAAACAACATACTTCATACTCCCTGTATAATGTAATGCTACTCTAATTAAAAGAGAAAACAATCTACTAAAACAAAAATGTAGTTTAATTATAAGATCATTTACACTCTACAGTAGGTGCCTCCAAAGATTAAATAAAAAATGTGCATACATGAGGAAAGTACTCCAACGTTAATAAAAAAAAGTTTTATCATCAAATTATCTTATTATTAAGCGGAAAGACCAACGGATTTTTTATTATATTTTTTAATCCGTTTTAGTACCTTAAAAATTTTCATTAAAAATGTAGTTTTTCTTGCGACCCATAAATTATTATGGGAAATTTTAGCTTCTTTTTGTGGCAAAAAACACACTGATGTGAAAATTATTACAAAAATCAGATAATTGTTGGATTCAAATGAAACTTTCAGGAATTATTCACAAATGAATGAAGTTATTTTAGTTTCTTTTTTAGAATATTTTGGTAAAAATATTTTTTACATCTGTTACCCTCCACTTATTTAATTTATGAAATTTCCAGAAATTCATTTTTGTAGAGATTAATGTTTATATTAGTTATAAACAGAGGTCCTTGGAGAATTTAAATCATCACTTTTGTTTTGTCAAAAGGGAGGCCAGTTACCAAATATCTGCTCTGAATTGTGAAATAAAAAAATGCAATAAAACTAAGGCATTATTTACTTAGAAAAGCTTTGAATTGCTTTTATGAATTATATTATGGACACTATTGTCTTAAGAAATGTTTTTGATGGTTAATGATTTTTTTTCAATAACTGTTTTCATTTTAAAAAAAATAATTATAATAATTTATAAAGTTTTAAATCTGTTAAAATTCTATATTACTTTGTAGCATTTAGGTGATATTGTAATTCAATAAAAACTATATTTACTAATCATAAATGGAAAAGCTTACTACAATTCAGTGACCCCAATATTTTGAAAAGAACTTTGATTTTTTTGTGTGTGTATAAATGTTCCAGTTTTTGTAACTATGGACATCCATACATGACATTATGAGAAAATAAGAATGGTAACTCTAGTAAATTTAAAATTTATAGATAATTTTCTAAAATTTCCTCAACAAGCATTTTCATAAGTAAGACTATAAAGCCAGATTACCTAAAAATCCATAAAATATTAGATTATTTTGAATATATTCCTAAGTATTTAAGATTACTTGTTAAAAGCTTATATAAAAATGCATTCAAGTTATATTCCTCAAGTAATTGCTACAGTTATATCCCCTTAGAAAAATATTCCCAAACATAAGTCTGTGAGAGTTGTTAACAGCTCATAAAAACATCTACTTTTCTGCAATATTTTAAATTAAAATTAATATTTATTTCAAATCAGATTGATTAAGCTTTAAATCAGCTAATCTCCCTCAAATAAAATTTCAGAAAATTATATTTTATTTCTGAAAGATTTTTAATAAAGAGAATTACTTTGTGTTGACAGATTTGTCAGTATGAACAATTTTAGGGTTTTTATTGATAATAAAAAAATTATTCCACTCAATTTAAATTCAGTTTGGAATTGTGGGGGTAGTCTACCCAGATTTGAGGTAGAAAAATAAAATCCGAGTGTCATGTTCACAAATTACAATAGAAAATTATAAACACAAAGAAATGATCTTCACAGAAAAAGAAGAAAACAAGCTAAATATGATAACATTTAAATACCTGTATCAAGTAGATACAGGTATTTTTGTATTTGAATTCAATTGACTTTGATGTGGCCATGAAGAGATCAACAGTTGGAGTGTTCACAGTGAATTGTCGCAAGTCTGCAAATTTTGGAAGTTATTTTGTTGCAAGTGAGTCTGCAAAGTTCGAAGTAATATGTACTTCAATGTGTGTGTGTGTGTAAAGAACGTGCTAATGAAATGTGTGTGACTGATTTTGTCCAATAGCAGTAATTTTAAAACACAGTGAACAAGGAGAATTGGGACAAGACTTACTTTGCCACATCTTTGTATGTAGGAAAAATCATTGCTGATTGATGCATTGTCATGGTAACGTGTATCAAGGCTGGGCTGGTTAACTGACTGTTCCATTTCACAGAACTGTCCTCTAACTGTTCTGTTTCAGATCTGTCTACTAACTGTCCTGTTTCAGATATGGCCCCTGACAAGCCGTTTTTATGGCGTATAAATGAGTCAGTGATCAGCTTATGACATCTATCTGATTTTTGGCGGGAATGTACTCTGTGACCCAAGCCCTGACATATTTCCAGTTCATTTGGAGTTCAATGTCATAGAGAGCACATCACATGACCTGTCATATCCAATCAGGTTCCAGAAAACAATTTAATTTTGGAGCTGTGTTTTGTACAGAATTGTAAAAATTTTTCATAACTACTGATTTTAGTATGATTTATTTGTAGGTGTCTGTTACTTGTTTTGTCCTTCACTTATTGACTGTAAAATATAGGAGTTTATATCCTATAAAATATGGAAAAGTGTTTTGCTTTTTGAAAATATATTTCATTTATTAGCTTGAAATTAAAGTGAAAATGAAAGCTTCAAGAAAGAGTTTTCACTTTTAGAAATTCATTTTAAACTAGGTACCACTACTGATTTGCTAAAAATGAGCATACATTGATGAAAAAATGCCCTAAAATTAACAAAAAGGAATTGTTATTGTTAAAATATTTATTATAGGGAAAGACCAAAGAATTTTTTTTATTATTAAATTATATTTTTCATCCATTTTTTTTCTTTTTAGAACATTCAAAGTTTTGGTTAAAATTCTTTTTTCAGTAGCACAAAAATATTAGAAAGACAAAGATTAGTACAAGAAATTTTAGCCTCTTTTTTGTAGTGAAAAACACACTGATTTGGAAATTCTTGCAAAAATCAAATAATTGTTAGATTTTAATGAAACTTTCAGGACTTATTCACAAATAAATAAAATTATTTTAGAAATGTTTTTTACAAAATCTTGTTGAAAATAGTTTTTTTTAAATCTGTTACATCCCACTTATTTAATTTTATAAAATTTTGAGAAATTACATTTTGTAAAGCTTAATGTTTATAGTAGTTGTAAAGCACAACTACTTGGAGAATTTAAATTGTCAATTTCTTTTTGTAAAACAGGACCCCCAGTTACCGAAAATCTGCTCTGAATCATAAAATAAAAATACCATAAAAATAAGACATTATTTAATTAGAAAAGATGTTAGTTGCTTTTCTGAATAAGATATATTATGGACACTATTGTCTTAAAAAAAACATTTTGATGGGTAATAAATTTTTACAAGAAATGTTTTAAAAATTTTAATTGTCATAATTTATAAAGTTTTAAACCTCTTAAAATTCAGTATCTATCTACATTTCTGAGATGAGGTATTATGTACACTATTTACATTGTTCAGACTATTGTCCTCATCTTTGTTGCCATATTTATTACAACGTTTCGGTGTTCAGGCATGGCTGACCACATATGGAGAGAAAAAGGAGATTACCGCTCTCTGTGGAATCAGGTTGAGATCATAGACAAAGAAAATCATTGGAAAAATCGTAAACCTAAGGAATCAGCATATATGCTGGGCCACAAAAATCTCCTGAGTGGACCAAGCATAGAAATGAATACAATATGGGAACCAGTAATAAGGAGTGATAGAGAAAAAGCAATAATAGCAACAAAAATTGCAATATGAGCTCTGGTAAAAACATAAATGATAACAGCAAAAATTGCAATATGAGCACTGGTAAAAAATGATTGCTGAGGACATTAGGTTTATAATACCCAGAAATTCATACACAGATGTCCTCACGGACACATGACACAGTGGATAAAGCCATTAGTTAGATCCAGTGAACCGACCCAAAAAGTGTGAGTTCAATACCTGGTTAAGGCAGTGGAGGACTTGGAGAGGGGAATTAACAGGAGATAACTGATAACTGACATCCATAGAACAGTCTACTCCAGTGAGCAAAAGGGTTAGGTTTGACATTCCAACCACCAGACGAAGGCCAGAGCGTACAATGGCCGAAACGTAATAAATATGGTGACAAAGATGAGGACAATAACCAAATAATGTAAATAGTGCTCTTAAAATTCTGTATTACTTTGTTGAGATTAGGGGATATTGTTATAAGTAAAAACTATATTTACTAATCATAAGTGGAAAAACTTACAATTCATCAACGCCCAGTATTTTAAAAACAATTTTGAAATATTTTGTGTCGACAAAATGCTGGTATTTGTCAATACAGGCATCCATATAAAACACTATCAGAAAATAAGAGCAGTAACTAGAGTAAATTTAAAGCCAAAATATACAAAATTCAATAAAACATTAGATTACAGAGAATATTTTCCTAAATTCTTATGATTACTGTGCACATATTATATTCTTCCAGTAATTTTTACAAATATGTAGAAAAGTCGTTAAAGCTGCCAACCCTTAAAATCAACTCCTACCGCCATGTTAAAAATGTATTTCTGTGATATTTAAAACTTAAAGTAATTAATATTTGCTTGAAATTAGATTAATTAAATTTTAAATCAAATAATATTTCTCAAATGAAGTTTCAGAAAAATATACTTTATTAAAAAATCTTTCAAAAATCAAGAAAATGACATTGCAATGTTAGATGGCTAAAATCAGCAATGTTTACTGAATTCAAAACAAAAATTCCTTCCAGTCAATTTAACTTAGTATTGTAGGGATACAGAAGGCAATTATCTCCCTTTGGTGGAAATGAGTCACATGGTTCATGTAAGGGCTGCTTAGTGTCATCACTCTATATACAGTGATGAAAGAAGTTGCTTTCTTATAGCTTGGGGCAAATTCTGTCTCCTCCAGCATCTTACAAGTCCATGGTACCATTTCCCTTTGGGAATATATCTTTCTTAGATATAGAAAGATCTTCCAGCTCACAGACCTCATTTTGGAAAAAGTCAAAACTTGTTTTATATATATATATATATATATGTATGTATGTAATGTAGAGCAATGTGTTTTTGTGGACTCAGCAGTTTTAATCAACTTGTCTGAATTGTCTTCAAGAAGCAAGAGCAATATCTAAAAGGTTAGCCAATCTAACAGTGATGTCATCCCACAATCCTTATTCTTGCTCCATATGTGGCCTCCTTTGTAAATCACTAGCAGGTCCTAAGTGCCACTTAAGATTATCGCACAAAATTTCATAACTGAATCAATTAAGTTGTCAGATCCTCATATGTCAAAACCGACGGAGAGTCCATTATATATATATATATATATATATATATATATATATATATATATATATATATAGTTTTGAGTATGTCTTAAAAGAAAATCTCTCTGAGAACAAAGTATGTTTGTCATTCTTTTCTTCCATGAAATGCAGTGTTATTATATCATGAATATAATAAGTCTCACAGAGGAGGAAATACAAATGCGTGAATAAACCCTTATTTCTTCTCCAGCTCTCCCTCTGCATTGAAATAGAGCCAAGTATTTTGCTTATTTGAAATATTAAATTTAGTTTATTAGCATGAAATAAAAATAAAAGCTTCAAGAAAGATTTTTCATTTTTAAAATTCATTTTAGGGAATCTTTGGAGCCACCTATTTTAAAACTTCTGGTCCTTAGGTATTGCTCTTCTTTTGAGGTACCCAGTTTTACAAAAAAACAAAAGTAAACATTACTTTTGCAAAATCCAGCTAATTAACCCTTAAATTTACATCTCTCTAAGATACATATTGAAATTTTAAGAGATTTTTAAATGTGTTGTTTACAATTTTCTTCTATAATGTCTGTTTGTTGAATTGAGTGAACATGTCAGTGCTTTAAAAATGCCTAAAAACTTTATGTAAAAATTCATTTTCCTTTCAATTTGGATTAGCTTATGCTATTATCTTTAAAATAAAACTGAAATTTAAATTCAAAGAAAACATTTAAATTATTTAAAATTCCTTTTTCAGTTGTCCAGAGTGGTACCCAGACGTTATCATCAAACAAAAAATGAGTCTTTTTAAATAAAACAGAAACAAAGATAGGATTGGTGATATTTTTTTTTAAAAAGATGCATTTGAAAAAATTGAAAGTGTACAATTGTAGGGATATTTGCCATTCCAATGCTTCAATGAAAAGGTCATTTTAAATACAAGTTCTGTTGCCCAACTAGCAGGTGCACAGTCAATTCCCAGTTAGGACAACTTTTTAGACATTTGTTGCTTCATTTTCTTCCATTTGATAGGCAAGGAGTGTGCAGCAATTTCACCTTTTATTGTAGAGTCAAAAAGTCATTATTGTAGAAACAAAGATAAGGTGTTGTGACTTGAGCAAGTGTCTCACTACATCTTAACAATTCAGAAATACCCCAAAAATATAATTCCAGTATATTTTTTATTCTTCAAGAATGAAAAAAATAATACTGACATTTATCCTCAATGTTTAATCTTCATAAAAGAAAATTTCTTAGTGAAAACTGAACTTTTCTTTCTTTCTTGGTTAAATTAAATTATTTAACTCTTATATTTTCCTAATGTACAGAAATCCAAATAAATTTTCTGTTGCAGAAAATCAGTTTTGGCAAGAATCTTCCAATTTTGTGGTTAAATTTGATTTTCTGTCTTTTATAGTCATTTCATGATCTTTTACTCTTGCAGTAATATTGGATCTATTGGTAGTCAGGTAATATATTAGAATCAATGGATTTGGTGGGATTGTAAAAAGATTTAAGTAAGAGTGTATTTTATAGAAATAACAAATAGAAATAAAATAACCCATTTATCAAGATTTCATGTTGCTTATTTAGACTTCAAGAAACAAAATGTGAAATATTTTCTTTTCTTTAAAAAAGAACTTCCATCCAAGAACAAAGACTGATATTTAAGAAAGAAGAATGCGTTTTATGTGTAGTAAAACACAGTAGTAGGTAGTTCTTTTTAAAAGGAAAAAAGTAGATAATAATATACAAGAAGATGAAATTACCGACTAAAATATAGTTTCTTCATATTTGTTCTCTTATTTTTCAATACACTCTTTTCTCAGCTATATCCAAGTTATCATTAATGTCACAACTATTTATTCAACAAAGAACAACAACATAAACAACAGTTTGTAATCATGTGACTTTCATTGGAATTTTACAATAGAGCAACGACACAACTTCATGATTTCCATTCTCCAATGCAAAGAGGGAGAAAAAGTTAACTTCTTTGTCAGAATGAAAGAATTGTCAACAGTAAAAAAATCTCAAAAAAACCTCTCCAAAAACATAAAAAAGAAACAATAAAGTTCAAATAAAATACAGGTGAATACAACCAGTAAAATACTTTTGTCATGATTTGCTTTGTTGGGCTTCATATTTTTCTTGCTTTCTTTGCTACTTGACAATGTATTTCATCGCTCATTTATTTTAAACCTTTCCCAACTCTTGCTTTTGAGCAAGGAAGCTAGAAACGTGACGTGACAATCTCATACTGTCACTCGGGAAAGATATTTTGATAAGACATGAAATGCTTCATTCGTTCACAGAAAGGTATTTCGATGACAAATGCTAATGAAACAGTTCTTACGAATGAAAATTAATGTTCTAGCGACTTTTAAAATCACATGCAGAAAATTGTATTTTCTTTGTGCGCGTGTGTGCTTCTTAATTCACATGAGTAAAAATCTCAGTAAAAAAAGTACTTTAAATGAAATTTTACACTAAAAGCTTTTATTAGAAATGAATTATTGTCTTTTTCATTTTATCAATTCAGATTTTTGTAATCAGGGTTATGTTCTTTATAAATAGATTTCAGAAGAGAAGCTTTGAATAAGCACATCTTTTTGATTAATTCTAAGAAGAGTCTCTCTCAAGTAAGAAATATTCCCGACAAAAATATTCCTTTGTATTAAACTTAATCAAGTAAACGGCTAACCTCTATTACTTTTCCTTATGTTATAATTTCTACTTTTAATTCAAGACCGTTATGTTTAAAAGAAACAGATAAATACTAAAGATGACATTGAAAGATATTTGACTACGTTCTAAGAAAAATAATATTGAGACTAGAGTGATCAATCCAGATTTTGCCCCTTTGTGAGATAACAAAATAAATGTTATTTTTTCTCTTATCGCTCTCCTTCTTAAACTGATTCTTGAAATCAAGCTAGAAAGCTAAGAACAGAATTTGCTTGTTACAAATGGGAATAACAAAATATTTACCTATCTGAATTGACAGAATAAGAAGTTATCATTATTTACATTCAGACTAATCAATGATAAGGATATTAATCCAGATGTAGATAATATACAAATGTAATATTGTAAATATAATTTGCAATAAGTAATTAGCCAGAAATTATTTCATTGACTGTTAGCAAAAGTAAAAATTCTAACAAAGCAAAATATGTGCAGATTCTATTTGAAAGGGGCATTGTTTTCCTGGCTTGTGTCTTTCAGTGTTTCTTATGGATCTCAGCACATCCCACACCTGTACATGCAATCCTTGCAATCTGTCTCTTGTTTGGTGGCAGTTTTCTTTGACACATACTATGACATTTTATTAAGGGTCAGCTGAAATATTTCTTCTGGTCCAGTGAACTCTCTTTTGCTCAGCCTCAGACTGGTGTAAATGCTAATTACATTTTAAGATATGAACCTAGAATAATGAACAGTAGAAATAAGATATTATAAAGATGATTAGCATATCTGACCTGCCATACTGGGGTGGGTACTAAAAATCCAGTGGATGGATTGGTAATCACTACATCAGAGGAGTTTTCTAAAGCAAAAGAACCTCCTTATAAATGTTGGAATGTTGGATCTTGTAAGAAAAAACAAAAATAAGGTGTATAAAATGCCACATAATTGTGGAAGAAAATCTAAGTGAGGAATCACTGTGCCCCTCCCCACAAAAACACCTTAGAATTGACGAATATTAAAAAAACCATAATTGAAGATGATAACATGCGGTTAGACACAACAGAAGATGTATGGAAAAGAAAAGGGATCATAATAGTTCCTTTGGATTAAAGTGGAAATAGTAAAAAAAACAAACTGCAAGGTGTATAAAGTGAGATGAGACTGTGTATAAATCTGAAAAAACAAACCAAGAACAACTGAAATAAATGAAACTCATTATTGTTTCATGAAGAGACTAATAAACTAAACATATGGATTACTTTATTCAGGACATGTAGGATGATTTTTTTCTGGCTGATTAAATATATTTGGTATCAGAAACAATGTTTACTGCTCAGATTCTAGAACTGTTTCTCAACAAAGGATGTTTCTATACTTGAGGAAGGTGAAAGAATATATTATTGAAAGTGTGATTAAAAACCATAAGCATAAAAATGATCATTTGAACAACAGATAATTATGATATAATTTTGTTTAATTTGTGAATTTATCTAAAAAGCTTCATACTTTCCATGAATATTATCTTTGAGAGTCCAGACAATCTTGCATTTTCAAATGAAAGTGTAAAGTTTATCATTATTAAATATTCCAGTTTGAAATTTAACTGATGTGATTGTAATGTTGAGTAAATAATGGAGACTAATGAAAAGAAAATCTTATTTTCAAAGGCAACCTAGTTCTTCATTAGAATTGATTTTTTCCTTTAAAATTTGCTTTGAAATAGAATCTTTGTTTTTTAAAAAAGCTTTAAAAATCATGTAAAAACATGTCAAATTCAGTTCAATGAAATGCATTTTATTCCAGATTAGAATTGCAAATTTATATAACTGTATTTTTTGTTTTGGGTTAAATATGTCTTGTATATATTTTTCAGATTGGCTGAAACACATTTTTCTGACAGACATTATATAACAGATATTCTGAACAAATGAATAACAAATATTAAATATTCTTTGCTGATACAATTTTAAATTAGTATTTGCTTTCAAATTTCAACATTGAGCAAGAAATTAGATTGGAGATTGACTGAAGGACCAAGACTTTTGTTTGTTTGTGAAGGAGTTCACACAAGAGTTCATTAACTGAGCAACCATTAAAAAAAATAGGCATATTGATTCTTCTCTTCTGCAATATTGCAATAATATACCTTTTTATAACCATAACACATTTTATATTGTCATCTTAGAACAAAGGTCAAAATTTTGTTTTTATAAGAAATTCTGGAAAAACTGTGGAAATTTTGTAACAATTTATGCATCTTAATAACCAAGAAAAGAAGAAATTTTGTTAGTGACAAGTTGAAATACTTGCTTCTCCATTAATTTTCTTGATAAAAAACATCCCTAACAGATTTTGATGAATTTTACTCAAAAGAATTGTTCATGAAAAATATACTTAGTTATTTTTTTCTTACTTTAGATTCTATATTTTTCTTTTATTTTGCAAAAGACAAATTATTTGTGGTAAAATACTGGTTATGGCAAGTCTGTTAAAAGTCTGACCTAATTTTTCCTTGAATAGCAAAAGTGGAAGCTTTGTTTTTGACAGAATCATTCATAATTTTGTGTTAGTAAGGTCATTTTTATGATTAGTTTAGAGGTGTAAAAAAAAAATGTGCATTCTCTCGGTATGTGACTAGAGAAAGAAGTGTGCTTATGTATATTTCACTAGAATTACACAATAAAAGAAAAAACTAAAAATGTTAGTTGCAATTGAATAAAAACTGGACTCATTTTGCATTTCATTAACACAAATCTAAAGTTTATCTCATAAAACATTAAAAAAAGAAAAAAAAAAAATAATTAGTCAAAAGATCATTCTGCTTTAATTGTGAACATTTCTTTAATTTTTTGATTGTTAAAAATTTCTAGATTCTATACTTTTGAGAGTCAAAGCTTTTAATTTTGCCTTACAAGAAGAAATAGTAAGAATTTATTTTAAATTTCTTTAAAAAAATATTTTATTTCTGTTTGTTTTGAATTCAATTTCTTTTGTTTATTCCTTTTTGGGTTGGTAATCCAAATCTTATGTCTAGATTGATAATGTGAAGTAATAAGGAAAGAGAAATAATTCACTTATAAAACTGACCATTTCTTTAAATTATTTTTTGAGTCCTGGAATGTATAGACAAATCTAATTCCTTGATTTTTAGTGTCACTGATAAAGTTTACTGCAAAGAAATAGTAAAATAAAAAGATATTCAAATATACAATTGATGAAATGGTTTCAATTCAACTTGTCATTAAATTCCAATGATCTGTTTTACTCTTCTTTTTTTTCTTATCATTGAGCTGATCAATTTTCTTGTCTTTCTCTGGAGAATGTAGCATCTTGTGAATTGTCTCAAATTATTTGTGTTAAGTGGGAAATCAAGCCAAAGTATTATAAAAAAAACAAAATTTTGATGAGGATAATATTTCTTCAAGATTACTAAATGATTAGAGTAACTCAGAAAAAAGATTTTATATTTTTCAAGGTCAGCATTGAAGTACCTTTTAAGAAATGAAATGTTTTTAAAAACTCCTCTGCATTCAAGCCCCCATTAATCCCAAAGTCCTAAATAGATTGAAATGAAAAAGGGAAAAAAAGAAAATATTAAGTGCAAATTGATAATTTCCTCTAATTTCAGCTGAGACATTAAGAGATAAATAAAAGTTGTCATGTTTATTAGGTTACAACTCATTTATTGAGATAATAACTGATAGTTTCAATTGAAATTGTTTATGGTTAAAAAGAAGAGGGAAAATTTTTAATGAGATGTTAAGGTGAAATAATTATTAACTGAAAATTCATTGATTTTCATAATTCAAAAGAAAAATCTTTGATTTTTGTTCATTTAGGAGTCAGTCAGATGACTTCAATTAACATCATATTTATTTTACTTAATTCAGAGTGGTACAAGATCACAGTAATAAGGGAGTCAATAGTGACCAAAGCCACTTCACTTACATAAAATCTAATAATAACTATTACACTATTTTATGTGACCACATGTTGATTAATTTTTGCCTGGCTATGTTCATAATAGTGGGACAATCTAATGAGGTACAACTAGAAAGGGATCTGTATGATTAACTTGTCAAATATTTCTTTATAGCCCATGGCAAGAAATTGGAAATATATATACTATAAGCTAAAAGTAGAAAGGACTTTATAAAGTTAAATAGAATTTTTAAAAGTTCACTGAATTGTGGGTTCAATACAACAATTTCTGTGTTTTTATTTCATTAGGCTCATTTACACAAATGCTACATATACATCAATGCTATCAACATGAAATGTGTCTTTCAATTCAATTGATCATGAAATTCATTTTAGTAAAACCAAATGGTATAGGTTTATATCAGGGGAGAGTAGTTATTTCAAGCAGTAAAAACTGCATATATTCTAAATACATTATGTATCTACTAAAATGTTTTAAGGATTTCTTTCTTTTAGTTTTGATGATTACAGCCTACAGCTCAAAGAACAGAAAAATGTATTTGAAAATAGTAAAATATTCAATTTCAAGTTTGAGTAAATCACTTTTATAATAAAAATAGCATGAATCTCACAACACACAAGCACAATCATGGAAAAGATTGCTTGTAGCAGTGGGTCCAGAAGACAGCCTCCTTATGGACGGTAAGTCACAAAAGGTCATTGCTGAATGGACTAGCTGTCTACAGCATTCTGTATCAAAATATATTCATGGAAAGTTGACTGGAAGAGAAAGTATGGTAGAAAAAGGTGAACAAGCAAGAGAGATAACTGCATCCTTGACAGGATTATCAAGCAAAGCCAATTCAAGAACTTTGAGGAACTTCACAAGGAGTGAACAGAAGCTGGCATCAATGCATCAAGAAGCACCATACACATATATGTCCTGGAAATGAACTACAAATGTTAGATACCTAATGCCAAGTCACTCCTGAACCAGCCACATCAGAAGCATCATATTTGGGCTAAAGAGAAAAAAAATTGGGACCATTGGTGGTTCAGAGTCCTCTTTTCATCTGAAATAAAGTTTTCCATTTCATTTGTAAATCAAGGTCCCAGCTCTAGAGAGGCACAGAATTCAATTTACTTGAAATTCAGTGATGAATTGTGGTGACATGTCATCTGTTGGTGCTGATCCCTGTGTTTTATCAAGTTCAAAATCAACTGAGCTGTCTATCAGGAAATTATAAAGCACTCACATGCTTCCATTTACTGACATGCTTTATGTAGATGCTGATTTCCTATCCTAGCATGACTAGGCACCTACCCACAGTCAAAATTAATAGTACTTGGTTTACTGACCATAGTATGGCTGTACTTGATTGTCCAGCTGACTCACCTGATATAAACCCCAGAGAGAATTGGGCTATTGTCAAAAGAAAGATAGAGATACAGACTGAACACTATGTATAAACCTGAAGGTCACAATGAAAACAACTAGGAATTATATAACACCTCATCAGTGCCACAGACTGATTGTCTCAATGCCATATTTCATGCATAAAGTGCATAAATGAAAATGCTTTTGAGAAGTTTCACATTTCTGTATGACTAATCCTTTCTTTTATTGACCATATGAAATAGTCTAATATTTTTAGGTAGTGTATTTTTTATTTTTATATGCAGTAAGCCGTAATCATCAAAATTAGAACAAAAATGGCTTGAAATATTTCACTTTATATGTAATGAAACTAGAATAAAAATTCAGCTTCACTTTAATTAGAGAAAAAATGTATTTTTCCAGAATAATATAATTGTTTGAGATGCCCCTGTGTACACACACACATATATCCATGTAAAATGAGAATGAATAGAGTCCAATACTGACGTTCATAACATTCAATTTAAAAGAGGGCTGAATACAAAAGTAGAGCAATATTCTTTATTTTAGGATATTACATCAAAAATATGTAAAAAAAATGATACACAAATGCAGTCATGTTTCAATGCATATTAATACATCTCATCAGGTGTTAGTAAATAACTGGTGAGTAGACAATTTATTGAGATTTAAAGACAACATACACCCTCTTTTCATGAGAAAAGGAAGAACAAAAAAAGAGTAAGAAAAAAAGAAAGATAGTTGCAGTGTTTTTGTTTTTATTCAGATCAATCAATTGGAACGGCCTATGCTAAGTTCAAAGTAAGGGGAAAAATGAAAGTTAAGAAGCAATCATACATAAGAGGTTACAACCCACAGATTTAGAATCGTAGACGATATCCAGACATCATATTAGGTTTGGATATGAAATGGCTACAATGTTATACATTAGACAGTGTCATTTCCTATAAGAGATGAAAAGTAATTTAACAAGGTACTTGACAAACTATATACCCTGTGAGTTAAAAAAAAATTTCTCATTTTTATAGTTGGTAATTAACCAACCCTTTAAGAAACAAATGGGAAGTTTAAATAAAATTATTAAAACATATAGATCTAACAAAATTATTTAAATAAAATAGAATGCAACTGTTAACTAAAGGGTCTTTATATAAGGTGTTAATAAAACCAATCAATGCAAAATGGTATGTTTATAATTAACTGTTAATTCAAATCTTAATAAAGAATCCCTATCCAAGAACCTGATAATCTGTATTTTTTCTTGTAAACACAGAAAACAAGGTTCATATAAGGATCTACATGTCCTTACCAGTTTTAAAATTTACCATTTCACTTTAGGAGTTTTATTTTCATCTTTCAACCTCCAAAAATATTTGAAAATTTAGAGAAACAAGAACCTTGGGAAGACAATCTTTTTTTTAATCATTCCACCCCAAGCAAGGTGGGAATGCCACTAATACAAAGGGGGTTACAGAGAGTGAAAGTGAGAGAAAAGACTAGGTATAAAGGGGGGGTTGAGGAAAGGATAAAAGATGAATGGGGTTTAAGACAACAAGATGGCAATTGACATTGCATTTAAATTTTTGAAGATTGTCGTTTTCAGGGAAGTAAGTAAATGGAAGGGAGTTCTGCTGTCAGGAAGTATAAGAAAAGAAACTCTTGCAGTAGAAGTAGAGGTTACATTTAACTATTTCCACAGTCCAATCTAGTAGCACACTTAAATACATGTAGTTGGGGCACCAGGGAAAAAAGCTTGTCAGAGAAGTTGCCATAAAAATATTTGTAGAAAAAACAGAGGGAAGCCACATCACATCTGTGAGAAAGTAACTGAAGTTGAGATGCCAGGTCAGGATCTATTACATTACAGATCCTTTTGGATTTTGTCAAGAACCTCGAGATGAATAGCAGAGGCACTAGATCAGATATGTCAATAGTATTCAGTGCACAGCTGAATGGTAGATTTGTAAATGTGCAAGATGGACTCTGACAAGAAAAACCTTCTGATCTGAAACAATGAACCAAATTTCCTTGCAGTAGATGCAACAATGTAGTCGTTCCACTTCAAGTCAGTTAAAAATATGAGGCCAAGAAGGTGCAGTATGATGCTCTTCAGGAGTCAAGCATCTGCTAAACTAATGGCTGACAGAAAAGTTTCTCTGTGGTGGTTAAATGAGAGCTGTTTAGTTTTGGAGGTATTAAAATTTACAAGCCAAACTACTCATTGGAGGTCATTTTGAAGAGCAGCAGCCAGGTTAACTTTTCAGCTCTGACAGATTTGCTATTGAAATAAGAGTAAATGGTAGTGTCATTCATATAAATGCCTACTTGGGAACTGATGACATCAGGAAAATCATTGATGAAGATCAGAAATAGCATAGAAAACAGGATAGAGTCTTGTGGTGACACCTGCGTTCATGTGACAGGATCAGGAAGTGAGCCTATTCAGAATGACTTTCATTTAACGATTTGATAGGAATGATTGGATTAAATCAAACAATTGTCCTGTAATGCCATAGCCCTGGAGCTTACATAGAAGACCAGCATGCCAAACCCTGTTAAATGCCTTTGAGATATCTAGTGCCACAGCTTGAGCTTCACCATTATTATCAAGAGTTTGATATACATATTCAGTGATGGCCGTAAACATTTCAGCAGTATACCGGGCAAAATGGAAACAATATTATCAGAGAGTAGGTCATGTGAGGTAAGATGCTTAACCATTTTAGTACTGATTAAATCCTTGAATACTTTGTCAAAAAGTGGTAGGAGACTAATAGGGTGATATTTAGAGGGATCAGATGGTTCTCCAGAGTTCTTAAAAACACTAACTACAGAGGAGGACTTCCAACAAGCTGGAAAGCAGGAAGCAGTGAGGCAATAGTTGCAAAGTTTGGAGAGAACTGGAGTTAGCTTGAGAGAATATTCTTTAGAATGACAGTTGGAATCCTGTCACCTCCACTTGCCTTATGGGAGTCTAATTTAGAAATGGTATCTGAGACTAGTGTCTAGTGAATATCACTCAGTAGAGCCTCTGTTCTAGTGGCAAAATCAGGTGTGGGTACTCCAAATGAGTGGAGTGTTGAGTTGGAACAGAATTTCTGCTGTAGATGTCAGGACTTCAAATTGATTGATTTTCTGTTGTTCAACACACTCTTGCAGAGCCACCAATAATCTCTAGAACTGAACTTGTGAGATGATATACATTATTTCATTCTCTCAGCAAATAGTAACTTCACTTCATTGAGGACATGCTTGCACTTGTTACGAGCAGAGACAAAAAGACATCTGTTGCAATCAGACATTTTGCTCTGGTACAGCCAGAAGTGATTCCTGTGGACTGTAGAGGCTGAGCATGCAGGTGAAAACCAAGGAGATGAACATGATTTAATTTGTATTTCCTTGCTGGAATGAAATCATCGATGCTGGCTTTCACCCAGGAAGAGACCTTAGACATGCATTTTTGAACAGGATGATTAAAAACTTTATTCCAAGGGATATCACAAAGAATATCATGGAATGAGTCTCAGTTCACTTGTTAATAACAGAAAAAATTTTCTGTTGGTAGGAGGTTCTTGGCTGGTGGAGAATGGGAGCAGATGTTTACAGACACTAACACATGATCAGAGTTGCCAAGAGGGCAGAGCTGTGTTGAGTGACAAGAGTTAGGGATAGAGGTAAAAAAGAGATCAAGAAATAAAGCATGTCCATCAGGGTTACTGGGGGAATGTGTGAAGTCAACCACTGGCATGAAAGATTGAGTGATTGATAAGTTAAGGATTTGGATGCAAGTGAGGTCAGTGTTTAAGCCACCTGGTATGGTGTTCATTAAAGTCACCAAGCACAAATATATTTGCAAATCAGTGTAGGGAGATGGCCTTTTTTATATTATTGGAAATATTATCTAGCACACAACAGTCTTGAGAGGAAGAAGAATGATAGAAAAAGAAGAGATAATTAACTGAGTTAAGTAGAGAGAAACAGAGACACATGTAAGTATGGTCTGGAGATTCAAGAGAGATTTCTCTAGCCTAATTTAATATCCGAATTGTGGACATAAGATGGCACTTGAGAATACATGAAATTAAGGAAAGTAAAGGGTAAATCAGAGTTGAAAAAAGATTTTTAGTATAAAATCAAAATTCTGTCACCATGGGTCCTAATGTCAGTTAATACAACTGAGATGAACTCTTTTGTTCTCACTGTCAACTCATGTATACACACCATTTCTTCTTCCACTTCCTACACAATAATAAATTTACATCTTTCTTTTCCACACTCACTCAATATAAAATTACTATTCTTAATTTTTAAACCTGGAGTGGATTTTTCCATTTATATTTGGTTTAAAGGTCTGAAGATTTGAAGCCATTTTTTATTGACTTCAATGAAATAATATCGTGTATGTTTTTTTAAGTGTTTGTTTTTCCTTTTATATATATATATATATATATATATATATATATAATAGTAAAAAGAAAGAACAGTAAGAGTTGTTAGTTTCTGTCTTTGAAACATGGTAATTCCTGTGTAGCAATGGAATCATATTTTTAAATCAGTTAATTTATAATATATATATATATATATATATGTACTCACACACACACACACACACACACTTTGCATGTTACTTTGATATTTTTTTGCTATGATATTTTTTTTAATTTTGATTTAAAATGCAGATATTAATTACAATTTAAGAAAATAAATACAGTCTGTTATGATACATTTTTTCTGGGCTGCTTTCAAGTTTAGCTGCTGATAGCATGAATGTATTCAAGTATAAAAATATATAAATAAGTAAATCTATAGATATGTGATTAATTGTTGATCACACAAATTCTGACTCAACAAGAAAAGTGATTCCTTTTTCAATTACAAGAATATCAACTTTAGGATTTTCATTTTCTTTGATCAATTTCCAACCAATTTTTACCATAATCCACTTTTATCTAGTATATATCAAAAATCTTTGGCTTGAAATTTTAGCAAGAACATTTTGGTTTCATACATTACTTATTAGAAAACATTGTATATTAGATTTATAGAAAGTAAGAATTGAATTTTCCAGAATAATGTCTGCTTATGGAAAGCAAGGTAGAGAGTTATGTGTATATATGGGTCTTGTATGTGTGCCAAGTTACCTGTCAAAGCCTGAAAGCAATCTTGGCATTGTCTAATGAGCTTTTAGAAGGAATTTGGGAAAAATTGGATTAATTTTCTTTTTACTCAGCCTTGTATCAAAATGAGACACAAGCTGAAAATGTATAAAAGATAAAATTTTCCATCATAACTGATGAATGAAAATTAACTCAAGGAATCAGAAAAACTTTTAAAATGCATATTCACCTGATTTCTGAAGGAATGAGCTGAGATTTTGATAAATACAGTGTGACAGATTAGCAACAAATGTCCAGAAATAAATTTAATTTTTACTAATGCTTTCATATGTAGATACAAATAATCTTATATACATAGTTATATTTCACCATGGCAAATGGAATCAATAAAAGGTTTTCAAATTGTAGCTGAGGCTAGATATTCACTTTGGATTAATGCTCTTAGGAAAGGCATGAATCCTTTTTTTTCCTGGAAATGTGTACTGCAACGGCTGACAGAATTAATAATCAGTACTCTCCAGCAACTGTATTACTTAGAGGCTTCAAAATTGTGATAACCTTTATCAAATTATCAAACATCCCCTCCTACACACACACATTTTATGCGTGTGTGTGTGTGTATGTGTGTGTGTTTGTGTATAGGAGGGAAAGTGTGTATATATATATATATATATATATATATATATATATATATATATATATATATATATATAGAACCCCACCATATGTTGTTTGTACTCCAGATTCTAATTAGCAACAATATGACCAGTTGAAGCACTATATCCAGTATCATAGTGTTAACAGGGACACCCCGGTGAGTCTTCTGCTCCCATATCTCATTGAAGCTAAAGAACACTGAATTGACAAGACTGGTACATTGAATGTGGATATGATGTGAGTCAAGATCAACAGATTTTCAGAAAGTAAATGTCCTATCTGCTTGGCATCCAGTATCCTGCTCTGTCCAAACTCTGATAATTCAGGTGGTCATGCCATGAGCAATTTAACTTATGCTTATACTGACTCACCAGAGGTCAGAACACAACTAATATTGGTCTGGGCATGTCCATGCCATAAAGCTGTAGTGGTGGCACCCACCATTATCTTTACATGCTGTTATTTCATAAATAATCTTCTAAAAATTTCTAATGACTTGTATGCCCTGTTTTTCAAAGAACACATTTTTATTTCAATTTATTCTTTTCAAATGTCCATTTTAAATAATTTATACTGTACAGTATAATGTTTTTTTTAGTGGAATGTATCAATTGAAAAAGGGCAAATTAAATTTAGCCTGACTTAAAGTCTGTGAAATTTAAAGAAAGTGACAGCCTTAACTCATCAACTGGTGGGTTTGGATGAAGAATTGTTACTGGGGTAGTGTTAAGGAAATATGATATCAGTCAATTATTCCTATCTCTACCATCAGTGACTTGATAACCAGACTATAAAACAATAAAAAATGGAAAGGGGACAACAGACAAACATATCAAAGATTTTGTCCCCACTCTTTTTTTCGTACATGTCTGGAAAAATATTTTTAAATAAATGTTTATTTTTATAGAATTATTACAATTAATATTAAAATACCAAAATGTATTTTTTTTAGTTTTAAGCACACACAAAAGATTTAACACATGTTATTTAAAAAAAAATATCTGGCTAGAGATTTTAAAAAATTATATATTTTAGTTAGAGTAAAGGAATCATTGTAGCATCTTCTAAGTTGTACTAGTAGTATATTTTGTTAAAGTTTGTAATGAGCCAGACAAACATTGATGAGATATATATATATATATATATATATATATATATATATATATATATATATATATATATATATATATATATATATATATATATCAGTAAAACAGTGCATGATGTAATAAAACAGAGCTGTTAAGTGCATGAAACTCCGAGTCATGCTATTGGTGAGGGATAATATGTATATTTATTAATATATATATATATATATAACACACACACATACACACACACACACACACATATATATATATATATATATATATATAACATACACACACACATATATATATTATGTCATTCGTAGACAGTACTGTTTTGCTGTATCACATCTCCTATGCGACTAGACATCCGAGTGTCTCAAGCTAAGATTGAAACCCGACTGATTTGGTGTCAGTCAGAGCTTCTACCAGTGCACTATCTTCACTCGGCAGAGTTACATAGCTAAATCTAGCGTATTGGTTTTATGAATGTAAACAAATGCCAATCAGCCAAAGTGCTCCATTCATTCTACTGACGAGCTTTGCATTACCACAGGTGGCTGTTGTTTATAGAATTAGCTTATAACTAAACAGTGCTCAAATGAAATATATTTTCAAGAGCTAAATTATCTCCTTTGCAGACAGTACTGTTTTGCTGTATCAGGGTTACATTCCTCCAAAATATATTAATATATTTTGTAATACACTTTTATGTTTATTATACAATGACTGATGATATGTTTTTCTTTTGTTTTCAGGTAAGTGCCACACTTTTTCTTTTTGATTATCCAATGACTTTTTGACTTGAAGTCTCTACATTTCAAAGTCAACCACATGACAGGTAAGACTGCAAAAACTTTATCTAATGGTATTTAAATATTTTTATTTAAACATAGTCTTTTGATAAGAAAATGAAACTTATTACTATTTTTCCTTTATTTTAAGATAGCATCAGGCAAAATTATTTTCAAAATAAATATACTTTACTGTGTCATGAAAATGTAGAGATTTTATTCAAGTTTCGTGATGTGCATTCAATGTTATTAAAACTATAAATGTATAAACAATAATTTTATGGCATTTTCCAATTGGATTGTTTTTACTTAGTATTATTTCATCAGAGCATTTTGAGTTTTGAAGCTATAAGCAGTAGATTTGAAGGTTGTTCTTTACTTGATGTTCTCTATAGAATGACTTATTGTTAGGATCATCTTTCTGCTTAAAATCTTTAAACTTATTTGAATCCAAATTGAAAATAGAAATCCAGAATAAAAAGATGATTTTGCATAAATTTTGAATAGCTTTATTCTTCAATGCATCAAAAAATTGAAATACCAAAAATGGAATAAACAATTATAAATTTTAATTACAAATAAGTTTATCAATATATTAACTATTGTATGAGATTTTTTTCATTTTTAAACAATTCCTATTTCTTACATGTTTTTTTTCAATGAAACAGTTCTTCATGATTTGGGATTTATAATATTTTTAGAAAAAACTTTGTAAAACATTTTGTTTCTAAAATGTAGAAGAAATTTAGAAAGTGTTACTAATGGTTCTGTCCTTTGTCTATTTGGCCACAAAAATGTCCAATGTCTTGAATGAATTCAATTTGACACTTTCTTTTACGTGTGGCATGATATCAAGTTTAATGTCACAGAATCTAAATGGCTGCTGACCAATCTAATCATCTTTCAGAGTTTAACAAAACTTCTATGAACCATAAATCTGAATGCAACATGTGAAGTGTTGATTAACTTGATTTAGGTGGCCATTTTTACTCCAAAGGGGATTGGAAGATTTAAGGCTCAGATCTGAATGCTACAACCATAAATAATTGATGGCATTTCCTTGATAGCTTCTATTCAGTCTGAAGATTGTTGCCACCATATCATTTATTATCTTCTCTTTTAGCAATGAAGCAATGAGTGTCATTCAAAACCTCTTCACAGAATTTTTATCTTTGAATATCAAAATGAATTCTTTGTTTTCTTGCTTCTAATATTTTTGCACTGTTTATGATCAGTGCTTGACAAGACCTAATAAAGCAAATCTTGGTGAAAAGATAAATTTTTAAGATATGGTTGTTGCTTACAATCTATCTCAAGATAGATTATGGCAAGACATTCAGCTGGGATCTGTAACAGGGAGATCAGATGTTCAGTTTCACAAATGAAGAAGAAACAATTGGCTTGCATACATGGATTGGTTTTGTCCCTCAGTTGACTGTAAAAGTCTATCCATCCTGCAAGGAAAACATCCAAAAGTGCATGCTATTCATAAATTCAAAACAACATTATCAATGCGTCAGAAGGCATGAGTTAGAAAGTTACTGTGATGAAATAAAAACACAAATAGAATTATTTGGCCAATATTGAAAATATTATATGTGGCACAGTTAATCATCCAGAAACTTCCTCCTCATGGTTAAGCATATTCGTAGATCTGGAATGTCTTGCAAATATTTCTGCATCTAGGGCAGAATAACTACTTACTGTAAAAAGAATATAGGCACTGCCATATAATGCCAAATTATTGAGCAGAATGTCTTGAAATAAGCCCCCAAATTCTATTTCTATTTGGGTTGTAATTTCACTTCTAACAGGACAATAACTTTATATATATATATATATATATATATATATATATATATATATATATAGTCAAAACTATACAGAAATGATTCAGTTTAACGATAATTGGATAATTAAAGTCCAGATTTGGATCTTATTGAAAATCTGCTGTGAAAGTTCAAACTAGGAGGTCATCACTGATGTTGATTGAATTTATGATGACTGATTTTATTTTTTACAAATTAATGACTAAATAAAAGAGAATAAACAATGGGAACAAGTTTACTTGGCATTTATAGATCTCAAAACAATTTTATTTTACTGAAGCAAAAACATAGCTTTGTTTTCCTTCACCAATGTTAGGTCTGTAATTTCTCTCAAGCCAGTTTTCAGCACTTTTTTGTTCTGGAATTGTACTATTTTAATATTTTTGAATAAGATATGAACTTGAAACTTCTGCTAGGAATGATACACTTTTGGTAAAATATCTGTATTTTTTTTTAAATCTGAAAAAAAAAAATCAAATTGAGTTTTTTCTGCTTCATTATTTTTTGGTGAATTATTATATCAAGAAGAAGGGAATTCCTGGTTTTCCTGAATGCCTTTAACATACTTGAATATCAGATATTGAGAGAAGCCCAGGAAGGTAGAGGGGACTGCAGAAAAAGCTTCAAAATGGTTATGGACTAAAAGATCAGATCCATGGAGCTCTATAACAGTGATTGGTGGGATGTTTGATTGTGAAGGGAGAAAGGAGAGGGAAGAAGGGAAGCAAAAGAAATAGAAAGACATTAGCCAAGTTGCTGTTTGAGAGTTTTTTTGTTTTTTTTTAATTTTATTTTCTTCCTTGACTGTGTCTTGGTTTTCCCAGTGCATGCAAGGTTTTTTTTCCCTCTGCAAGATAATTCATTTCTGATCACGTAATTCCTAACTTCAGTGAATTAGTATTCTTGTGTTGTTGTTTTTTTTAAGAGAAATATTGTTTTTTAGGGTATAATAACTTTCCTGATGATATGTAATAATCCTTTACCTGTAATGTCTAGCAGTGTCTGTTGCAAGCGTATATCCTTCCACATGTTGAACCTAAGAAGGAAAAGATGAAAATTCAGTTTGTATCCATAAATATAGCAAATTATATTTAATGATATATAAGCAACTGCAAATGTTTGTATTTTCTGTTCATTATTTTCTGCTTCAGGATCGCCTGCTGGAATAGGTATTGTTCCGGTAGGGTTGCTTGGGCGAACCAGTATGATGTTGGAAGACCCAAAAATTGTTATGACCCCAAGTCAATAACATCACTGATGAGGCAATCCTTTGCACCTATTGGGGTGTATAATAACAAGCATATGACATTCATACAAAGATACATGGAAAAACATTTTAATCCAAGAATTTAAGCGCCATACTTTCTGCTCAATATAAACAACATTTCAAAGGTTTCAGCTCATTTTAAAACAAGAAACATCTTATTCTTTTGCAATCAGTCTTGTATAGATAAAGCACCACACTATCTGTTGTAACAAATTAGCGATTAAAATAATCTTTATTCTTGCGGTTTCTTAATCTTATAGAATTTTTAGAAAGTTATTTCTCTGAGAATAAATGCAAGGTTAGTAGCAAAAACAAGTGTCAAAGAACTTTTTCTACTGTTTGATCACCATCCCACCAAAACAGACTCTTCTTTGTCTTGGAGATAATGCTAAATTGAAGTTTACCTTCATTGGCTTCCCTGTCCAAAAAGAGGCTGTTTTTCTTTTTAATTCAGCTGCATTAACAAACTTTTCTCCACATGTTCTCCTTAACCATTTGATAATTTTGTCTCAGTTCTTAACTTTTTCAATGAAATTACACAAAACCATTTCCAAATTCTTTGTAAGCAAGCATGCTGTTCTGGTGATGCCTTTGATAAGAAACTTGTTTTTTTTCCCACTTAAAAGTTAGATTTGGGTTAATGCTATTGTTTTGTAAAATTCTGAGATGAAGTGTTGTCATTTACCATTCATTATTTAGAATATTCATCTTTGTTCTTATAAAAAAAGGAATGACATGCACCTGGAGAATGAAGAAAAATGTATCTAAAATGTTTTCAATAAAGATGAAAATAATCTGAACACTATATAAAATAATGGAATTTTAAATTATGGGCAAAACTTTAAGGTTCTGTTTTCAATACAGTCAATTCAGATATTTTTTGTAGCAAAGAAGAGAACTTTGTAAACTGCTGAATAAAAGTTGTCATTTAAAATACACTACCAAACAATATTAGCCATTGCATGTTTTATCAATATGTTAAAATAAATCCATATTTAAATCTAAAGGTTTATTAGCTGAATGATGGCAACATCTTTGCAATT
Source organism: Acanthosepion pharaonis (assembly GCA_903632075.3). Classification (NCBI taxonomy): domain Eukaryota; kingdom Metazoa; phylum Mollusca; class Cephalopoda; order Sepiida; family Sepiidae; genus Acanthosepion; species Acanthosepion pharaonis. Next base: position 120,073 of record CAHIKZ030000509.1, on the reverse strand, counting down.
AGGATGAACACCATTTGTATAAAATAGCTGAATTTAAATTAATAGCCATGTTGCAAGCTTAGAGATTTAAAATGGGTTATAAACCTGATTTGGTGGATAAAGAAAGCTGTTTAATAATTTCAGAAGTTGCAAAATATAAAAGAATAAAGGATATTTCAGAAATAATTAGCAGGTACCACTGAATGATGGTTCATTCAAAATAATATATGTATCCAATAGAAGATCTGATAAGAGAAAATTGAGAGCTTTATCATGGTGTGTGACATGCTCACAGGAAAAGCTGGAGTACGCACTAAAGCTGCAAATGAAATGCTCCAAAGATGACTCAGTAACTTGAGAAGTTAGTGAAGGAATATGAACTGTTAGTGGATGTGACATTGATCATATCAGACCAGAAATGGGCTGACAGACTGATGACAGTCCCACAAAAATGGCTAGATGTAGTAAGAAAAAAAGTTTAACCTACTTGTGCTGTCATTGTATGCAACTGAACCTGACCTAATAAGGGTTGTACACTGCCAACGTGAGCATCCTTGCATAAAATGCAGATTTTATTTTGTAAAGTGTATTCATCACCTAGCTTCGAAGGCAGATGTTAAGGTAGTAGTTACGGAATGCAAGGAATGTTAATCAATTGACCCAGCCCCAATATGTTGGCTACGAAGCAAGCTAAGTGTGCCTGAGGCATGGAAATGATTGGGAATAGACATTATCCATTATAATGGAAGACATTACCTGACACTGATCAATTATGGCCTTAGCCAATTTGCAATTTGGCAAACATGGCATCAACAGAATTCTACAGGCATTATCAATCATTTAGAGGCTCTTTTTATGACCAAGGTCCACCAGAAGAACTACTCACACACAATGATACCATGTTCTGTAGCCAACTGGTCAAAGACTTCTTAGCAAAGTGGGGTGTACATCTGTGCAGGCAATGGTAAAATTGAGAGAATTCATCACAATATTAAAAGAATCATTGCCAGGAAGCAATACTCAATCATGGAGGTGGTCTACTGGTATAATGTTGCACCAAAAGACAACAACTCCTTCGTTGCTGCACCTGCTAACATGGTTCATCTCTATCAAGTTGGTGAAAGGAATTGATTTAACTCTAACCTTATAACTTTTTGTCATAACATTGATAAGAACACATGCTGTAGAAAATAGGAGACTGTGTGTGGGTAAAAAAACCCACATAATTGATGTACTTCAAGATATCAGATAAGGTGTGTAACAGGTATCAGCAGTCCACTACAATTTTGATCAACGAAATGCCACACACCTGAAAGATCTTTGCCAAGATGTTGGCTCCATTAAATCAGAGAGTGACACAGACACTACATCAAGGACATCCTCTGAAAGTGCAAAAGTATTTGGACTTGGAGTATCTAGTGGTTCTTCTAATGGAGATGACTCAGGACCTGAGATTAAGCAGTATGACTCAACAGAAAACATGTGCCGAGAAGAGGAGGAGATTGTACCCATATGATGGAGTACTAGAATTAAAAGACGTGCACCCAGTTATCACATCTGCAACTATGATCGTGAGATCAAGGAAGAGTGTACAGAAGAAAATGGTAACATACACTGAAGATCAAAATGTTTTTATGTCACATGCTGCTTTTGCAGAAAAAAAAAGAGGAAAGAAAAATGCTTCGCCACTGAATGAGGTCAGCGAGTGGATGTAAATTAGCTTCTGCTAACCAATTGTAGTTAAAGTTTTACTGAGTTAAAGGGATTGCATAGAAAATCCGCTAATCCATTTCCATGCTACACAAATTGAAAACCTGATAAGGATTCACTGTACTTACTATAAAAGCAAGTGACTTTTCCTATGAAAGGAAATTTTTGTGAGGAGGCTGCATGCATGTACATGGAGATGTGGACTTTGTGACACTTTATCATAGACATCTGTAATAGCATCAATGATGTTAGAGACCAGTGACTCTCATCAAGAGCATGTGCTATGAACTCTGAAAGTGGAGTTAGGGACAGCATGATAATTTTAATGAGGTAGTAAGATAATTTAACACTTGAACACTGATTGGAACAGGTCACAACATTTTATCTATGCCTTCATTCTTTTAGTATTTTTATCCATATATTTACCTTTTTTTAAAGTATTTTGAACATTTGGTTGCAATTGTAAGATGTGTATGGAGCCAAAACCAACAAGCTTCTATGGTCATGCTCAGTGACTGCTGGTTGGTTATTGATGCTGCTCTTGTACAGCAAAACATAAACATATAACTTAAACTCTATTGCAGTAGTTCTGCTCCATTTACCAGTGCAATTTTAGCATAGAAGCACCTTTTTGTACAAATATCTGAAAAGATGCACAGGAAAAGAAAAGATTCAAAACAACTGTTTTAAAGCAAAATCTATTAATGCCTCATTCACTTGGAAATGTTTGGAGAATGGATCTGCTGAAACATTTGAAATAAAAATATTGAGAGTTTTAAAGAATCATTAAATGAAAGTAACATATCTGTTTATAATCTTGTGTTCTGTTCCAAATGAAACTTCATTCAAAGTGATGCATAAAGGCATGCATGTACATATAATTGATAGCATTATGAATTACTATCAGAATTTATGATGCATGAGCAGCATAACAAATATTGGAGAGGAAAGTGCAATCAGCAAGCCAAGTTTAAAATCTGTCTTTATCTGCTGCATTCAATTTGTACTAATGCTTTTGGGAAAGTCACAAATCCATTTCCTCTCTCTTCAAGCTATGGGTTAAATTGAAGGATATAGTAGGCTCTTTAGTTTTAGATGGTAGCCAATCTAGGAAAAGGAATGCTTTGAATTCAGAATTATAGAGAAAGCAATGAGAAACCACTGCACTATCTTTTCCAAGAAGTCATGGCAGTTCAGTGACTATAAAGAAAACAAATCTTTGAAGAGCCATGTTATAGCTGAAACGATATGGTATTAAAAAAAAAAAAAAAAACTCATCAAACAACAATATCGGATGCAAATATTGTTAAGTATTTATACTTAGGACTAATATATCTAAAGAACAGGTTAGGAACTAATACAATTTTGTGATTTTTTTTATTTCAGCTGAATAATCAGAATGCATTTTAGTTCAAAGTTCTGGAAGAAACATCTTCAGTTGGTGTAATTGATTCAGGCTAAAGGCAGTCATTTCATAATGATTAACTAGATAAAAACTGGTTACTTCTTAAATTTCACTTCTACTAGATACTGATTTCATTTATTTTGTTTTTCTTCTAGCATTCTTCTAAAAAAGTTCTGATACAAAATATACATCAGGAAAGACTCTGGCCAAAACATTATGAATTAAGAAAATCAAAGATAAAGATGCTCATTTGGAAAGAATATTAACAAGACCTTAATGAATTTTAAGCAAAAAAATAAGTCATAGGATATGTGCCTAGTATTGTGTAGGACCTCCCCAAGCCTAACAAATTACAGCAATTTTATGGGTCATTGATTCCATAAGGGTTAAAAGACTTCTGCAGGAAGTTTAGACAACTTTTAATAGTGTCATGGTATTTATAGTTTCAGAATCTTGCATGCGAATGCACTGCTCCACCATGTCCCATAAATATGTGATTGGGCTGATATCAAGAGAACATGGAAGTCACACCATTTGCAGAAATATCCAGAATGCTTCTCAAAACAGTTCTGGGCAATTTCAACATATTATCTTGCTGGAATAACCCATCTCTGGGGTACATGGAGTTCATGAATGTGTGCAAATAGTTATAAATCAGTGCAACATTGTGATCATCAGTCATTAATGAGTTTAAGCAGATTATTTATCTCAATCCATGTCACACTATTATGAAACAACCACCAACCAGTACAATACCTTGTTGACAACTGAGGTTCATGGTCACATGGGTTCTACACCACACCCAAATCCTACCATCAAACAAACACAACTGGAACTATGATTCATTGGGACTTACTGCTTGTTGCCACTTTTCCTGAGTTCAATTGATGATGTTATGAATCCAATAAGATACTGTGTCCAATATTGTGGTGTTAAAAAGTGTTTTCTAGTGAATTTTTTGCTTCCATATCCCATGAACCCTAAAGAACATTGAACTGACTTCCTGGATATTCATTTGGTATATACTGCAATGAATGTGGATATGATTTGAACTAGTTGCATGTCTGTTAGCACAGAAAATTCTTGCCAGATATTCATGATCATTAAAGATCTGTGGTTGACCACTGTACTGTCCATAGTGGGTAGTAATGCCTTCCGTTAGGTATTCCCAGTAAATATAGGATACTATAGATCATAGTATATGATTTCAGAAATGGAATGTTCCATTCATTTAGCACTTATTCTCATGTCCTGTTCAAACTCTGATAATTCTTGTTTTGTTATGAGAAAGCTAACCAGTGTTTGCACTGACTCAACAGATGTCAGAACACTACTGATAGGGCCCATGACATCCAAGTATGGTGGTGCCTCTTACCACTATCTTTACATACTGCTATCCATAACTTTTGGCAGTAAGTGTACTAGGATATGGCGTCTATTTTTTTTTTTTTTTAACCAATACTACAACGATAATGATCTTCTATTTGTTTTACCTCAAGCATCAGAAACTTTAATGCTGCCAGACCTTTCATCTGTTTGTTGATGATTTTTTTCAGTAAGAGTTTTATCTGTTTGACATGAGGGACTGAACTTTATGTTAATGATCTCTCATCTTTTCTCTGTTAAGGTATTCTCTGATCAAATATACAGAGTGATTCCCCCAGGAGTCAATGCAAGCAGGTAACTTCAACATTTGATAAAAGAATTTTGTGTCAACTGTATGTTCATTATATACAGTTACAGTTTCAATACAATTTTTTCCATCATCAAATGGGAACAACTTGTGATATGTATTTCCTACTCTTAGTGATTGGAAGTGCAATGCACATGTGCATGTGTTTGAAAAATATTGATTACCAACAGAAATGCTTCTTTGTGAGGGTAAAATCTGAAGAGCCATTGTGCCAAAAATAGAAGTATTTTTGGTTATAGAATAATTAAAAGTAAAGAAAAAATGTCTGGAAAACCATTTCAGTCCTCTTCCAGAAAGAAAAGGTTTTCAGTCATAATAAAGTTGATTGGCTGCTGACAGAAAAGAATATCTGCTGTTATTGATGGATGCAGGAGAATCAAACATTTTCTATAATTTATATGTTTATTTTGAAGGATGTTTTTTATGATCCTATTTCATATTCTTTTATCCATTCCTGCTTTGATTCTTTCAATTTTATTGGCATGGAATATATTCATTCCATCTATTGAATCAAATATATGTTGTTCATAAAAAAGGTTACATGACCTAAAACTTCATTATTTAGTATTTCATATCTTATCATCAAATTTATCTAACTAATCAGAACAGAAAAATGTTCCTATACAAGTATACAGTTATTTGTTTCAAAATGATATCCCAGTCTTTTCATTTTTCACCACCATTTTCCTTGACATACATCAATGGAATCTCTGATTTTATTCAGACCCTTTCTTTATTTGCAAAATTATAACATTAGTGTTTCACATAGAAGTGATCATATGCAAATTTTTCAAGAGTACAAAATTTTCTTTTGACACTGCTATTGCTCAGAGGAGCCATCTTGAATTCCAGTGCTATTGATAGAATTGAAATAATTTTTCTCATTATAATAGCAGCTTCATGATCAACCAATTTTTATCATTTATATTTGACTTTGATACTTCTGCTTCTGAGAATGACTGTCTGTCTGGAAAATGATTTGTGTTGTTACTTGCACTTTTACTGTTTTTTTTTTTAACTCAAATATATTATTTCTGTGATTTTTTTCACTGTTCTATTTTTGTCCTCGTTCACTGTAATGAATTTGGTATAAAGACAATGACTTAAACCCTTAGCATGTGCTTTCATTTGCTTCTGTTGCATTATTGCTCACTTGTATGAATTTCAAATCACAGTCAAAGAACAGTCTTCTTTTCTTTATTAATATAAATATTTCTTCTTTAAATTTATAAAAAGAAAAGTTAATCCTTCCCTGACATGTGCAGATATTACTGGTGTGCTACTGAGTATATTTTTTGCCATTCCTTATGGTTTTGTGTCAGGTTTGACTAAGCATAATAAATTCAAACTCATCTTAATCAGTATTGTTTATACTTGATCAGGCATTGTTAATCAATGTGTGAAAAACTTGAATTTGTTCTTCTTGCCTCTCTTATGTTTTTGTTCTTCCTAAATCAATTCCAATGTATTCAGAAAGATTAAATGATAACTTGAAGGCATACTCAATATTTTGTCTGTAGATTAAAGAAGTTTATGCTATTTAAAATATGCTAAATAGAAAAGGCAAGATGAAAACATTGCAGTTGCTGTTATTTTCTTAATTATAACTTCGGCAAAATCATTCTTGTTATATTTTCTTGAAGCTAACTTCTTTATCATTTCATTCTTTACAAAATGTATTTGAATGAATATTAAGTCTTTCAATTATTATCAGACAGTTTTTCTACTAAATTTGAAAATGTTAAACTTGAGCCCAAATCTTTTTTAAATGCCATATCTCTTCAAAGAGTAAGTGACCATGGTTCTCCACAGATTCCTTTTTCATTATTTTCTGTGAATTGCTATGACTTGGAGTAGTTTCCTGCTACTATTTTCAGTTTGAATTTGAGTTGTCCCTCTTTTATAGCTCGGTCTACCTTGCTATTTAGCCCACAGATAAGGAGAGAAGAGAAGGAGTCGTGCCTTTCCTAAAAGCACTAGTCCTAAGTAAATACAACAGAACCCAGCTTACTAATTCAATAACCATTATGCTACTAGCATGTTCCGTCCTATAACAATTGTTACATGGCATACACATTTTATATCCTCATTATAACAACCATTATGAAATAGAATATATAAAATATATAACAAAATGAATGACATAACTTTTGCTAAAATATTAACATAGCAATAATTTTGATTCCTGTCATTGTAACATTGACATAGAAATAATTTAAAATAAAAAAATATTTTTTTATAGTATCTTGGATATAATGTCTTAAATATTCAGTAACAGCAGATACTTAAAAAAGAATAAAATTTAGTTGAGTCACATGATTTCTCCATATTTGTCACCAGGGATAATTTTCTCATAATCAGTTGAAAATGGCTATCACAAGTAGGCAAACTACTTTTTCTAGTGATAAGATTTTTGCTCTGCTTATGTGAAAAATGCCACATAGCATTTTTTAAAAAAATATAATGCCAAATACTGGAAATTGCAACATGCAAGTTGACATTTAAAATATCAACTTTTATATTGCAATCTTGAAACTTGAAAAAGTTCTTTCCTAAATTACAGATTGGCTTCATAGTATAAACTATGAACCTTTATCACAGAGAAGTAACTAAATAGAGCAGTTGTCTCTAAATATATTCTGTCCTGCCATAAGATTGTCTTCTACACAAATATTATCATGAGGTTTAAACAAACCTACCAAAATATTTACATTGTATTTATTTTTAATTAAAATGTTAGTATTTTGTTTAGGAAAAACAAAACAAGAATTTCTGTTATGAAGTTTGATTTTTTTTGTATTTTATCAGTCTGAGAGCTGCTTCTACCGTTACTGCTTGGGCATTTATATAGTCTGTGTTAACTATGCTAATTAGGTAGTCATTTACATATTACTACAATTTCATTTTAAATTCTGAAGGAAAAGAGATAAATTTATTTTCAGTAAAGTTTTCTTGGTAATAACAGCTGTGAAATATGTTTATTTTAAGTAAGCACAATATTTTTCCATAAAATGGAATGAATTATAAGAATTTGTTGTTTAAATTATAATAAATTGCTTAAGATGCAGGTAAAATGGCTGGCTCTCTGTACCACTTCAGTAAGTACCTGACCCCAGGACCTATTCCCTACCTTTTACAAGAGCCAGATCAGGCCATAATTGGAGTACTGTTTTCATATTTGGGCAGCCACACTGCACTCTCCAGCTTCAATAGTCTAAAAGTGTCTATCAGTCCTTGTGGGTGATAAATTATTTTCCATTCTTCAACCTCTTTCTATCACAGGTGGAATGTAGCAAGCTTCTGGTTGCTCTATTGATACTTTCATGAAAAGTGATTGAACAAACTACATTCCTTTGTTCCACCAGTTCTAACCTTTCTGGCAAGGACCTGCTATGCTACTTACATTCCCTCTATATTCCATCAGTGAGAAATTCCACTTGAACAGCTTCTTTCTGTGATCTACTGCTCTGTGGTATGAACAGCCAAGAGGATATTTCCCTAATCTATACAATCTTATCTTGTTCAAATCTAGGGTTAACCAAAAATCTAAGTACATAAATATATTTTCACATTCCAAAACTTCGATATCCTTGAAAATGAAGACAGTAGAATTTTTTTGGCCAATATCAATTTACAAATATCATACCTTTCAAAGCAGCACTAATTTCTGAGAAGATTTAAGAGTTAAGTATTTCTATAATAATAAATATTCCATATAGTCAAAAACATTACATATCTGAAAATATAATCTGGATTTTATTTTTTAGATTGGGGAATCCATATTATATGGAAATAATAACCATTGTGATTTCTTATTAAAAAAATGAAAGCTAACTAATGACCAAACTTTAGAGGATCAGTCTACAGCCAAACTGATCTGCAATTTATTTACATTCAGCAGAAGACATCAATGTAGAAATGAATTTGTCTGTCATACTATTTGTTATTGCCATGGTAAAATGTAAGAAAGTTTTGTTATAACATAAGAAAATGTTATGTGCTAAGAGACATTAAAATGAGAAGGGTTAATATCAAAAACCTGTGGTAAGAATTGAGGATTTAATTCAAACATAAATGACTTAATTTGTATGTCAAGCAGTTTGAACAATGGAAAAGTGACCCAGATTTAGGGGGCAATGTTGATTGATATGCAGCTACAAATGCAAGCTGTAAAGCAAAAATTTCATTTTTTTTAAACAACTGAATTTAGAACTGAATTTTCCTGGATGGAAAATGGTCAAGGTAGCAGGCACAGATAAGGCATCAAGGAGGATGGAGGAACTATCCACGCTCACTGAAGGGGTCGGTGAGTGAGGATAATAAAAGAGAGGGTGGAGAAGGAATTCCCTAACATTATGATGTAAGCCAGAGGGGATTCACTGAAATGCTCCTACCTCACCACACCCCCAACTCATGCCAGTTTGGGAAAATATCCATAAATACAAATGCACAAAGCAAATTAATCAGAAAGAGAAGCAGAAGAAATAGAGACGAGATCAGAGATAGGAGAGAGGCCCATGTGATTATCTGCTGAAAAAAGCACCCATCTTCAGCCTTGTGCCAAACTTTACCAAAGCAGCAAACCAGATTTTACTAGGTCAGCAATAATATCACTTCTGATTTAGATGCAGGTTGGGCTGATAATTAATTGCATGTGAACTCTGATATAAACCAATTATTGTACGTAAGACTGATATAAAAACAGTATTTACTTTTGTTCATTATATTTGAATGTTATTTTTTTTCCCTGTATGTCTTTGCCCTGCTTGGACCTTCCCAACACAAAGATACCTGCAATGATTTGATCTTGGCCTCCTTATGATCAAACTTAAATCACGATCAGCCGTGGTGTTGGAAGTTTTGGTCAATGTGGGAGGGTGTCGTACGATTACATGTCATCTTTCATCTCATCTTACTATTTTTCAACAAAAGAAATAATTTGAAGTGTCAAATATCACTTTGACAATCATATTTAGTTTATTTAGTAAAAGAAGAAAATTCTGAAATGCTGATGCATTAGATTTTTATAACAGTGTCTCATTCCTCAGAGATTTCAATCTTTTTTTGTGATAAACATTTCCTTTTATCATAATGGAAACAATGCCAAGAAAAAAGAAATATTTCCTTTTCCATAAAATTACTGTAATGCAGTTTCATATAAAGAAAAGTGAATTTTAAGATGCACACAAACGAGTTTTTGATTGCATGTTAATGTTCACCTGTAAACAATAACTGACACCATTGAGTTATTATCATGCATGCACACTTATGCAATACAGATTTGTATTATTTGTACAAATTTTCCTCTCTTTTGCTAACACAGATGCAAAAGTAACTTGATTGTATACACAGGCATATAAGTGGATTTATATTTATAATCAGCAGCAGTGTTTGCATAACTTGTGCATCAATGTATAAAAAAATTGCAGATATTTGTATGAAAATGCACACATTACACTCATACATAAATGAATGCACATTCAAATACAGTATTCAATTAAATATGTACAACCTTTTAAATGGATTTGTACTTATTAACCTTAGTTTAAGATGTTTTAAGATGTTATAACCTTATTGGTTCTTAATTTGTAATTGTGGGATCAAATCAACCAATCAGAATTCAGAAATAAATTTGAACATGCAAAGTGCAAAAGTATTCTTCCTCTGCTTTTATATGGAACTGAATTATTTTTTATAAAAATATTTTTAGAGATTAGAAAATAAAGTGCATATTTAATTGAATAACACAGTTTTGCTTGAGCAATAAAAAGGTTTGGAAATGTAATTGCTATTGTTCAAGGCTTTTATAACAGATAAAAGACAGATTTTAGTGATTATAAAATTTCTTTCTGAGACAAGGAAAAACCTTGAAAATTTTTTTAATAACCTTGCTAAAAATAATTGTTTTAATATTTTTAATTCTCAGTGATAGTCTATAAAGCTCAGGTTGCATCATAAAATGATTATTGTGAAAAAGATAATTAAGAAGTGAAGGAAAAGGATAATACTCACCCTATATATATATATATATATATATATATATATATATATATATATATATATATCTGTGTGTGTGCATATATGAGAGGTGGGTGCTGAAAGGTATGTGGCCCAACCTACTTCCTAAAGTCTGACTAAATGACCAAACATCAGATTTTTGGGGAAGGAATTTGTTATATACATATTTGGTACATGGTACTGCAAGGAAAGATGGGAAGAGGAAAGACTGATTTGACAGGAAGAAGAGTCTTATTATTTGTTAGTCAGAAAAAGGCTAAGAAATACCATGTGAGACAGATATGTGCATGAAGGGATCACTAGAAGAACTGACTGAATGTAGAATTCAGAGTATTTATGTGTTCTTGGATGGATCACAGAAGCATTCACTGTATCAGTGTGTGGTACTTTCCAGTTGACCAAAATATGCTTAGTTCCTGGTCACATGACATGTTCACCACTATAACTGCTTAGCAATGAATCACTAAGTCTGTGACACATATTGCAGATCATCAGATGTTCCATTTTTAGGTGTGATGAAAGGAGTCATGAATCTTTAAAGATCTGAATTTTATTTAGGATGTAACAGAACTCCAAGATTTCATAATGATAAAGGAATGAGAATAGATCTTAATGTTTAGTGTATGATGAAGTCATTTTATTGTAATGGGAGTCGTCTGTGGTTACTTCAAATAGGGCTATATCTCTAAATGGGCAAATTTGATTGTAGTGTGGCCATTGTAACAGTTTAATTTTGTATCAATCATTTTTGTGCTGTCCCTTGGATTTTTAGTAATAGGTGATTGAGTTGGCCAGATCTGTATTTTCTGATGTCTGATTCTCCCATAAATGGAGATGAAAGACAAATTAGGTACCAGCAATGATATTTGCCAAGGTATCAAAATCTGGTGTTCTAAGAGAACACTGGGTGTTGTACAAGGTGGCAAATGTGAGTGCAATGTGTCTTGTCAGATTTGTCCTTTTCATTTTTGACCTGAAGCACCAGGCTCTTTGTTTTGGTGATACTGAAGTTACTGATCCAGGTTAGATGTGATGAGTGGGCTATAGTTGAATTGGGCTGATATAGTAAAATTTTGTTGCAAACTTGTATTGAATTCTTGTAAAATGAGGCTGATTAAGCAAACTTAATATTTGTGATCAGCTTCATTGTTAGTTAACGTGACACAGTGGTGAACTTGTCTTAGTAGGGCATTTATTTGCATTACATAAGTTTCAAAGTTGACATTTGTAAACTGTTGTCTGAGTAGTTTGGACAAACCAATATTAGGGTGATGACCATTGATAGCATAATGAGGTGATACACTGGTAGCATTGTTGACCATTTGCAGATGAAGTAATAGATTCAAGTACATCTGACCTTTAGCAATTCCTACCTTTGCACACCATATAGAAACCATTCTTCATTGTGAGATGTGGCTATTTGATATTGGCAGGGCTTGATGGTCATCAGGGACAATTAAATTCCTGTGTAATTGATATCTAAATTTTCTGTAAACAGTTGGAGGATATACTTTAGGCTATTTCTCAGTGGTACAATCCATGAGAAATGTCCATTGAATGAGATCTTGGTATGGTATGGCAGTAAAGCATTGGCTAAAGCTTTCAAGGATGGTAAGAATGTAACACTTTCTTTTGGAGATGAGCATCATGAAAGACAAAATTGAATTGACTTGTTTACTGTGACCAATAAGTTAATTTGGTTGCTTGCCATAGTTCCATTTGCATTTGGCACATGTTACATGTATTGATATAAGCTTTAGTGCCTTGATTCTTGGATTCCAACCAGTAACTGGATAGATGTGCACAAAAGTAGGTGATGCCATTGTGGTTTAGGAACTGATGGATTTGGTAATTGTTATATTCCCTGCTAAGAGGAATATATACTGGAAAAAAAAGATGGATAAAATAAGTAAAGGTTTATTGTAAAAAGACCAGTACAATAAGAATAAAGGTAACAGTTATGCACAAGGTCATCACAAGTCAATCCAGTAGGGCGTGCTACTATTGGAAGGTCGGTAGTTTTTGTGTAAGTTTGAATCATACTCAACAGATCCCAACTAGTCTCTGTAGTCTGTTGACTTACAGATACTTATAGGTAGTTAGTACCAATAGTGTAGTCACTTACGGGGGGGGGGTGACAGGTTATTCCATTACATCAGTAACGATATTTAATATGGAAATTTTATTGCAGAACGAATTTGAGTGATTTTTTTTTTTTTTTTTACCATATTTGATCATTAAGAAATTGGCAGGTAAAAAACTCATGACTGTATCCTTTATTGAGAGCAGCTTAATAGATACTGAGATTTTGAATTGTTAAACTGTCTCTGGTCCAAATATGCAAGGAGCTAATGATCAGGGGAGTTGGCAAAATTGCATCTGCAGAAGTAGATGAATTTGGAGGTGGCCTGTTTTATGACATACACTTGTATTTAGTGATACATCAGTTTTGTTCTGTTGGACTGAAGGTATATTAAATAACTTCAATGATTTTCTTTTGCCCATCTTTTGTTTTCTGGATAAGAATGGAAATACAGGTACCATTTCTGGTACAAGTGGTGTGAGTGTGAAGAATTGTGTGAAGTTGGGAAGTAAAATAATTAGTGATGAGGAAAAACACTTCATTATTTTTGAAGACCTAATTGGCTTGTCAACTTTATTGAATTCCTTGATTACAGATATCAAGTTGGAAACAAGATTTTGGTTTTGTTCCTTTAAACAGTTCTCAAGGAATTGATAGATCCAAACGAAATATCCAAAGCTGTTTGTTTGCTGTAGGAAGCTTCATTTGAATGCTAGTAGACATATTTGGTGTGAGATTTGAATCCCTCGTTATTGACAATAGGACTGAAAATTTAGTTTTGTAGGTGAAGAAGAGACATTTGACTCGGTTCCATTTGAGGCTGAGAATTGTTCAAAGCTTGTCATGTATTAATTGAAGTTTTTGGTGTGGATGAGATTGTTATCAATATAGGTGGAGATGCTTTCACAGGAAGCAACATTGTCTAGATCTTTGGTTAAAGAATGAGAAGAAATTTATGCAGCAGAAATCAAACCAAAAGTGAGGCAATTTTATTGGTAATACTGGCCTTTTTAAGTGAAGGCAGTTTGTGACATCAGTGACAATTTGCCAATAACTATTGTGGAAGTCAAGTGAAGGGAAGTATTTCTTGCTTTCTCTAATTTTATTGAATATGGAGTCATGGGTTGGCATTGCAAAAGGATCAAGATTCTCAGGTAGTTTGTTAAAAGTGTTCTTAAAATTGGTGATTATTCAGACCTTGCCTTTTTTCAGCAAAAGATTTTGGATACAGTGATTCTTTTTTTGGTCATATCTGCAATTTTATCATTGACATTGATTTCCAGTACTTGGGTGATTAGAGGATATTTTTGGCTGCAGGACTGACCATTCATTGGTATGTAAATTGGTTTAATAAATGTCATTTTCATAATTTTTCGTACTGTTGATGTCAACACAGCTGATAAGCAGGTTGATCATAGCCCCCAATTCATTGCAATTTGTATATTGGTGGTGGGATATATTTATATTTTATTTCAGCCAATCTAATTTTTCCTCCAGTGTCTGGTTGTTTGGTAAGTTGGCTTTACTGTATGGCATGTTTCACTAGTGATAATAGTCTTCATGCGCAACAATGTGAATGAATATTTATACTAGGACAGTTTTTGGGCCCAGTGGATTTCAGTGTAATATATGGGCAGTTGGAAGTGTGTGACTGAATTTGAAATTGTTCTGGTTTTTGACTGAGAATGTAGTCAGTGTGTCATGGCTAAGGATGTTTTGACCAATGAGAATTGGAATGTTTGCATTTTTATCTGTATACGTTTCAAAATGGGCAAATTGCAGTCCTCAAAGGTGATACTGTGATAAGTAAAACAAAACTCAGAACAGAAGTAAAAGTACTAAGCCTTATTTAGCTAAACAAAACCCACCTACAAAGTAAAAGGCAGATTATATAGCCTGCATGGGCAAGTCCATTGTTCATAAAATGTTAGCATAGGATACCACAGATTATTTCACTAAGAACATTGCCACAAATACCATTAGCATGAGCATTTGATTTGACCATGTACTCTTTTGCCTTTTTAGGTAGTCAGTTAAAAGAAATGAGACATATAACACAACCAGTCCAGCATAAAAACATTGGTGATAGAGAAATCATGTGAAGTAAAGTGAAATAAGATGAATGGGAATTGCTGGATGGACTGCTGGAAGTTGAAAATTTAACAGCTGTTTGTGTTGTGGACCATGGGCCAAGCCACCACATCCTGTTTGTTCCTTATTGAAAATTCAGTTTAATAAACTGATTGATGAGTGTGTCACTTGGTGTTTCATTTTGTTGTGGTGTAGAAGCATTATTTGGTTGGTATCTGTGGTGGTGATGTCTATTTGTTCATGGGGTTGATGGAAAAATTGGAGGTTTCAGCTCATGAAACATGGACAAACTTATGTATAGTTCTGGCACATAGTGGTGTTGTGGTTTTCACTACAACTTCTGTAATTTTTATTCTGATTCCAGTTGGTGTTGTGATTGGTGTGGTTTGATCTATTATTGTGAGAAGAGCCCAATTTTTTTATATGCATTCAGCAAAGCCAATTGATAACCCATTATGTCCCACTGACTTTTCTATTTCTAGCTGTGATGCAAGGTGTCATGAATTCCAATGAGATCTGAATATTATTTAGGATGTAAAAGCTTCTTAGCTCATCCAAGAACTCTTCAACACCCACTTGAGAATTAGATATAAAATAATTTTTGTTGTGAAATATGTTCAGTCATCCTCATAATTTTTATTTTACTTAATCTAATCAAACAATATTGAATTATGGAAATCTTCCTTCTCCTCAGATATAAAGTTGATTTCCAATTCCACAAGGGTAGTTTCATTCTGAATTCTTATAGCATTGAATTTAACTCTAGATGCTTTTGGCTCCTCAGATTTCATGGACAAAAAAAAAGATTCATCTTTGAATAAAGTAAATTCTAACAGGCATATCAGTGAAAATGTAGTTAGTTGATATCCCATGGCAAATGAATTTCAGCCAAATGAAATCAAATCAAATGTTTAGCAGAATTTAATCTGTTCACCAGAAAATAAATATTTCATAATTGCCAATTCCTCATCTTATTATGAACATTTCTATTTGATTCAAAAAGTTAGAGAGCTCATGATTATTTTAGGTATTTTAGAAGTATATATTTTACAAGAGGAACAAGATATTGTCTTAGAAGAAATGATTTTTCAGCTTCCCTGTCATTTTATGATTATCAAAATTTGCTTACCTGAAAATTAGAATTAAATTACAAATAAAAAAATAATTATTGTTGCTGTCTTCTTCTTCATTATTATTATTATTATTATGATAAAAGCAAAGAAAATTCTATCTTCTCAATGGTGTAGCTGTTCTGTGAGAACTCTAGGGGATGAAATTGAAAAGAACTGACAAAATACCCAAAACCTCACTTTAGAAATGTAGAAGTTGTGAAACATAAAAGTGTGTTCAATAATAATTATTACAATGCATACTGTCCCTAAGGCTATTGTAAAGACTAGCAGTAGAGCCCGGCGTTGCCCGGAGATGTAACAGTAAGAGATAGATCAAGTATCGACCATCATAAAGACTGAAAAATAAAATTGACAAAGATTATTGTTTAAGGTTGACGGACACGCATGTCTTAATTAGTTTTCTGTTTTTTTTTACGAATTGGTCAAACCCAAACTCAAACAAAAACATTGTTTCCAATTGTTATGAGTCTACCCATTGAATAGGAATTTATTATAAACAATTGTCTTGTAAATGGAATTTTTAAAGCATTCTGAATGTAAAAATAAAGAAAAAAGTGTGCAAGACAATAAGAAACACTACCTGCCAAAAAAAAGTGAAGTTTTGTTGAAATCGGTAGAAAAATGTAGGAAATCCGATCCCATATATAAAGGAACACACACACACACACACACACAACCTGGGTTTTATAATAAGTATAACTTGATATGAGTTGTCCCCCTTTCATTTTCGTGATGCCTCTTAATCATGTTTTCAAATTGATTTTGTGCAAAAATAATTGTGTTTTTCCAATTTTTGGTGCTGTCAGGACCACCGCAAGGTAATTTTACGTAGTCCTGTAAAGTTTTGTTGAAATTGGTTAAAAAATGTAGGAAATCTGATCCAATATATAAACGTACAGACACACACACACACACACAACCTGGGTTTTATAATAAGTATGATTGTTTATTGAATTTGGATATCTAAAGAAGATTTGAAATTGTCCAGACTGTTGTGAAGTTAGCAGGAATGTTAAAGCTAATGAAGATTTGAAGAGCCTAAACCTGTTGTTTGATCTGCAATTATATCAGAGATGTTTGAAGTAAAAAAAAAATATAGATGATACTGATTATTGTTATAATAATAGTATGAAAATTTAGTCTATGAATTTAGTTTACTTATATACACATGCATTTGTGTCATGACATTGTAGGGATACACTGCCCTACAAGATCTATTTTGGGATTTCATCAGTTTCTGTCTCAAACAGCCACATGACAAACCTTACTTTTTGGACTCTCCTAGAGGCAGATAGAGTTTGGCAGTGACAAGGACCAGACACAATATTGAGAAGTCCCAAGGCAATATAAAAAGGTGAACTTCACTCACTTAACCAGGCACCCTACCCACTGCCAAGAAGTAGAGTAATCCCCATAAGGGTACAGGTACCTTGTGAGTAATAACCTATTGTTTGTTGTGTCTTTTGTTTTATTTTGTGATATATGTAATAAATGTGGTAAAAGTATTTGTTGCCCTTTTTTCTTGTTACCTAGTACCTTCTTATTTTCTGTTTGGGAGCATCTTGAGGTGCAGAGCTGTTAAATATCTAACAGTCCCAATAATATATCAGAATTCTGACTTTCAGATTAAATTAAAAATATTATGATTTTCCATTTTATCTATACCATTCCATCATAATTGGAAAGTATTTTATTTTTATTAAAACAATTTTAATATGATTGTTATCTTTGATGATTAACTTCTCATTTTTGGTATAATTTTGGTATTAAAGAAAGGGATTAATATTAAGATTTCTAATTATATTATTTTGAATAATTTTTCAACAAATATACTTAAAAGTAAGTTTATTATAAAAAGAATTATACTTTTATTTATTTTGTTGGAATGAGAGAATTTGTACTTGTTGCTAAATAGAATTGTAATTTCCTGCACATGTAGTTGCCTAGATTTGAGGAGAGTTTGTATTATTAAAAGGTTGGCAGGATGTCCCCTAAGTGAAGTTAATGTCCTCTCTTAATATTCATGAATGTTTCTGCTCTAACACTTGGGATTTGTCTGTCAATTACAACATTTATTACTCATTCAATCTATTTTCATTATTCTTTGTTTTAGTGATTTACTTAGTGTAGCTTAGACGTGGCACAAGACCACAAATATGGATCACTCAATAAGGGACCAACTTTGTACTAATTCATCTGTGAGACAAGCTTACTAACCATTACACCATGTCAAAGTGCCTTTCTTTGTTTTATTTCTTTGCCCAATGTAAATAAATTTAACTTCATTTAACTGAAAACTCTAACCAGTCTTTTTTTGTCTAATGGAAATCTTCATTGCAATATCTTTGTGATGTTTTTCTAAATATACTGATTGTATGCATCACAAAAATGTGACTGATGATATTAATTTAATAATATTCCATTAGATTAGATACTTAAGAATAAGTATATTGTATCATATGACATTATTGCTGCAGGGGACACAACTCTTTGAGACAAGAAAAATACCCTGTGAAAATTTCTGTTGTTTCCATTTTGGGTTTTAAAGACAAACCCGTGGAATCTTAGTTTACACAGTTTCTATATTTAGTCAAGCAGTAACCAAAGATCATATAATTAAGTCACTTATATTTGCTGATATAATATACCATTAAAAAAATATGCTAAATAATTTTTCTTACCAGAATCTACCTTATATATTTATAAGTGTCCTATTAGTCACTGAAAATAAGAATCTGCAATGTTACCGGTCCTAACCTGGCATCTCAGCTTTAGTCACTTTCCAACCACTATAACCTAGCCATTTCTATAAATATCTTCATGCTAATTGTTCTGATAAGCTTTCCTCATTGATACTTCAACTTCACAAATTTCAGTGCAGTACTTGATAGGCAACTAGGTCTCATCATTTTACAGTTGGAATTGCTAGATCCAGCTGTAAGTTTTGTGTTAATAGTTTCTCTTCCCACACTTCTCACTTATGGGATTTTTTCTTACTTTCCTTAACCTATGATTTTCAAAAAATTGTCATTTTCCATCTTCTTGAATATTTTTTCTTTTTATTGTCCTCTTTTTTTCTTTCACACACTGTTAACCTTTAACATCTTTGCCACACCACATGAAAGACTCTTTTCCTATCAACGGCGAACTCCCAGCGGTCACTCCTTACCTACTTGGCTATCTACGCCAGGGCCTGTTCTTTTGTGTCGCCATGTCCGAGCCAGTAAGTACGAACCAGTGGTTGATGAAGTAGAATTACTCGAAGCAAATCCCCAATATGCACACATGAGATTCACCAATGGTCGTGAATCTACAGTCTCTGTAAGTGACCTAGCACCAGCAAGTATCTCATTACAAAGTGGGGATGTCGTAGACGATAACATCCAGAAAGATCTAAATGATTCTACACCCACTAATGAAAATCCCAAGGAAAAAGAAGTAGATAGTAACGATTCACAAACTATCGTTAACCCAGAAATTGTATCTTCTCCAAGTGATCTAAATATTACTCCCCCTCAGGTAATGTCAAGAACTCCTGATATACCCAGACGATCCCAACGGGAAATTCGTAAGCCAAAGAGGTATGATGAACAGTGAAAAAGAAAAAAAAAAAGGAGGGGGAGAATATACTATACTTATCTGCCCTTGGCATTTTGTTATTGTAATTACCTCCCTTACTTGCATTCTTCAGTTGATGAATCGCACAACCAAGGAATGTTTTGTTAATTAAATCCTTGTTAAGGAAAACCTGTCTTGTCAACTCATTTCAGTTGCATTATGACCTCATCTGGGGTGAAAGGATTAAAAAATAAATGATTATAATAAAGAAATATATATTTGTTAGTATGGTTGTCTTGATCTGAGCATTATAAAGTGTAAATTACTCTTTCAGTTATTTACTTGTTATGAAAAAAATGTAAATTCATATCCCTGTCATTCATAACAGTGTCCAAGTTTTAGATTTATTTTTTTGTAAAGTTGATTAAAATCCTTTCAGAAATTCCATGAAATTTAAAAAAAAAAGTTTTTCATTGATTAGTTACTTTAATTAAGCAAAAAACATTTGTGCATAAGGTTGTTTGAAAAATAATGACTGATTTTAGAATAAACCTTTTGTGTTCTAGTATATTATAATAGTTGCACAAAAACATATTACTCATTCCTAATGATTAAAGTGTCCTTTTTGTTAATTTCATATCAATCTCTTTCAGAATTTAACTTAAAATATTATATACCCCTTATCTTGAACATGAAAAAGAAGAGATGCATTTACTTTCTTAGTATGAATTCAAACTTTGGACAGCACAGCGCTGGTTTCTGAAGTTCTGCGGGTGTCATACAAATCTTGAAGATCAAAGGAATGCCCATCTTCAATTGACAATCAACATCTGAAAATACTGGTTGAATAAAACGCATGTCAGTGAAATGTCTTTCAACAATATTGGTCCATTTCAAGAAAATTGGTAAGGGAAGAAACTTGATAAACATGAACTCACTGAATGTCAAAGTGTTCGACGTTTTGAAGTGTGTTCGATGTTGCATCTACAAAATTTGTATGATCCATTTCATCGAGTAGTTACTTGTCATGAGAAATGGATCCTTTACGACAATCGTAAATGACCAGCTCAATGGCTTGATCAAGATGTAGGACCCAAACACTTTCCAAAGCTGGAATTGATCCAAGAGAATATTGTGGTGACTTTCTGATGGTCTGCCTTTATTGTTATTCATTACAGTGTTCTGGAATCTAACCAGAGCATCATTCCCTAAGTTTACTGCCAGCAACTGTTCAGTTAAGAAAAATACAACAGACACTGGTTAATCAATGAAGTCCAATACATGATAGTTCAGAGATATGCTGCCAGTATGACATTGCAGAAGCTTACAGACTTGTGATACAAAACTTTGCCAAATCCACCATATTCCCCTGATCTCTCGCTCACTTTTTAAGCCATTACAGAGAAGATGCAGAAACTGCATTCTAAGATTTATTGGCATCCAAACCATTATAGTTTTATTGTAAAGGCATTATTCTCAATGGCAGAATATGGATGTTCAGCATTCTTATTTAACATTGTTTAAATACATTATTTCAGGATTGAAATTTAATTCTAATATCTGATATTATTTTCTGTACAAACTAAATATTATAAAATGTTGTTCAAAATTAAATTGTCAGTTTTGTTTTAAACTTGACATAAATTAAAAATGAAAATATATTTTATTGGTATTAATTATAAATATTATTTGTTGATTGCTCAAATTTTCATCTAATCCATTAGTTTTTAATGCTTATTTTAAAGCAGATATCAAAAGCTTTTCCTTTGATATATCACTTTTGGAAATCCCTTCCATTTTCATGCTTACCAGTCAGCTATAATATAATCTCCAAAAATTTAAATGTAATAGCATTCATCCTCTTCTGTCTAATTGGATCCTATTCTTTTATTGTCCTTTCACTTTCTCTTCACTAACATTTTCTCAGTTTCCTTCATTCTATTGTCTTTCAACCTCAGTAAACACTTGCATCTTAGTAACTCTATCACCTTGTTTTGCAGACTATGGAGATTTTTGACAAATCATCTATGTGCAGAATTTCATAAAGTAATATTCTGTAATATATACAAACCTCAGTAAGATCCGCTAAATCTACAGTCTCTGCCGCTTCTGTGCTTTTGACAACTCTCTTTATCCTCTTGGATTGCCAATGAACAGGGAAGTATTTGCCATTGCTTCCAACAATGAAAATGATATAGCCCCCGCTCCCTCTGAGAACCATCATCCTCTAAATTGGCAAAAGATAAATCACTATATGCCACCATTCACAGCTCCTGGAGATCACCAAGAGCTGGGATACAAATCCAAGAAGTCTCCTTCTTGGCTTCTTTATGTTCTTGTTGGCTTGTCGTATACAATCAAATCTTCCCTTCTTCATAAAAGATGGAAATTCACTGACATCAAAACTGAGATCAGGCCTGGTCTGGATGGCAATCCAATTTAGCCTTGCTATTGTTTCTTTATCAGAACTCAGTTTTCCATCTCTAACAACATAAGGAACAGGGATAAGCTGAAGTCCTTGAACATATTTGTCCTGGCTAATAACAATGTTGTTTTTTCTGATTAACATCTAATCCAAGGTACCTGAAGTTAACTGAATCCTCAGATTTTACAACGAAAATAGCCTTTAGTTTATCAATGATGGATCTCCAGAAAAGCTCAGAGCCACCCCAACAGAAGTCAACATGCGTGGAAATAATGCCATGCATTTCCTTATTATGAAACCAAGTAAAAATAGCTTGGTCATATCTGGATATCTCGGCTCCAAGTCTCAGCAGTGCATTTTTTACCATAAGGTACCAGGACCTTCAGGCATCAGTCAAACCATAAACAAGCTCCCAAAGTTTACCTCTGTCATTGACTACTTCAGGTTGTGGCAACAAATAAACAGGTCTGGCAATTTTCATGCCTCGAAGAAAAGCAGTCTTTATGTCTAGAGAATTGCAACACCAACCTTTTGAGGCTATCACAGCCAAAGCAATCCTAAATCCTTCCTTGGAGCATGTGGGAGAGTCAGATCTAACAGATCCTTTATCTCTGTCCTGAAATCCTTTAGCAACAAGCCTGGCCTTAACAGAATTACTGCTTTGTGCAGTTTTTTCTGTGCACACCTATCGTGTGGTGACTCTACTCTGCCCCATGTCAGGAACAACTGTATGGACTTTATTCTTTAGCCAATTAGATAATTCCTCCTGTTTTGCCTGCTCAAAACAAGGATCAGATGTAGATAATATAAGAATCTCTGCTGGATCTGTTGAATCTAATTCTGGGACAGGTGTCCAAGAAGTAACAGCATTTTCAAAATCAAGGCAAAAGGGTCTGTTGCCCCCTTAAACAACATTCATGAAATATTTATTGGAACCAGTGGCTTTTCCAGCTCTACTGATTATTCTCAAGTTATCAAGTTCAGTCTGGTTGATCATTTAGCAATTCACTACTTGCCCTGGTTTAGGTAGGTTCACCTGTTTTACTGGTTTTATAACTTTTTCTAGTAATGCTTCATTTGTCGTGGGACTAATATCTACATTGTTACAAGACTCTTCTGGCATTAGATATTCTTCCTCTATGTCATCCTGAGTCAGACTGTCTGTAACATTTCCATGTATCACCTCTGGATTTCCAACAATGTCTGAATCACTGTTAACTACTGGCTGTTCAATCTGATTGAAGTGGTGCATCAGCTGACAGGGATCTACTCTTACATATATTCCTCCATCTTTTACAAGGACCTGCATAGACACCCATCCAATAACTGTTCCTGGGCCCATCCATTTTTCTGATTCATTTCTCTTGAAATATACTAGATCACCATCGGCATATTTTTGTGGAAATGCTGATTGTATTTGATGTCACAGGGCTCTTCTTATTTTTTCAGAAGACTCACTTTCAACAAATGAACTTCTAGCAGCATTGCATTGCATTTAGATTGTTGGCAACTATCTCACTTGTGAATATCCCTTCCAGAGCAGGTGGTCTATTATTTAGTAGTGTAGGAATGTTTGAGTTCCTACCTAACACCAATTGATTTGGACTATATCCATTCACATTGTGCAATTTAATCTTTGCACTAACGGCCCACCCAAGAGTCACCTCCAAATTACACTTAACATCAGCCAATGTCTTAATTACCATATCTCCTAGTACAGCATTATGATACTCATATAACCCATTACTCTAGGGAGACTGAGCAGCAGTTGTTCTTACAACGATGTTTAGATTTTGAACCATGTCTTGAAATTCTTGGTTATCAAACTCTCTTCCTTTGTCTGACAGAAAAAAAGTCTGGTATTCCAAAATAAGAAATCCAATATTTAAAAATGCATTTAATAATGGAAGAGCTTTCTTTATTTGGGATTTCAGCTGCAACACTATACCTAGTGCCATAATCGATCATATGGAGCACCTTATAACCTTGCATGTCTTTAATATCCATTGCAACTTGCTCATTGAACTGTGTGGCTAATGAAAATCTGACAATGGGTCTTGGCTTTGCTTTTTTGTAAGTTAAACAAATGTCACATGTTGATGGAATCTCCTCCAGGATTTTAAGGAATTCCTTGTCTCTTATACCAGCATTTCTTGCCAATGAAACCAATTTGAAACCATTGGGGTGGCTGATTGGGCAGTGTATTTTTTCAGCTATTTTCAACTTTTTCTTTCTACTTTTTTTATTTACACTGATAAGTAGTACTTCTGCACACTCCTTCTGTTATGGAGCTTTTGTTAGGGGTACATAATAGTGTCCTGAATCTGTACCGAACAATTTCTGCATGGTACCAAACAATTTTATAGTGTCTTTGGAAAAATTCAACACAATACCTGCTTTCTTCATAGCTCCTTTGCTTAACAACATCAGGATGGCTGAATCAACCACATCGATTCCTATTTTTACATTTTTACCACCAAGCACAGAAGGCAGTTCCACATAAAAAAGAGATGGCAAAACACCACCGTTGCCAAATCTGAATTTGCTGCATCCTTTGGTTTTCCTAACTTTATCCCTCATCATTCAAGGCAGGGCATCCAGGTAACACGCGTACCATGTCATGATCCACAGATAGCAAATTTAGAGAGCCTACTATCACATCCAGATGGTTTGACTCTTTATTTATGATTTGGAGACTTAATGTTGTATCCATATTCCACTTGCCTTTTTCTGTTCTCTTTTGGTTTAGACACTTGACGGCTATCAAATTTATTGGCCAAAAATGTTTCTTCCTCCTGTGGTTTGATGTAACTGTTATCAGGAATAACAACATTAGTTTCCCTTTTTATCAGATTAGATCTTGTCTGGGAATTGTTGGAGATATGCCATTAAAGCAGCCAAGTTTGTATCATCTCTGAACAAATTATTCAGCTTAGCATAGAGAGCTGTCATACTATCCTCCTGGTTGAAGACTTTGGGATTCATTTCAAGGATAGCCTCATGTGCTTTTCCAGTCAAGGACAAAAATATGGCTGGAGCTCTTTTTGTCTTTTCTAGACCCGCAGCCATCTCCTAGAACTTCATTTCTTTCTTCCAGGAATAATACTTTTCTGGGTTCAAGGCATGTGGAGTAAGTATTTTTGAAGCCATACTTATTTTTTCAAGAACAATGCTCTGCTACCAACTTTCTGAATTGAGCATTGACACAGAGTTAGTGCAATAGCTCAGACTCTTAACACCTCCCTTGGCAAATGACTTTTGATATTTATTGTATAAAAATATGCAATTATGGCACAAAGCCAAAAAGTGGGAATGGGTTGAGGCCGGGCTTCACTGACTATCTTATACCTAGCTAATCCGATTCATGACCCATTCACTCATTACAATTCGCACATTCACCATAAAAACTCATCTGTCACCAATCAATCCTCCATATACCATAATGCTGCATACTCTCAGGGAACCTAAAAAACACACCCCATGATATAAAAATTTAATGATTACAATGAGAGGGAGGGGATGAACCCAAAAACAAACTAAAAATAACTGATGTTAGTAGGACCTGTCCAACCCTCAAAAAAGGAGAGGCCACTGTATTCTGCCCCACGACGAGGTTCTCTTGCTAAGGGACAGGGAAAAGAAAAAATAAATACAGACATGGGGAGTAAAGAAATCTGACCCAGTGGGGGTGCAAAAAACAAACTGGGGAGGTTGGGAATCTCAACTTGGATCATAACAAAAGATGTAGGCAGTAGCAGGCCGGGAATTACACTTACTCACACGAAATAGGTACACAAAGCTTGTCTAGCCTAACCAGGGGAGGGCTCCACAGGAAACCACCCCAATGTGATATAGATAGACCTAAAAGAGAAAATCAAGGCTAGCTCTGTTCACACAAACAAAGCTCACCTCAGTCACCCACCTTTCGCTAAAGTCTGTCGAAACCAAGCATTTTCTATCAGTTCTAATCTTCATCTTGAGCTGATGCTCAAAGAATCGGATCAGATTCTGATGAGAAAGATGAGTGTCTTGTAAAACTTCCTTCTGTCACGTCATCCAAATCACCATTTGGGCCATGGCCAGCAGTGATAGAAACACCATTCCTTTCACCCCAGAATACAGGGGCAGCACATTGTCATACGTCAATGCATGATCAATGAGCACAAGCTTTTTGAGAGTGATACGAGCCATCAATTCTCCAACATGGTCCCATAAGGGGCAGAGCCGAAGACAATGGTAGAAGGCGTGTGAAGCTGTTTCCTCTATGTCAAGGTCCCATCATTCACAGTTTGGCAAATTCACCAAGTCCCATGTGAAGGCCATGTCATTGGGAGATAGCCTATTCCAAATCAGTCACCAGGTAAGGGAAAACTCATAGTTAGTGAGGTTATCCACTGCTGGCACCCAAGACCAGAAGGAGCAAAACTCCTCCTCCAACAAGCCAAGTCACTCATGTAGTGGATCCTTTGTGGCCCCCTCCACTAGTTCCTGGTAGAAGACTATCCTAGGCTGAGAAAAGTTGCTGGACCAAGGAATGATCTTCAAGGCCGATCGACACTCGCAAAGGGAATCTGATTGATCCCAGGGTTTACAACAGTGCTCAACCCATGAGATGAGAGGACTGATGGTAAGGCAAGGGAAGGCATCCTTTACAATCCCTACCATAATCAAATCCCCTATCAATGCACAGTGTAGGAAAACCAACATTGAGGTGAGCTTGTGACTCCCCTCGTGCGACATTCCCAGCCTCCATGACATGGATGTTGTGTACAGACTTCTCTGTTAACCTTATGCTTGTGTCCCCACCATAAAATGGAGGATAGCAAGCACTCATGCCTTCTTATGCTTTTTACAGAGAGGAAGTACAAACAAGCAGTAAATAACACCCAACAGCTTCCTGTTCACCTGTACCACAGCATTGGGGGAGCAATACAGCAGGCCAATCCAGCGTCAGAAGTCTGGTTTGAATCTGGTGGCCTGCAGGACAGCAGCAAGGTAGTGATGGTCAACCCTATCAAATGCCTTGAACTGGTCTAATTTTATCAGCATAGCCTCATCATTGTCTTTTACACCCTCTATAATCATGCGGATCAGAAGCAGGTTGCTTTGAATTGTTCAGCCCTTCACAGCGCAAGTCTGCTTGGGACCCAACAGAGACTCAGCAACTGATTGCAAATGCTCCATCAGGATCTTGGCCAAAATCTTTAACTCTGTGTAGTAAGGCTATGGGACTATAGTCATCTAAATTCTGCCCAACATCCTTACCCTTTTTCAAAAGTGTGACCACACTCCTGGTGAGCCAGTTGAGGATGGACCCCTGATAGAACCAGTTGTTGAACACAACAGTCAAAATTTGAACAAAGATGTGTGACAGCCTCAAGTACAATTCATAGGGCAAATCATCCAGACTGGGTGACATGCTTCTGCCAACCTTTTTCAATGTTGCTTAGACTTTGCCCTCCATGATCTCCCACTTGCAGCTAGCTGCTTCAGTTGGCGAAAGCCGAGGAAAGTCAACCAAATAGCTATGAAACTCCTCATCACAGAAACCAGGGTCCTCATAAACCAGCTCTCAAAATGCCACTGAAATACCTCGCACATGTCGTCAGTGGCCTGAAGTGGGTGCCTGTCTGGGGTTTTGACCTCATGAATGCAATGATCGGAACCATGACAGATCTCTTCCTTGCGTAATTCTGTGCCCATATTCACAGCTTGCTTAAGTTATGACTAATTATCTGGCACATGTAATGCCTGCTAGTCAAATGCTCCAGGGCCTCCTTAGCTAAGGCTATTTTTAGGGGATCCCACCCAGCCACTGTCCACGATAGGCTATCCTTAAGAGCCTTCACCTTGTTAGCCCTATCTAGTGCAAGCTGTTTGCTAAACTCAGTGGTGAAGGACCTAATCCTATTCTTAAGCCTCTTCTATCACCTATTCCTGATAACTGCCCCCACTAGTTCCCTGTTCCTGGAAGTCCTGCCTGTTCAGTAAAGACAGATTGAACTTCCAGTAGCCAGCCATTCTAGGCCTATAATCTAATGCCACCTGAGCACAAACAAGTTTGTGGTCTGAATAGCCTTACCAGTGGAACGTGGGACAATCTAGTAAGTCTACATCAGCTCGTCTGACTAACATTCTATCCAGGTAGCTAGCCACCTGGGTAGATGTCCAACTAAGAGCCCACGTCCACATCTTACCCTGGAGTGATTGACCTGGTATCTATCAATGAGACCAAACTTGTTGATCAGATCAACCAAGCTATGATTGCCCACCCTCCTGCTAGCTCCCTGCCCCCTATTTAACTTGGGGTCCAGGATGGCATTCCAGTCCCCCATTAAGACTAGGCCTGTTGTACCCACCAAGAATGGCTCCAACTGCCAGGAAAACGACACCCACTCCTCCTGGTTGTTGGCCTCATAAACCACAACAACTTGAAATGAACCACTTTTCATGGCAATATCGGCCACAATTAACCAGCCCTTGGCATTGACATAAACAAGATCCACCCTCACATCCAGGATATGTCTAACTAGGAAAGAAACTCCTTTGGCATGTTGGTTCCCATATGCTGAATAGATGACAAAATCATTAGACAGCACACACGCATTAGTGCTGCAAACAAATTGGGTCTCTTGGATCGTGGCAACATCCACTCTGAATGACAGGAGATCATAGATCAGACAGCCAGCATTACACTGATCCTTCAAACCCTTCATATTCAGACTGGCTATTTTGATTGACATCTTTTAAGCCTGAAATTAGAAAAATAAAAATTAACCTACTCATATACTGGGCAGAAATCTGCAGCGGAAAGGACCCCAACAAACTGTCCTAGGCTTCCTGTGCCCAACTCTGTTGTTATGCAACCATCCAGGACAATACCACCAATCTTCATGGGGTGTGTTAGTTTAACCACCCTATATAAAGAGGAGTAGAGCAACACCGGGACCCCTCCCCTGCACAAAACTTTTGCAATTTCTTGAGGTCAGGCATACACAACTCCAGAAAACTTTCCTGGGCTTCAAACATTTAGGTAATCACCCGTTTCCCTTACACATGCATTTATACCCAGTGCCTTCAGGAAGTTGCGGGAGTCCCTGACAGACTTCCCATCAACTGTTGACGGTTGAAACTGGAATCCTAATAGGGTTTTTTTTTTCTATGGGAAGTGCTCCGCTCCAGTTAGTTCCCGTTCACTTTGCAAATGTTGTCAGGGTCAGGAAAATAACTTTTCTTTTTCTTTTTTTCCATGGTGGGGTGGGGCAGGGCAGGGCAGGGTGTTGTGGGACAGAAGTGGATGTATGAGGTTGGGTAGTGGCCACTGAACTGGCAGAAAAAGTGGAGGGAGTTGGGGACAGAGCTCGACAGGTGAAGGAGGAAGGCTCCTTACACTTGTGGGAGAATAATGTCTTTCAGTTCTTTTAGCAAGGCAGGGACAGATAGGGACCTGGTCTTGTCCATGCCCCTCTCCACCTTACTATGCCCGGTGTGCTTTTGAGTTAGATGTTCTTCCTTCTTTCTGCTTCTCTTCAAGGATGATGAAGGAGATGGGAGCATTTCATCCACCTCTATCTCTGTGAATGTTTGTTGCTGTTTTTCTTCTTGTTTTTGCTGTTGTTGTTGCTGCTTTTTTGGAGTCTGTTTTGATTTTTGGACCTGTCGTTTCTGAGGCTGTTTATCCAGCTTAGACTGGGCCTCCTTTGGTCACTCCTGCATTTCTTTTGGTTTCCCTTGCAGTGGTCTCTGTGCATCCTTCTTTTGTAGGGAAGGTGTGTGAGTTGGCTTCCTTCTCTTTACCTCTTTCCATACACAGTCAGAGACCTTCTCTTTATGACTGCTGCTCTTGTTGTTGCTGTTGTTGTCGTGTTCTCTGAGTGGGGTGGAGGGATTGGATTCTTTGCTGGCCATATGCCCTGATTCCCCACAAGACCAACAGTATGGTCTGTGTCACTCCACCACCTTCAACATCCACTTCTCACGGCACATTAGTATATTTGGTACTTTGTCAGAGGTCTGCCTTGTCAATGTTACATGTAACATTACATCCCCTGTGGCAATATCTGCTTTACTTTAATAGCCATGACTTCCTTTACTTGCCCGTATTTGGAGAAGAAGGACCCCAGCCAGTCTTCACATATATCCGCAGGCACCCCATGAACTGTAATTTTAGTGTGCCAGGTGCCCATGTATTCCATTTGAAGACACACTACTGCAGTAGTAAGAATATTTTCAGCTAAACGTTTGGTGTCCTCTTCAGTACCTAGCAGTAGGTCCAACATTGCATTGGACCACCTACAAAGAACTTTTGGGGCAATATGGAAACTTTTCAACATCTCCTCCATGGTATCCCTGCTGACTCCAATCAATTTCTGATTTTTTATGTCATAGGTCAGCAGGGATATAATTCTTGTGTTTACTGCTTCTAGATAATCATTCTCTTTATCCACTTCTTTCAAATTCAGGTGAGCAGAAGAAAAATATGTAAAGAAATTTGTGAGCATGTGTGAAATTTTCTTTGGACCAATGAAAACATTTTTACAGGAATTAAGCATGGAACCTAGAAAAAGAAAGAAAAAAATAGCGATCCTATGTGAAATGATTTTTGATATAAAATAAGGAGAAAATAATTCAATAAGAGAAGAGTGTCCAAAGTCATGTGAAAAGTTTCATTTCAGCATTTAGATTCAGTATCACCACTAGCATTGTCTTCAGAGTTCCCTCTCCCTGCTAGCAGGCAATGGAGCCACTTATATAGTAAGTGGCAGTCTTAATACATTTGCATAGGTGTGATGTCCATTTCATAAAATGACGGTCATTGCAAACATGTGCCCATAGGCCCCAAACTGGATTTCCTGCTACAGTGATGGCACTCTAACATGCTTCATACTAGGTAGCCAGACAACATGAGGTTGACAACCACTGGATATTCCCCTATTGTCCTTTGCTGTCAAAGACATTTAATGCCCACATTAATGTTGAGTTCTGCAATTTGCTGAAATCCATCAAGTATGTTTGCAAGTACATCAACAAGTGATCAGATATGGTTATATTTGGCTTGCAGCAGGAAAATAGCTGAGATGAAGTAACCCAGTATCAAATGGGCAGATACATCAATAGTAATGAGACATTTTGGTGCATGTTTGGCTTCCCACTACATGAAAGACACCCAGCTGTTGGACAACTTGCAGTACATTTGGGAAATGGTCAACATGTCTACTTCACTGAAGCAAATGCTGTTCAGGTAGCACACGCACACCCATTGATACTACACTCCCAGCTTTCTTCAAGCTGTGCCAAATGATCCTTTTGCCTGCACATTTTTATACTCCCAAGCGCCATCTTATTATATCTGGAAAGGTGAAAAGAAATGGGTGTATAGGTGAAAAGAAATGGGTGTATAGGTGAAAAGAAATGGGTGTATAGATTGATAGATCAACATGGGTTGGAACTCTGTGGCATTAAGTTTGATGAAAGCTTAGGTAGAGTGTACACTGTACATACCAGCCAACATGAATGCTTTTATTTTCATTTCCTCTTTCCCAAAATTTGAGGCCCAATATCTTTCCATGATCTTAAAAATGTAAATGGACTGGTTAGTATGACCTACTAAGAAGCATGGTTGAGTCATGCCCAGTGGGATGCAACAATAGCTGAGGCTATTGTGTCATAATTCTCTGGCAATCTGAGCTCACTCTTTGCGGTCCTATTGCCAAGATGCAAAGTAAATAATCTTGCCTCTTTGTGACATAAGTATAGGGATAGCTTATCTGAAGACTTTAAGCCCAACTCCAATTTACAGGTATGGAAATAGATTTTTCCTTGTTAATGCACATGATTCACTAGTGAATATCCATTACATAAATTGAACATTATACAGTGAAAATTTCAGATCAAAATTCAGCTCATAACAATGTCAGTTTATGAACTTATTGATCTATCTTTGTATTACTGAAAAAGTATAAATGGTATAGACTCCATAATTCAAACAAATGTAAGGAAAATCATGGGGCAACTTATTTCAGCCAGAACCAACTCCTTCCCAATTAATGTCATAAGATGTATTGTTTGAAAAATCTCAAATCTCCCTTGATATAAAATCCCCTTTTTTTCATCCATGAAATACATGGCACCTTTTTTTAGATTACCTTGACATTTTTTGGAAAGCTGAATTCTGGAACATTCACACAAAGTTATTTATAAAAACTTTGTTTGGCAGTTGGCATTGGAAGGGAGAGAAGGATAAGTGAATCTTTGACAAACTGGGAAAGTCAAATTCTTTAAAAGTCTTTGATGTCTCTCCAAGAAGCCTTAAAAGAAACAATACCCTTTTATCTTGTGTTCCATTTTAAATCGAAGCTCCAGGCAGAAAAGAATGTATTTTTCTAGTATTTTTCCTCTTTTCTTTGAGTGGAAAATTCCAGTTTTGGGAATTTGTTGTGCTGCTTCAATTCATCAAAAGATTTGGGATGTCAACTGCATCTGCTTGAAGATAAATCATTAGGTTTTTGCTTCTTGAACTGGAATGCAGTCATCCATTTCTTGTGTTGGCAAATAAGTTACCAAAGTTGATGTGATTCTGTTAGTAGTTTTTTCAGCATTGTGAACAACAAGAAAACTCTGCTTTCTGGACATGTTCAAGTGACTGAAAAATATTCAGAAATATTTCTATTAATTTTCAGGCACATGCTTATATATATATATATATATATATATATATATATATATATATATATTTGTTTATTGAATATAAATAATCACATGTTTGAAATCAACTTGGCTGTCAAAATATACATCAGTGTAAACATTTACACATCTCTCTCTTTCTCTTTCTCTCTCTCTCTCTATATATATATATGTGTGTGTGTTTGTGTATAAAATTCAGATATAACTAAAAATATATATCTGTAAAAAGACAATATGAATAAATACAATATTTTGATTGTGTTTAGCATGAAACAGATTGTCACCTCTGGGTGTTGACTTCAATGTCCATTTCTCTATTTACATATGCTCTATCCCTGATATTAAGCACTTTAACCCATAAATATAACATAACTTTAAACTATATTTTTATCATATATGCCAAGTGTAACAGCAAAATTGTTCAAATCATGTAACAGCAAAATTGTCTATTTGTTAGATTAAGCTTTGAACTGTTGCATCTTAGAAATGATTAAAGATATCTTACTGGAATTCTCCAAGGTTTTTATAACACTATTGGATTCTAATTTGAGCAATAAAAATGTATAATTACTCACTAAGCTTAACAGAACAATTGTGATGAAATTGATCATAAATGAAAATGATGAAAATGATATGTTCATCATTAATTAATCATAACTAAGGATTGAAAGCTCATGAAGGATTGAAATAAAGTTCAAATATATATATATATATATATATATATTAATCCAGGATCATTTTCTAACTTACTCAAGATGATCTTCACCCTCTCTAACCTTCTTTCTGTCCTGGAGCAACAAGATGTCTCACATGTTTCAAATAAAATTTCTTTTTCAAGTCTTTTTTCACTGCTCTTTGGACTGTCATTGCTGAAACTCCTCTCTCACGTGCCAAACATCTTATAGTTCGAGTTAGGTCTTTTCTAATTGATCACTTTAGCTCTAAGTTGAAATGATGATCCCACATCTTGTTGTGATCTCCTGATTCAGTCTTCCTCTCTACTGTTCTCTCTTTTTTAAACTTATTCACCATTTTCTTGATGAAGCCAGAGTATGAATGTTGGTACCATTACTGAAGGCATGAATATTTTTTTCCTCTCACCACTGCTCAATTGAGAAGACAGTGGAGCTGACACAAATGATTTTAACCTGTTCTCTTTCTAGCTGAACAACTCAAAGGGTTTTTCAGTGATTCTTACAACAAATGTTATCAAGATGGCTAAACATCTTATCTGTAAACCTGGAAAAAAGAAACAATTAGTTTGAAGGATTTTTAGATATTAAACATTTTGTGAGATGGACAATTGTTACATGATTTGGACAATTTTGCTGTTACACCTTATGTGTGTTTGTGTGTTTGAATATATATATATATATATATATATATATATATATATATATATATATATATATATATATTATTGCATATTGAGTGCTGCTGTTAATAAAATGGCACTCGATGTATAGTAACAGAACCAAAATTTAAACTAATAATAAATATACATTTTTTCCTCACTTGTAGCACAACTATGAGTTTCATGTGCAATGCAACCATTAGATGCATACAAATGCACACAGAGACATACAAGTTTATAATAGCGCATAGGTGTATGCAAGTGGATAAGAAAAATTAAATTCAATTACTCATTTAAATAGGAAATTTGTGGATGTGTTGGTATTTATATAAATAAGAATAAAACATTTAAGTATATTTTTCATAATAAAAATGTTTTAATGTAGTATAAGATTTTTAAAAGATACAATTTTAACAAATGTGTTGACACAAAGAAAAATGTTTTTTGAAAAGGGTAAAATTAGAATTTTAAATGTTTTGTTGGAAGGTTTGATGCACATGAACTCTCTCTTTATAATTTATTTTATTCTGTTCAAATCTATCTATCATTACTCCTGTTGGAGTAATTTTAAAGATTTTAGAGTAATTTTTTTTTAAATTTTGAAATTAATGTTCTAGTCAGTTTATTTTTTATCTAAAATTTAATTCATATTGACTTTTGCGTAAAATTTAAATTATATTGACTTTTTAAAAAAATGATGAAAAAGTCTTTTACAGTCCATGAGAAAAAGACAGTCATCTTTTGAATTTGATTGACTTGAAAATATCTTCTTTCTCATTGATCTCAAAAGTCAAGTACTTTATCATGGAAGGAAGACAGAAGTAACAATGACCATTTTCTAATGAATTCTGAACAAAAGATTGAATAAATGAAGCCTTTTAAAAGTACTTGAATAGAAATTTAGGTTATAAAAATATTGGTCTTGAGAGAGCTGACACTTTTTATGTGTATTTTGTGTCAATTATTTTTAATTTGGTTTGATCTTCACATTCTTTCAGTTGGAAATATAAAAGTTAATGCTGTGAAATTCTGATGATAACTTATGAGTTGGATTTGTATTCAGATAGCAGTTAAAAATTAATTTAAAATTTGCATTGATCACTGTGTGGACATGTGTGTGCAGTAATCTATGCAAAATGATGAACAACAATCTAATAGCCTGTCCCTTAATACCAGTGTCTGGAAATAAAGTTGTTACTTGAAAATACATTTTTTACTTATTTCCCATTTAGATTTTTTCCTGTGATTTTTCATTGTATACTTTTTGCGTATTCTTTTAAGCTGTTTAATTTGTCTTTATTTACATTTTGGCTTGTTAACATCTATCCACCTACATTTAAAGAACTTGTTGCTGAAAGATGGTTAGTTTTCTCATTCTGCAAGACATTACTAGTGAATTTTTCTCATTGGATTTTGAATTTGTCCATCGAAATGTATGTCTCCATTTTTATTTAAAAATGAGAATATAAAACTCTCAATGCAATTTTCAATATTTTCCTCTACCAAACTTTATACAAAATAAAGCATTTCAGATAAAATAAAACTGACCTTCATTTTGTGCTACTTAGACCATTTTTGTATTTGCCATGTCCTCACTGTTAGATGCATAAATTCCCACCTCCTCTAATCTGAAACTTTCTAATCTGAATTTCTACTGAAATAGCCATGACAGTGGAATTGTAGTTTCCATTTCACTTGATCCCCATGTTTATTTAGTTAACCATGACTGAACATTTGCAGGTATAATCTCCTTGCATTTCAGTTTATCAGACAGCCATCATTGAAAACTAAGAAGATTTTGATTGGCTAATTCTTCTCATATAAAATGCCTGTTGCTTGGAAACACATTTCCAGAACAACAAAGGTGGAGAAAGTCTGAGATATTTGGTACAACTGCAGATAATGTTCTTTGGGATCATGTCTTGAAAATAACACCAGGAGAAATTTGGTTTGCTAAATTTTGCCATTGTTTCTTAGCATAAAAAATGTGTAATATGTAAATAAAACCTTAATTTATTTTCCAAATCTAAAGAAATTTCAGTTAATAAAGAAAGAGCAAATGTCTGTCTGTGTGATTACCAATCTCATGATTCCCAAGTCAGAATAAATTAAAAAATCCTACACAGATACAGAGACTTTTACTTATAGACATTTGAAGATTTTTAAATAAATTCAGACTGAATGGAGTTTTGACAGAGTTTGTTTTATGTATGTATGTATGTATGTATGTATGTGTGTGTGTGTGTGTGTGTGTGTGTCTGTGCTGCATTACAATAAACACTATACTTTTATCTGTTATAAATTGAACAAGTTTTCTCCTTTATAGTTGACCAGATAAGATTTTTAAAGTAATTTTTAATTGTAGAAATGATTTTCATCAAACATGAATTTGTTTACATTTGCAAACATTTTCCATTGAATAAGATGGAAGCTGTTTTAGACACATCACTGGGTTGAAATAAAAAGTGGAAAACAAAATGTTTTTTATTACATTTTGTACAAATCTTTATTGGTAATGAGTGGAGTTGTTATGTTAGGGATCAATGTTCAAACCCAAATAAAAGTCAGGATTGAGTTTTAAATTTTGATTACCCCCCCCTACTTGGAAGTTTGGTGCAACATAATTACTCAGTCTTAGATCCTTTCCATTTGACCTTGTGTCAGACTATATGTTAATAATTGTTAATGAAAAAAATGTAAGATTTGTAGAAACTAAATTTTAAAATACAATATTTCTTATGAAAATAACTTTTTTGTTAAATGATAGATTTTATGGAAATTATCATAAATCTCAAATTGTCTTTGTATTTGGTGATCTAGATCTTAGAAATTAAAACCTAAAAAAGTTCTTCACTTGTATTTTTTGTCATTCTGACATTTCTTCTGGTTAGTGCAAAAACTGAAAAAAAATCAAATTAGTGTTAATGAATAATAATTAAAAAGGAGGATAGTAAATAAAAGAAGTTCTTAACCAAACTGAAATAAAAAAAAACAAAAAAAAACCAGTTTTAAATAATATATAATTATCATCTTTCGCTAAATTATAGAAAAATTGATTTCTTAAAAACAAATTCACTTCTCAAGGGAATCAATATGATGATTGTGCAGAGAAAATAGTGTTAAATAAACTAAAGTGAATATGATAAGTGAAATTAAATAATGCACATGCATGTCAAGAACACCTTGCTTTTTACAAATCCTACTGTTATGGGGTTGCTCTGATCCCTGTAGACAAAAGCTTGAATGAACATTCAGTTTTTATGTATTTACTATTTACCAAATAACCACTTCCATTTGTTTGGATAGAAACCTTTTTCTATTTCTTTATCTACTGCTTAAATAACAACAACAGAAAATAAATATTTACTATGTTATACATGATATAAACTATAATTCAAAAGCTAAGGATTAAATAGTAGTATAGACTGGTCTTTCTAACCTTGATTAGGTAACCAATCTAAGAGAAGGACAATTCTGTATTCAAAACCATGGTAAAGGTAATGGGGAAAGTACTTCACTGTAAAATCAGTTCCCAAGTTTCTAAAATGGCAAAAGGCAATCATCTCTTGAGTCCCCAGATTCTCTTTCTTACTTTTAACTTTCTTTATTGCATTCTGTTAACTATCTTTTTCCTTTATTGCACCCTTTTACTCAAGATTATAACATATTAGACGAAAAATATGATGGAACAGAAATGGCTCTCTCTTTCTCTACATTCAACTGTGAGCATCTTTGTATTTAGTGATTTTAATGCTTGTCATTACAAATTTATGTACAGTACTAGATTGGCAGCTAGGTCTCATTCCATAACTGAACTGGCTAGATATAACCATAATTTTATATTAATAGTTTTTTCTCTCACACTTCTCACATGTGAAACTGTTTTCCAGCTTCTGGAGTGAAATGATTTAAAAAAAAAACAAACACAATCAGGGCAATTCTGTATACAGGTGTTAAAGAAAAAGAAAGCTGTAGAGACCCAGGATAACTTGAATGCTTGTAAGTCATATACTAATTGGTCGTACTGTACCATCAGTAATAAAAACAAACTCAACAATTGAAAAAATATCAATTTATCCATTTCATCCATAATTTTAGTTATTGAAATGTTTGTTAATGTACACACCATAGTATGGATAATGCTGTCAGTATTTCTTCATCCCTTTAAGATATATTGACTGTCACAATTTATCTATAGATATATCTCTGCCTTAGACAAACTAGCAATGCTCTTCAATAAGACTTGACATTAAATGAATCTCAAGATTTTAACAAAAGACCCAAAATCTTGTCATTGTCTACATTAGCAGCAAAATATCAGAATTAAGCAGAAAGAAATGACAAGACAGAAAGGCAAGGATATTGTTTGCAAAATGAATATTATTTAGGAGGAAGTTTTAAAAAAATCAAGAATTATAGCTTTTTCCTCCCACTCCCTGTCATGTTTATCTTAATCCATTAACAAAAAAGCCAATGATTAAAAAATCTGTATTATTCAAATATATACAAATTATGTTGTTTTTTCAGTTGTAATGATTTCCTGTGGATTTTCTATCAGCATAATACCTAAATGGATAATTGTGTGTGTGTGTGTGTGTGTATATATATATATATATATATATATATATATATATATATATATAATCGGCAAATCTACCAGATCAATAAATATGACATGTACTTTTGATTTGTAATAATATTATACCAATTGCCTGTGCCTTGAAATGCATATGCACTCCATCATGGCAACAAGTCCTTTACTGGTGGACTGTGTGCCACATGTCAGATGATGCTACAATTACAGGCTTTTTGAATAGGAGTTTTCCATCTCCTAGAAGTAACCAGTCTAGGAGAAGGAAAACTTTGAATCCAAACTAGTGTGGAGAGGGTTGGTAAAGTCAGTTTTGCTATTTACCCATAATTGAGGTCGGGGAGGGAAAGATGGATTCATACTTTTTCCAAAGAATATTTGCATGTAAGCAAATGTAACAAACTTGACAGGAATTTGAACTCAGCTCTCCAGTTTCTAAGCTATTATCCATTACACCACCTGTACATATCCAAGCTTACAGCACCTGGTATTCTCAAGCAGTCACCTATCTATTGCTTAAACTTGGTGATTAGATAAGAACTTGTGTTTCAACATGATATATCCAAAAACATGTGATATATATATATATATATATATATATATATATTTATAACTGATAGGCATAATAAAGTTACAAGGAGCATGTAAAGTTCTTTACTCCAAAGTTCAAATTCTTTATCAAAGTCACACATTTAGAATTCAACTTGTCATTGTATAATTGTATTTTCATGTGTGTTCCTAATGTTTTTTAAACTGAAGTAAGTTGTTTTCCATTAGCGCACTTTTGATAACAATCATAAAGTGCTTAAGAAGAATAGAGATGTACATTTGAAACCATTACAAAGTAAGAGTAATTTTCTCAAATTCTAGGGTTGTCTACATTTGAAATTGGAAGAGAAAACTGCAAATAAAACTTTAAAAACTCTAAGTCTACATAAATGAATGAATTTATCAAAAAAGTACTTTGATGACAATATATATATATATATATATATTTCATATATTCAGTTCTCACACTGAGGACAAAATGTGTAACAGAAAAAAAAATCTGCAATGCACTTGATATTTTGAAGTTATTTTTTTTAGTTTCTTTAATAAAAAACAAGAACTGACACACATTGCAATGGTATATATATAGTCAGGACTTTTTGTACTGATTTTATATTTAGTGATGAAATTGAATTTACTTCAATTTTTTTTTTTCTGTCAAAGAATTCATTTTATTCATAAATTAAATTACACTTGAAAACCATCAGAAATTTTTGAAAAGCAGAGAAATATGATGTGAGAGATACTAAATGATATTTTCTGTATTTTTAAGCAATGTCAATCATGTGCAGTGCCAGATTTACATATAAACTAGTATGGTCTGCAGCCTAGGGGCCCGATCTAGTCTTGGACCCTTGATGCAACTAAAAATAATAAAGATATAAGTATAGAGGAGATTTGTTTATTTTCAGATTTAATGAGTCTCCTTTGAACTAATTTGAAACAATTTCGAGTATTTGGACCTCTCTTTTAATTCAATGAGGCCTCTTGAAGAGGTGAGAACATACATAATGAAGGGGCCTCCAAGTTCTATTAGCCCAGGAGGCCTCTTAAGGCCTAAATGTGGCCCTGATTACATTGAATACAAAAAGGAGTAAAACATATTTATGTCAAGCTTGATGGACAAAGGCTTTGGACAGAGAATGGTTATTTTTCAATTTGTTTAATTTTATAAAATAAAAAGAAAAATGGAAAAAAGTTTGAATTATGATGCTGAAGATGTTTCTAAATATTTGATTAAGAAAGATTCTTTCATGTAAAACATTTTTAAAAAAATCTGCTGCAAGTGGAATATCATCATAAGACATTAACACAGTGAGAGAATTTGACTATTAATTAAACACCCTATTCACACTTTTGCTGTACAATGATAGGAAATGTTTATATGTGAGAAGGATTCACTTGAATCCATCACAAATGTCTTAACACTTTTTAAGAGTAAACGAATATTTTAAAAAAAG
The DNA here is from genome assembly GCA_903632075.3 of Acanthosepion pharaonis. Taxonomy (NCBI): domain Eukaryota; kingdom Metazoa; phylum Mollusca; class Cephalopoda; order Sepiida; family Sepiidae; genus Acanthosepion; species Acanthosepion pharaonis. The sequence goes on along the minus strand of CAHIKZ030000509.1, from coordinate 79,341 downwards.
CATAACTTTAAAATTAATAAGAAAACATTTGTAGTTTTTAATAATATTGCCTAAAAATGCAGTTAATTCTGATTTAGGTATATGAGGGACATTTAAAAAATTCCTTTAAAAAGCACGCTATATGAAAACTATACAAATATTTTGATATTTGTTTGTAGCAAAGTAAGTTTGGTCTTATGCTGTATAATGTTATATGAATAGGAAGTATTTCAAGGTAATAAACTGAAGTTGAGACCAGTTTAAAAAAGCTCTCTTTAGTGCAACATGAACCTTGCCAAAACAGAAGCAAGTACTAACATCAAATTTATGGTAAAAGTTGGTTGGAATAATGAGGACATTATTAGTAATTTGAGAAATGCTTATAGAGATAATTCCCTGAAAAAAATCAGCAATTTATAAATGGGTATTTCATTTTCATAGAAGGATGAGATAGAGATGAAGATAAAGATGATGAATAGATTGCCTGATCATCAACATCAATTTGTGAAAAAAATGGTGCTGTTTTAACTGAGCATGACTGACAACAGTAGAAATAATTGCTAACCCTAGACATCTCGGTTCAGCTCACACAATTACATCTGTAAAAAGTTGAGTAAACTTTCTGTTTGTTGGATACCAAAATTGTTGCACTTCGATAGCAACAGACAAGAGCAGAGCTTTCAATAGAAACTTTTAAATAAATGATATCGAAATCCTGAAGGCCTTCTGAGATGAGTTGTACCCAGAAATAAAACTTTACTTTTGAGAAAATTAGCTAAAAAAAGCATCATATCTGAGAAACCTTTTCTATCCTCCCCATTCTTCTAATCAGATATTGTGAGAATTTTAATAGGACATTATTAGATATCCAAGCACCTTCTGACTTTTTCTTATTTCCTAAACTAAAACATTTTTGAAAGATACCCATATTGAGACTGTTAATGATGTAAAAAAAGATACTTTGAAATGGTTAAATTCTCAAGACCACCAGTTCTTCCAGGTTTGTATACATATATACATACATATATATATATGAATGGTAATACTCATTTTGAAAAACCTCGGTTGGCTCAACTTCTAATATAACAAATTGATGTCCAAGGAAAAATTGTAAACAAAAAAAGAAAGCACCAAGAACATAAAACTGTATGAATCCTCTCGTCAAGTGCTTGAGCTCCAAATTCAAAGAAAAAAAAAAAACAGAACGAGTAAAGACTAAACATAAAGTGCTCAATACACTAAGCAGAGCAGAAACTAAAATAATTCTAAGGAGTCAAGCTAACCTACCTAGGTTTCCATTAAATGGATCCATTTAGGTGAAACCCAGGTAGGTTTGCCTGGCTCCTAAGGATTATTTTAGTTTATATATATATATATATATATATATATATATATATATATATATATATATATCTTTTCAGGATCAGGCAGAGTAAAGTCTTGATAGTAGATTAAAATTAAAATCTATTGTGTGGGTTCAACGTTATTAATTTTTTTAACAAGATTAGGTAAAAACAAGAATGATCTCAAATTTCTATTTTCACCACAGCAACAGACTAAAATCTGAAATAATTACAGTATTTTACTTAAGAACACTAAGAATCTACAGCCCCAATATTTATATATATATATATATATATATATATATATATATATATATATATATATATATATAGATAATATTAGTGGTAAATATACATACATATGCAAAATATATAAATACCCATACATGTATATTTTTTGAATAAAAATTCCAAGAGGATAGAATCCAGGTAGAACTCAATGTCCAGGACAGAGTAAGGATATAATAAAAAGGCTTAAACACTAATATTCCATGATCGTAATTTATTCCATTGGAATCA